>JALIZF010001914.1:600000-980000 GCA_029948255.1 Telmatactis stephensoni
AACCAGGTGGCTACCTGAAAGCGAACTAGCTGATCCTCGCTATGTTGGTAACTTTAACAGTCCTTCACGACCCAAGTATGGTATCGAGGGTAGAATGGCCCAGGCTGGTGCTACAGAGGTTACTATGGAAACCAAGAAGAAAGAATGGGGATTTTTGTAGTTGGACGTCATTGGGTCAATTATCTCAATTATATCAATTAAGTGTTTCTATAGAGGAACAATGAATATGCTTTTAATAGTGCATGCGTACTAATGAAATGAATCAAGGAAGCAAGTTGCAAACAAAGAACAATACAATACAATACAATACAATGAATGCAATGCAATGCAATGCAATGCAATGCAATACAATACAATATGTCTTTATTTAGTACCACAAATTTTAAATTACAACAATTTTTTTACAAATAGAATAAAAACAGGAAGTAACCTAATATAGATGGCCGACTACAGTATGTAAGGAAAGACAATTTGTGAATAGATTAATTAAAAGAAAAATTGCTAAAATCCTTTGCAGTCTTGGAGTGCACATTGTGTACACTGTGGACTTGTTACGACAAGGTTTTTTGGATTAGATGTAAAATCAGTCGGAGAATTACGAGTTGAAGGGATAGCATTTGCTGTAGTTTTTCCGATATTTCAGTGTGAAGACAGGCGCAGCACCACTGCTTAGTAGAGTCCTGAATTAATTAGGTGCGGTGTGTTACACTTCTTTCGTGCTCTCGTCACTTGCGTGCGTATTACTGAACGGAGCACGGAAAAAGCTGTTCTATTTGTTAATTTTACACACTGTTTTTAAATCATGGAATTGACAAACAAACAAAAAAACAAAACAAAAAACAAAAAACAAAAAAAACAAAAACAAAAACAAAAAAATGGAACAGATATAGAAATAGACAAGGCGCAAAACTGAAAAAGTCGATCGCAAAAAGTGTAGAAGGCATTTTGGGGTATCAAAAATCGAAATTTGTTGGTATCTCTTGCATAACTGTAAGTGTTTTCATACAAAATTTCGTTTTTTGAAAATTTGTATCTCCTTGATTTTTCAACTTATATCCTTAAAACTTCACAGTTTTACTGATTTTGATGTGCTCTTTCCAGCTATGGTAATTGTTTTTAAGTTTGGGAACTTTTGGAATTACATGAAAAAGCCGTTAGTATGAAATGACTTTAGCAATTCACAAAATACGTCATTTACACGTATAAGATTGCAGAATACGTCTTGGTAACAGTCATATTCGCATTCAGCATGAAATAGTTATGTTACCGCAGCCTCTACCCCAAAATGCTTCCAAGTATCTGATTTTCCGAAAATGCGCCTAGTCTAAAATATCATTGGAATACGCCCCTAGCATGATGACGTTTTTGTCCCCTCTCTACACCAGAATCCTTTTCAAGAGCTTTTTGTATTCAAATTTGATATTCCTTCGAGAATACAAGAACAATAGTTTTATTTACCGAACAAGAGCTATTCGAAAAGGATTCTGGTATAACGTCATAATGCTATATAGGGGCTTATCTTATTTCCCAGTTTCTCTGTGCAGCCCGACAAAAAGAACGCTAACGAAGATATTGCGTTACTGATGACGTCACTACTACGTCAACATCTTTCCTTTGCTGTGAATTGCGTGAATCGCGAATTTTTCAATTCAACCAATAAGAAGTGGCTCGGCTCTAACGCACGCAAAATATATAGCGATCCAAATAAACAAATATTTACTGTTATTGCAATCCTCGGCTGGGACACTTGAATGGCTCTTCCTCATACCAGATGGCCAGGGGAAAAGGTAAAAATGAAAACTGTTGAATTCTGTCAAAATATTTTCAATGAACACCAGACGAGCACAAATGAAATCACGGAAATGTAAGTAAATGAAATTCTAAAAATTATTCGCAAAAAAAGTCATCGTGCGAAAATAATAAAAGTCATCCTCCGACTCAAATGATCATACTTCAAACCAGGAAATTATGACACAAACTTTATTCATTACACAGTCTCGCGAAAATGGTATATTTGTCTTTATTCTGGTTCGTAGAGTGAGTGGATCACTCTTCAAAATGAACGGTGACCCCATTTTTTATTCTCTCATCTTGAAGAAATACTTAATATCAACATCTTGTTAGTTTTTAGAAAATTGACATTTATTTTTCGTACCGAAAAGCGACACTTTTCCGCCTAATTTTGACCCACGAAAACGACAGAATGCGACAATTATGTTCGAGATCATAAGTTGTTGTTGCGGAAAAGAACGACTTGTTTTTGTTGTTGTTGTTGTTGTTGTTTTTTTGTTTTTTTTTTTGATACGGCATCTAAATAACGTTTTTAAAATGATGAATAGTTAGAAAAGCATTCTGGTCACTTTTATACTATGTTCGATAACTTTTTCTCGGAAAATCAATTTTTGTTTTCTATGACAAGCCAAGTCGATCGTCATCTTGAATACCAAGTGGGTTCCGTGAAAACATTTTTGTCTTTTTCTTTCTTTTTTTATGTGCTTTTTCAACCCAAATAATTTTTCTCCCAGTTGAATTTCCATTAATTAATTTTAATTTTTCTTACAAACTTGGACAATTTCTACTTTAAAAAAATGAAAAAGGAATTATCGAAAAAAAATTTTACGGCCGCCATCTTGGATTCACTTTGGTAGCGCGCGCTAGCCTGTGAAGTAAAAGTGCGTGTGAACAATAACCGCGAGCGTCCTTAAGGGTGCTGGGACATATTTCGTTACTAGGCAACGTGGTTGCTATGTTGGCTGTAAAAGCGAGTGCCAGAGCTCATTGACGTCTTCGATTTTTTGAGAAAATGTCACTTTTGGAATGCCCCCGTTTCTTTGGGTCTTAAATGTTCACATTTCTATATATGTAATTTTTCATTTTATTTAACAAAATATGCTACAAATTTATCAAATTATCAGTCGGCCGAAGCTAAGCAAAATAATAGGTCAAAACATTGTAAGTGAAAGTCTTAAATCCAAATATAAGCATATTGAAGCTGTTCATTATGATACAGCCGAACTATAAAGTGTCGAACATCTGAAATCTCCAGTGCGCATGCGCAAACAGCTGGTTTTCATTTTAAATTCTATAATCTTTGAGGAGTTTGCAGCTAAAATAATTATTTTTATCTTGAAATGTTTTAAGTATTATGCTCTACAAAGTAACGTATGGGTTTTCTAGAAAAGTGTAAATTAGCGGAGTTCAGTGAGCAAAAATGTCTTTACGAAGACGAAAAAAGCTCTAAAAAATTTATCTGTCAACGAAATGAAAAACGTATACGTCACTTTGTGCACCTTGAAGAATATAGCCATACTATGTAAGAATTGAATAAAAATGTTTTGAAACGGCAAAAATTATAGAAATTTTCTGTTCCGATGACGTCATAAAACGCGATGACGTCATAAAACTCGAGAAATTTGTAATTGTTGATGACCTCATAAGTATCACTGCTTGAATCCAAATATAAGTCGACTTAAAAAATTACAAAAACCGTTACATTTTTGAAGTCCATCCAGGACCCTTGCCATAAGCTCCACAAGAGCACAAGCTTCTTCCTGATGTATATACTCACTCATACATACACCACAAGATCTATGTCAAGAGGCATGCAGTTCAAGATCCCCATCTTCAGAACAAATCGCGCCAAGAATAACTTTATCCTCCAAGCAGCCAGTTCATGGAACAGCAAAATAAGGGAACGTTGACTTATCATGATTTCAATTGAATGAGAACTAGAAAATTATTGACTTTGAACAATGATTTTGAAAATTTTAGTCATGTTTTAGTTTTGTGTGTATAGTTTTATTGTAAATATGTATGTGTGATGAGTGTAATTTAGCCTTAATTGCTATTAATCTCATTAAACATTTATATTATTATTAAAAATATGAAGTTTTCCTAGCAACGGGCTCCAGAAATAGGTCCCAGCGAGCCTTGCGCGCGCGATGGCGAAGTGACTATAAATAGCCTTAGCCGCCACGAACACCGCAGAGACACCAATACCAAGTTTTGCTCTCTTAGTGTTATGGTCTCTTGGAACTAACTAGTTTTCCAGCCAAAATTCTGAAAATATACCATTGGTAAGAAACATCATTCATGATGCATTCAGTTTATTCGTGACAGGGTGGCAAGGGTGGCGTACGCTGTTATTGCGTCTCCTCTCACCGCTGTGAGTCCAACGGGTCGGGTCACTGGTTCAAACCCAGTGAATGCCCCATGTTTGTATAGTTTGTTTGATGTGTTGTTCTCTCCCTTTCCACAAGGGTTTTCTCCGGGTTCTCCGGTTTTCCTCCCTCCGTAAAAATAAACTTGTGAGTTGAGTGTGTGCTGTAAATATTGAATGTAGTGGTAGTGAGTGTGGAGTGATTGTCACTGAAAAGCCCCTTCAGGGGAGTGTCAATTAAAATATTTATTTATTTATTTATTCTAATGATACTCGGCAGTCATATTTTGTATCTCCATGACGTACCATCCGATCCAAGCCTCGCATTCCAGGGGCGGATCCAGGGGGGTGTCCATAGGTGCACCGGGTTCTTGTGAGATGACGTCATCAGATTCCCTTGTTAGGAGGCCGCCATCTTGGATGTGACGTCATCTCTTAAGAGGCCTATTTGGGACACCCCCTTTGCAAATTCCTGGATCCGCCCCTGCATTCAAGCCCGAACTTTGAACGTGGCCTATATTGTCTTTCGAACAACCGGACTCTGAATATTTAGCAGCCAGTAAGCCAAGGTAGAGATGGAAAACCAGGTAAAATAATAAAATCAGTCTATCAACCAACAAATTACAAATATAAAAAAATGACAAACAGAAATGTTAGTCAGCACAACATTTGATAATTTTAACCTTGTTGGTTTATTTGAAACATAGATGTTTCGACGTGGCTCACGTCATCGTCAGTGTGGCTGGCTAATTACAGAGTGTGTTTGAATATGCTACAAAATGTTACACAATGCAGAGTCAAGACATAATGTATATAAGAACAAGTATAACGGCTCAAGTACACGATGGAAGGGAAAAAAATTAACAACGTCAGGGGAAAATTACATGAGACTCCATCTCGCGCTATGGCGTTAGATCCATCATCGACCAAGCTGAGCTATTTTAGCAACGTCACGCTGCTTGCAAATGAAGGATGAGTCGAGGAAAAAGACGACAAAAGATTGAATAAAAATTCTGTTTTGACTCGTATGTCTTCTATTTTTCCAGGAACATTTTGGTCTAGGCTAAAAGGAGAGAACGTGCTTTTCATCTTCTGACAATGAATACGATGAGAAGTTGTGAAGACCAGAATCATACAAGTGTGAACGGTCTTGTTTGTAGACGCGTGGATTATATTTGTCTCGTAGCTTTTTGAGTTTGTGCTTGCGTGTTTCTTTCCATCGTTTTTTCTTCCCATCTTCTCGCTTTTTTCGCCAAAATATGTCGTTGTTTTCAGTCATTTTATTCACGGATATTATTTAATAAGTTGTTTTTGTTTGCTGCTCAATCTCAAATTGATTTTCAGTAGGTTTTTGTGATTTTGAAGAAAGCCACTTCTATGCAGTCCTCAATGTTTGGGCCAATCACGAACGCTGATTTTGAGACGAAATTAGGGGCCTTGTTTTGCATTGTGTACACTAACTGTGCACGATTCTATGGCTTGTGGCATGGCTTGTGCAAGCAAGCACACGTTTGATTTTCAAGATGGCGGCTGTTTGGACGAAAGGCCGAAAACAGCATTATTTGAAAGTAATCAGTAACTAAAATAATGACCTTAAACGAATCTAAAGAAGCTGAGAAAATATCGATAAAGGGCTTTTTTTAACAATACAGAAGCAAAGGCCTTTTTGGTAGAAACACGCCCCAGTCTCCACGCGGAAAAACAGCAAATGGACGAGCTAAAGTGGAGCGTTTTCCAAAATATCTCAAAAACGACAGCAGTGATCCCCATTTTTTATTGCATAGATTTCATCTCACTATTGTTTCCTAGAACTTCTATAGTACACATCAAAATATAAAAAAACTTCAAAGGCCTCTTTCGAATTCGTAGACTTGCCACTACGCGGAAAAACACCAAATGTATTTTATTCTTTAACAACTATATAATGGTAATAGAACTGAGTGGAGTGCAATTTGGGCTGAAATCACAAGAGTGATTACAAAATTGCACGACCGCGTAGCGGGAGTGCAATTTGTTAATCACGAGTGTGATTTCAGACCAAAATTGCACGACATGAAGTTAATTACCAATTAATCATATCCATTTTGAAATCACAATAAAGATTCAAACTCTTTTATCAGGCTGCAGTTCCAAAACAAAATGATGCTATTAATGATTCAAAATAGTGCGATTAATGCTTAAATCGCACACTTTTTAACCAATCAGATTGCAGAATTTGTGAGTGATTTCAAAATGGATATGATTAATGATGTAATATGTCCAGACAAAAGAAAAATCTAAAAAAAATCTAGATGCAGCTTCATTTGCCCTCGAACATCCTTAAGTTCCCTACTGTCGGAAAATAACGCCGTCTTCTCCTAAATGATAGGAGAATCGCCATACTGTTGCGTTAAAGTTTCACCCCGCGCGCGACAAATTTTCTTTGTTGCACAAAGTAGAAGCACTTTCTATTTTTTACAATAAAGAAAATTTGTTGCGCTTGGGGCAGTAATACGAGCAACAATCAGTTGCACGAGTTTGTTGCCCGTATTACCGCACCTTAAGTTGACAGTTTATTTTGCTACTGATCTTTAGAAGTGAATGGAAAATCTTTTGGTATAATGACGAGGTTCGGATAATACAAAATCATTGTTGTATTGACAGCATATTTTGGTTTTCCAGGTTCGCTTTACTACAGAATTCTAAACTTGGTGTTTGGCTTATCCTCCGTGCCGGACAAATTTGTCAGCCAGCCTAAAACAAATAGAAAGAAAAACTCAAAAACAAATACTTTTCTATGAGTTTTGTACATCATGAAAATGAAGAGAGGTGTTTTACCCTTGTATCTATAATATATATGCTTGTATCTATAATATATATGCTTGTATCTATAATATATATGCTTTTATAATATAGCTTTTTTCTAACGAGCGCTCTGATTGGCTAAAAAGCGCTTGAAACCCGTGGTATATTTCCCCCATAAACCACGGCTCAACACTTCTTTCTGCCGTAAAAAAAAAGATAAAAAACAAAAGAATGGTCAATATAAAATGCGTTTTTTATTGTTTTCTGATATATAGCAAGTCAGAGTTCACGACTTCACTAGAAACCTGATGTTTTGCAATGAAAAGCGACTATGCTTGCATCTATAATATATATGCTTGCATCTATAATATATATGCTTGCATCTATACTTTAGTATGCTTGTATCTATAATATATATGCTTGTATTTATATATGCTTGTATCTATAATATAGATTATGCTTGTATCTATGATATAGATTATGCTTGTATCTATACCCGGGTATCTATAACAGTCTATATTATAGATACAAGCATATATTATATTATAATATAGATTATGCTTGTATCTGTAATATATCTATATTATAGATAGTATACAGCAAAACCAAAACAAGTCAGCTAAGTGCTCACAGACAAACGGGCTTCCTTATCAAGTCACTGCATGAGCAAAACGAAACGCAGACTTTGTAGACGTTTTGCTTTGAATTTTAAACAGTGGTATACTCCAAAATGAAGTTCAACTATTCAGCTAGCTAAAACAATCAGTTGAGAATTGTAAAATCCTTACCTTTTTGTCACTTCGACTCACTTTTGGCCCAAAAATATCGCTTTAGTTCAGACAAACAAACGCGAATCGACGTGTTCCTCTCCATCATGGCAGATAACTGGCGTCACTATAGCTCATTTTGCTCAATAATTCGTCCTTTAAACTACATCGAAAGACAAAACACAACCATTTTTAGTGTTTGCAAAGCGGTGTCTGTGTGGTCCCACAAAAGTGCCCATCAGCCAATCAGAGCTTGTTCTAAAAATAGCTCAGCTAAGTCAAAGATGGAACGCGCATTAGACCAACCAACATCAAACAAGCAATGCATGGGTACGGTATTACAGTCTTACATTTGAATTTAATCGATATTCAACGAACAAAACATATTTTGATTGTCTGTTCTTTTATTGTTCATTGATAGGGTCAAAAACATAACCAAGCAAATATATATCCACATTTTGACGTCATCTGTGCATCTATTAGAATAAAGACGCATGGATAAAATAAAAGGACTATATGAGAAATGAACACGTTTCTTGTTTTAGAGCCGATTGCAAGCTGCTGTGAACCTCAAGATGACCTGCTCCAACTGAAACAAAAATACCAACACCAGATCAAATTCCCCTGCAAACCAGATGTTTAACCCCTTGCTTTTCAATGACTTATGGCTCATATACCAACTTCCAAAACTATGGTGTTTGAGATGTTTTTGTCTGAATGTTTTTGTGCATGTAATTTTCTGAGGTTACAGAGTGAAAATAGCATTAATTGGATCTCCCAACATATTGCATCCGGAAAGATTTGCTGTAAAAGTTGTAATTAAGTGTGGAAAGGCCACTTCATCGAAAACAAATTGTAGTCTACATGACTAATCAGTTTAATCAAGAGAAAATGCCAAAAGAAAGCTCAGCCTATATTTTAACTTATATTAATTGTTTTAATAGGCCATATGCACTAACAGGTCACGTAACTCTATCTCCCCTATATCAAGCAGCACCATCAAAATGAACTCCAAAAAATGAAAGAGCACCTCGATATTAGTAAAAGTGCAAAGTGTCGGTTTATAAGATGAATAAGAGAAGAAATGACAGCAAATTTAAGATGAGATATTTTCTTAAGATTCGTTCGGAAAAGCGTGTTGGATGGCACGTTTTTCCAAATGAATCTTAAGCCAGAAATATCCAATCTTAAATTTACTGTCATTTCTCCTGTATTGCATCTTATGAACTGAAACTTTGCACTTTTACTAATATCGAGGTGCTCTTTCTATTTCTGGCGTTAATTTCGACGGTGCTGCTTGGTTTTGGGGAGACAGGGTCACGTGACCTGTTAGTGCATATGGCCTATATATCACAGAAATTCTTTACCGCACATTTGAAAATAATACATTATTTCCTTCTATTTCTGTTTCACTTCACGTTTTTCATTTCTCGTTTTTCATTAGATAATAGAAAATATAATAACATGATAATTTTGCAATTACTGATCTGAGATAAGACTTGAATTTTAGACCAGAGAGTTGCAATATACCATTTGTGTTTTCTTTCTTTCTTTCTTTCTCTCCCTCTTTCTTTTTATTCAACTCTCAAATGTTTAAAATTATCAGATCACTTTCGAAATTACGTCATGATTTTGTGACATCAAAATCTCACATTTTTGTTATTCCAAACCCAATTCTTATTCCCATGAATGTTAATTCACATCAAATTTGAAAATAGCAATAATTTTCAATCAATTATTACTTATGCAATATTTACTAAATGATGAATGCATGTTTTAATGTTGAAATCTGTGCAGGAATTTTTAAAATGTGCATGACTTTTTTCTCAAATGGTATTTTCTTCCTTTCGCTAGTAAGAATTTTCTAGTCAATATAGGTTAAAATAAAATCTCTCGAAAAGAAGAGAAAAGCTCTTGTTGTAGTGTGTTCTAGTCCATTCTACTTTTTTACATCTCTCAGTTCGATAATTACAAGATAATTTTTCAATTACGGTAGTGATCTTCAAGATAAATGTTAAATTACTGCTTTCTTTGGATTATTTCGATATTGGTGATTATCTTCATTCATGTTGAACATCTTGATTACGTTATACCAAATTATCCCGACCTCACGGCACTAGAAGTATTTAAACCTCTATAATTAAATTATCTGTGCATCCCATGTTATGTTATGATTTTTTTACATCGTTACAAAATACTTAAAAATTGCGGTAGACGGTAATATAAGATAAGATGGCGTTCTTTCCCTGAGTTTTTTCTTTCTTTTTTATTTCATTATTTTAAATAAAGAAGAAATAAAGATATGGGATTAAATAAAAATGGGCGTTTTTTCCTTAAGAAATTAAGAAAATCATTATTTTATCACGTTTTTAGACTTCACAATAAACTTTACACATTTACAGTTATTTAGTTAAGAAAAACCATCAAGGGCATTTTTCGCACAAACGTTTCATGTAGCAGTTTTTTAAAAGTGTGATGCAAATTAAGCGGCAGCCAAAAATCCTTTTTGTGAGCCAAGAATGCTAGAGTAGATATTGTTTTGCCGACGTTCACCTCTCGCAGTAAAGTAAATAGATCTCAGTGGCCTTGTCAAGTTCTCGTGTCTGGTTTAATGACCAACATATTGTTCGATTCTTATGAATACGCTGTGGTATTTGCAAGAACTTCGTTTATTATTGATAGTGTCAAACAATATGAAAGCAGGTGACATGAAAGGAACTTTTGTCAAAAACATTCGCCTCCTTTGTCCCCCCCAAGATAGCTACATCTTCTTTAGTCTAGACACCAAAACACTACGACATTGTACTTCAACCGTGTCAGAATTTTCAGGTAACTCGATTTTTTTCTGTGGAGAAATAAAAAAATTCTAGTATGATCGCGAGGTTAGTGGCATGTGTCGGCAGTGTTTGGGTTGAGTAAATTATTAAAACTTATACATAATTGATTGGTGCAAACGTTTCAAAGGAATGTAGTCCGTCATCTGGCAGGTATGAGTACAAGAATAGCCAAACTTGAAAAAAAAAACACAAGAAAACGTGTCGTATTGCATTGTCTTAGGCCGTCGACACGTGCACACAACATTCCCTCTGGCACTTTAAAGGTTTCCCAGAAACGGCGAGTTTTTAAATACTGGGGATCTCCTCCTAGATTAATGTTCAATATTCGCTGTGTATATTGAGAGAGAAGGAAAACAGTTTCTTTAGCTAATGCATCTCTCAGCATGGGCTTGAAATAAATTAGCTTCTCTTACTATGATTAGGGTTCTAGCTAATTCTAGCGACCTAGAGTCGCCGTCCTTTTTTTTTTTTTTTTTTTTTTGGTATACATTTGTTTTGTAAGTTGATACAAAGGTAGTCTACGGTTATTAGAATTTAACAGCAGAAGGAAAACGAAAAAAACCAGTAGAAACAAAAGGTATGTAAGGACTGAAAAAACGAAAGGAAAAGAAATCCCCCAAAAGGTTGAAAAAACAAGCATTAATAAGAATAGCAACTAAAACAAAGTAGAAAAACTGATGGGAATTAAAAGGGAAAACAAAAAAGCGAAAAAGAAGAGGCATTTTGATTGATAACTAAAACACCGCCGGCTCTTCAAGTTGCAATCTTAATTAATACCAAGTGTTAGTAACGAATCTGACTTCTGCATGTTTTTAATAAACATTAATTTTTGAGAGTGGGTGACAATTTCCTCACGCAGTCCCAAATAACGGTCACAGTTTCTACTCGACCATTTAACGAGGGAAAAACAAACTCTAGGAGCTCACTAAGCAATACAAACTACAGCGTATAAAATTCAAATTACATCCAATGTTGTAATTCGCTCGAAATAAAAGCCGCAGTAAAAGCCTGACAACTATGATAGCACTAGGCGCAATTACGTCATTCTCTCAGCTTGTGTTAGTTCAGTGATCCACTCGGTGTTCGGCGGGAAACTAGAAGGGCGTTATCTCAGACACGAAACATAAGCAGGTGCAGGCCGAGAAATTCCGGTCTCTTTCATCCACAAGACCACAGATTAAATTAAAACCAGCAAGAGTCTTCCTAGTTTTTGGAAGCGCTTTACACTTAGTTGAACTCATATTTCAGTAGCCTGGGGGGTTTTCCGATCGCCCGCCGGCATGATCACAGTGTTGGTTCCATCTGGCCCATTTAGTCGTGCGGATGACATGACGATTTTCTGCCGGTTTAAAAGGTCTTCCATTTCCTGACTCTCCTGAGTTTCGGCTCGATTATCTTGTATACTTCCTTCATTAAAAAGTAGATTTAGGATGTTTTTAATTGCACCGCAGGATCGCTAGCAGAAAAAACTTATAGGGGGTCGTAAACAGAATCTCCTGTTGTTTCTAAACTAGAATTAAACCATTCAATTTGAAGGGGTCTGACTGCAAGCGAATATCGATCGGTCATTACATCCTAAGAATCGGAGTGGAAATCGCATTGTTTAAATTGACTTTTTATTCACCCATTTTAATGACCGCGCGTGCTATTTGGACAATTTGTACGACCATCGCACGATAAAATTATCAAGCCCGGTTTTTAAGTACAAATGTCGGTTTTTCAATATGGTTGCAGCTGTTTGACTAACAAGCTCAGCAATGACGGCCTTTTTTCTCTCTTTTTCTCTGATGTACAAAATTGATAAAATTAATTATATTTGGCCGATATAATTTCTTTGCCGCTAGGAAATAGCAGAGACTATTTAAAAGTGGAGAAAACGAATTAGTGGGCACGAAAATGAGAAATATAGCAATTTGACAAGATGTTTTGAAACTAGGCGCCTGTCTGGCTGTGTATTGCTTTGTAATTACTGGTAACAGGGGAGATATGAATACACCTTTACCAACACTTAACGAAAAAAAATCTTGAAAGAAAAAATGATAAAAGTGAGAAGGATGTAGAAGTTGTAGACACAAAATGCAACAGCTTGTAAATGTTGTGAAACACTATGTGAGGCCTGGTTAACTTCCATCTAAACTGGACTAGTGTGTGGTAATTCACTGTAGAAAGAGAAATTGATGTTGCTAACACTTAGATATATTGCCTCTAATGAGTGGCCCATGCTACCGTTTGATTAATTTATACTGTGGAATGATATACTTAAATGGTAAGTATAGGTAGAACAACCCCAGTACTAGATTTGACCTTTGTGTAGACAGTTTGCTATTGTTTTCCTATAAACATGCGTTTTTCATATAACAATACTCAATTACAGAAGCACAAGGTATATTTGAAATTATAACAAAGAATTGTCTCAATAGGACAATCACAAAATGGCCGAGTGATAGAGACGACGAACCGAACCGATAGTAACGACACATAAAGAAAATTATCCAGTGCACGCGTGTAGATAAACTCTAACATTTTAAGGGCAAGAACCAGCAGTGTTGCAAAAAGTTAACATTTTTCAGTAAGATTAAAACAGCCGAGAAACGCACTAAAATTCGTTAAGGAAAGTGGTAACAAAGAAACTGAAAGATAACGTGAAAGAGCTTTAGATTTTTATCCAATCATTTAATCACCTTCGGACAGGTGAATAAAGTTCTTGACGTTTTCATTCCATTCTTGGTAAATTTGTCAGCGCGCTCACTCTTTGTCCGTTCTGAGAAAGTTTGATTATGACAAGCTGGTAAAACGCCAACATGCAGCTGATCAATTCAGGATCAAATACAACTTTCTTAATGCTTGCAATTGTTAGTTCTATACAATTCACCACAATGGCTTGGAACTCAAATTTGAGTCCTAGCAGCTTAGAAGCTGTGGCAATATGAATGGAGAGCACAATAAAGAAAACTCATAAATGACGGTGAAGAAACTGGACAGAATTGAGAAAAAAAGCACATCGTCACCTTAATGTACCAGTTTATTTTTTCAATTCTGCATGTTTTTTAATAGAGTCCAACTCTTAAATATGAACGTTGCCTCAGTCGTATTAGATCTAATTAGTACATCCGGCCACGAGCGATTGGAACATTTTTTACTTATTAAATAGGGCGCTTTCTTTATAGAAAACATTATTTGAATAAAGAAGAGAGAACCCGGCCAAAACAAAAAGAGACCGATAAGACTATGTTGATTTCGTTGGGTCCAAATAAATTGATTGCTTCGACACCGGATGTACAGATCACTGCTTTGAAATTAGTGACTTCCATGTATTTTAATAATTTATAGACAGATAAAATCTCATGTGAAATGTAGAAAAAATGGCTAGGAGGATATTTGACAAATTGTCAGAGTCATGACGAATGTCAATGGAAGTCCAAATTACACATCAAAGGAACATGATTGTATGAAGAAAGGCGCCACAAATTGATATAAACAAAAAAGGAACAAATTATAAAACTAAACTAAATAAACAAACAAACAAACAAATATAATTATAACCGAGATTACCAAATATAATTATAACCGAGATAATAATAATTGCAGACTTTATTCTTTTGTAAAAGTAAAATTATTGTCAAAGTGAACTGATTCGGAACTGGAAAACACATCGGAAGGTTTTGTTTTCTCTTCAGCACTAATTTCTGTTAGACATGAGAACTTTATTTTTTCTGTTATTTCAATCGAATCTTTTTCCAGTATTGGAATTTCAAATTATGTTTTGTCATTATATACTATATATATATTATACTTAATTATATTTATTATTAATTCTGGAAAAAGGAAATTCTTGTAAAGTGAAAGTAAAAAAGCAAGCAAATTTATGTATTTTTCTGTATATTCATTCTGTTTTCATTTTTCTTTTACTTAATTTGCATCTGTTCTTGGTCCAGTATTGGAGTTTAAAATTAAAATATATTATTTATTATGATAAAATTCATATAACAAAATTGTTTAAAACACGACAAAAAAAAATCATGTACAAATTGATGTGTTTGTATAAAAATTTTGTCTTTTCAATATTCATTTGATTTGAAATAAATGTTGAATATATATGCTGTAGTACGAATCATATCTCAATATCAAATTGTGTTAAACTATAAAATATATGGCACTAGTCCTGTAAACTTTGATGCAATATTCGTTTAAAATAGTGTATATATTTGTATAGTATGTAAATTTATCTCAACGTAAAAATCCTATTTCAGTTCTTGACATTGACGTAGACCTCCCTATTCAGAGCGTCACAACCTACACAAAAGACTTGAAGAAAGCGTTATTAGAAGATAAAAGATTAAGCTTTCCGCTCAATCTCTTTCTGACATCTCCTCCACTTACGAGCCATCTTCGGAATTAGTCCGGATGTTGTTGTTTTTTCCTGTCTCTTCAAAGAGCTCCCACCAGCTGCATGTTATGTGTGATAGACTTCTTTTTTATTTTGAAAGCCTCTAAGTAATTATATGTAATATTTAATCTCTCTATTCGACGCAATGCTAATAACTCTAGGTTTTATCTCCCTTTATGCAGTCTAATTGGAAAGCGCCCCGCGCCAATCTTTTGTCTTGCTTGAGACTTCCAGAATTAAGTCGTTGTCCAGTGGTGTACGGCGTAAGCTATGTCCACAGCCTTGCAAGGTTTTACGGTATAGTGGCTTAGAGCTTTAGGATTCCATGTGACCGTTTAGCTAGGATATATGGCACGTGACTGGGGCGACAGCTGGTTGTGTGAGAGGGGATTTGATGGGAGAATGCACCTGCCGTCTTTCAAAAATAAATACTTCATCAATAACTTTATGAAAGGCGCTACGAATAAAGTGCTTGGGGGCGGATGTAGAAAACAAAAAACAAATTTCACTCCTCGCTCTTTCAGAGGAAGCTCAGTGAAGTAGCACAAAGATGAAAAAATCTAACAGAGAAATCCTAAATGACGTAGAGTTTTCAAGCTAGTTTTTCGTGAATATATAGTTTTAACTTTTTTAGGAATTCATAGTACTTATGTATAGCAAAATATCCTAGTGAGAGCTGTCCTGTCAAATACGAAACAACAGTCCTGTCAGACCGAGGACAAGACTTTACTCAGATATCAGAACTGAAGATGTCCGGAAGGCTCTCCATCTGAAGGGTTTGGCACGTGCGCCGGAAAAGAACATTTTCCCCAAAAAACCAGTAAACAATTGAGCAGATGTTAGGTTGGAGACCGATTCAGTCGGTTGTCCTAAATTGATGGCTTAATGTAGATTTCAAATTGGGCCGAAAATTGAACCTGAAAGGGACCTCTTGTGGATAAAAAGCAAGTCAATTGAAGCAGTTGTCTACGACAGGATAAATTAATATCATTCAAAGTAAGACCTTCTCAGTTCAAAACTGTGTTGGGAATATTTTCTCAGTTTTCGTTTTTTGTCGATATAATTTTAAAGATAAATAACAGTGCTTAATTTTGTGGTGATGGAGGAGGCCGAGTGTATAATCAGCTGCCGTGGCCGTCAGTCGACTTACACAAGCCATCAGTATTTGTGGATATCTGATAACTTACCTAAAAGGCAGAGTTTTTATACAAAGTCAGCGTTTGTCCATACAGGTGCAAGGAGTTCAACTTTGCATAACAATAAGCAGCATATAAGCGTAAAAGAAAAAATGATAGCGGGGAATTTTTCATAATTAATTGGAGTTATGCGAGCGGAAACTGAAACCTAGAAACGAAATTTCTCAAGCTTGTTGGATATTTGAAGGTCGATCATTAGGTAAGTCGTGCTTAAACTCCGGGGAATTTCATTTCTAAAGGACTTAGCGTGAGTACTGAATCGAACAAGCGAAAGTAAACGCTGAAAACTGCTGGTTTCAAATGAGTTCTATTCTACAAAGACGTCACTCGAGCAGCACCGGGTCGAGGCTACCAAAGCTCACAACTGACTGAGTCAAGCACGGGAGATCTCACGGTGAACGTTTGCCTGCAGTCTTTGAGCTTTTCTGCCCTCTATCTCCGGATATTGAGTTAACAAGTATAAGGAAGGTTGGGGACAAACTTATCGACTCGTCGCTGGTCGGTCTCCAAGCTCGATGGACGCGAGGAATGGATGATTTCAAGTTTGACATCGGAGACGTGGTTTTAGCAGAGTGGGAAGACAAACTGTTCTACGCTAAAATCCAAAAGATCGACAAACTCAAATCTTATTGTCATCTGATCTTCGACGATAACTCCGTCGAGGAATGCCCGTTTTCCAAGATTCACAGTGGTTCGTCTCATCTTGTAATTTTTTATTCAATTCGGTTTCCTACACCGGGAAATACACATTGACTAAAATCCGGTCCGTCTGAACGATCTGTCTGTTTATGGCATTTAATTTCATTCACTAGTGGCGTTTAAGTGCGAATTGGTCCCTGTTGAAAATAGCAGAAAGATGAAATGGTGTACGAGGAACTAAGACATTCTAGTCAATCATAACGTGTTTCTTTTTTTCCCCAGTAACAGAAACTACTGCTGAAATCGTGTGTATTATTTGCAAAGACGGAACTTCAGCGCAACCCAACGAGATTGTTTTGTGTGACAAGTGTGGCATTGGTAAGTATACTCGATAGGTTTTTACTTTTCACTTCATATCAGCTCTCGATGAAACGGAATCCACATCGAGTAAAATAACGGGAGTCTCGAAAGTTATCTGTACTACATGTGTGTTCGATTAGTGATGAAAGAACGGCCATTGTGGAAGAATATTGCATGAAATCCACCTGTCGTAAAGTCTGTTGTTCGAACTCAGAGACCCGCTCACAGGTAGTTACGTGTTGCATTTACAATATTCCATCAAAGAAAAAAATAACACTAAATAGAGGGTTTTGATGGTTCTTCTCAATAAACCCGGGTTCAAATATAGATCACGCTGACCGTGTGAACATCGGGTAAGGCCATGTGGTCGTTGTAGGATTGTGATAGTGGCCTACTAAAGCGTAGACGGAAAGATATGAAATATATATCAATCCATAGTGCCCTCAAAATATCATTTGGCCATAAACACAATCAAAATATATGTGCTTAACTTTATTCAAGGACCAGTTCAAAGAAAAGCAATATCTGCCGTGAAACGATAAAGACATTAGAATACAAACTTTCATTTTCCGTGCACTCTTGACGCCTTAAGAAGATTTCTAAAAATGGATTTTCCCAAACTGATAAGGAGCTCAAAAATTCGCGTTGACGAGCATAGTGTTTTGGAAATCCAGCGAGAAAATAATGCTATTCGTTATTTCCTTTATTAACATGGGATAGTTTGGCAACGGGAAATGAGAAATATTAATGTGAGAATAATAAGTGAAGGCTACAGGTTGATTTGATGACGTCAAACTGGTCTCGAAAAAAAGAAATAGGTTTCGACTACTATATTAGTTTGAAATTAAATGAGTTTGCAAATGCCCAGCATAGCTTGTTTCGGATAGCTGACAGCGACTGAAGAAAACAGAAACCAAATTAGAAACTCAAAGCATTGTTATTTTGTATTGGACAGTTCTTGTAAACTTCCTCAGAGTAGTGTATAGAAAGCGAAATTAAAGTACTGCAGGTCACATGTGGTGCTCGAAAAGCGAGTGGTTTCTAGTTTGTTTGAACGTTTAGTATCAAAAATATTCTACTTCCGCTTGCCACTGCTATTCTTAAACAAAACAAATTCGTTTTTATACTCGTAAATTTAGATCGCGTATCACGGAGAACTGAGGGTTACCATGGTAACAGTCATAGTTCTGTTACAATTTGTTGTCAGTGAAGTGCTTAAACTACATAAATATACTATTTTGTTTAATAAATTATTTGAGTATATCAACGATTCGCGTTGGTCCAAACACGAGTCTGCCGGCTGACTCCTATACCATAGCAGATGACCACCACTTTTTATTGAATTGATCGTCTTGGTGATAATATGATAACTAGAAAAGGTTTTCAAACCGCCATGTTATAGCAGAAAGCTGTGCTAAATGTGGCTACCGCAAAAATTCCTACGATAATCTTTGCAATTAGCGGACCAAATCGGAAACATTTTAGCTAGTCGTGCCACGACACATTGTAGTTTTATCAAAATCTATCTTGGATAGTCCTGGACTGAGAGACTCTACCTTTCAGAGCTTTCCTTGACCTTTAATTAGAATATATTTACAAAATTTGAAAAGAAAAGTTGTTTTATTTATCCAATACGCTCTGTCACCCCTGTTGTTCCCAGCACACGGCTGTTTCCACCTGCCCCCTCACTAATTATCGGCCAAACAACTTTTTATCTTCTTGCCAATCGCTTTCTTATTAAAATTTTAACTCTTTCGTTAATAATTTAGACATCAAGAAAAGCATCTACCTAAATCGCCCTCATGTCAAACTTGAAGCAATACGCTTCTTTCTTCAGCGGTCGTGGCGTCTAAAATGTAGGATTTCAAGAAAACTTAAGCGCTATCCTGTTTGTAGAAGACATCTTTTTTACGTCATAATTTTTTGTCAATATAAGTAATAAAAAATTGATGCCCTAAAGGTTTCACAAGAAGGTAATAAAACTACTTCAGTCAGCATACTAAAAAATGTGATCTTGCCAATTAATAGAAGTTTTTAAACTTACGTTCGGAATTTGTTTGAACACTTAACCGGTAAACTGTTATAAAATAATAATTTATGGAGTAATTATTGATGTCTAGTGTTGTCAACAATTGATGGCGTGTTTCAGAGTTACATTTACGAAACCAGACAAGTCGAAACATTGTCAGCCAGATATAAGTTGTTGCTAAGCAACGGAGTTATAATAATCGTAGAATTTTAATTTTGTCGTCAATTCGAAAGTTAGAAGCAATTAGAAAAAAATTAAAGATGCTCTGAACCACAAGTGTCATTTTAAATTCTGTCAGAAAATTAAATATTGCTTTTTCGGGGTTATAAGTGAGTTACTATGGACACTGACTCAGATAAGCGATTTCATATACGAATTTATCCAATTACAAAAAAGTAGACTTACCGCGCCCCTTTAAACTTATTCACAAACTGTGTTGACATTCGAAGAACCTTAAAACACACTTTGAAGCATTTACATAAATTAAGACTGGATTTAAACAAGTTGCAATCACTCTCCCTTGCAGATGAACTTCGTTTGAAGAGGTGAGTTTGTTCAGCGACCTTTAGTACACTGCCGACTATGTCTTTAGCTTTGTTAGTCAACTTGAGCGAGTTTTATTGTCACACAATAACTTGACAGAACTCGGCAACTTAATTGACTCTGTTCTCCAGCTGTGACAACTTAAAGTCCAACAACAGAACAGTGCCGAAAACAAGGGACGGCGAAGAAAAGTTCTCATTTCTCATAAACATTTCAATCACAGCTTCTGAGCAAATGCCACTGATCAAAAATCTCTTTGGGAACAATTCCAAAAGTCAGCTTCTACAACGTCGATTCATGCTGTATTAACTCGTGAAAATATAGAATGCGTAACTGGAAGCTGGTAGGAAGGATTTAAAATTTAATCATAATTGGTTGCTCCGGTTACCAAGAGCAAACAGTCTCTCAAGAAACTTATCTCAGGTACTTAGCGATCCCAACACGAAAATTTATCATAATTTTTCGCAAAAAAAGTTTAGTGAAAAAATTGCCAGACCATGTGTTAGTTTGACGTCACACAAGTCGAAGTCCACCAAATGTTATCTTATTTAAGATGCCAAGCTTCAAAAACCATCAACCCTAATTAAACACTTTAGCTTTTTGAAAGAAGCCGATAAAACCCGCTTATTTACTAGCGCAATCCTTGTGATAAACAACGGATATATCGAAGTATACGCCGCACTAAACTCGAAGAAAAAACATTGACGGAAGAAATTGGGGTAATGGAGTTAAAAGGAGCTACGCACTTAAATTTTGGTTGAGGAACCGAGCGTCGAAGTGGCTACATTAAAGTGCAGTTTCTATTTTCCGGTTCTACTCGTTTGGATTTGTAATAAGAGTAAAAGCACAACTCGAACTTTAATAACATAAAACAAAGCCGATAGGGAAATGAACTCTCTGCCTGGAAAAGTGAAAGAAAATGAAAGAATTAACACCGCCGACTGAGAGAAAAATTGCCAAAAAGAAAAAAAGAAAAAAAACCCTCAAACTAAACTAATGGGCTTTTATTTCTTTGCCCAGAAAAGTGTGCATGTTAAAAAATAAGTAAATAAAAAGGCTAAACCTTTCTTTGGAAATAAAAAGCACTAAAAGTTCCCAATCGTAATATACAACACGATAAAAAAGTATTTTTCCAGTTTCAGTGCCAGTGACCATAAGAAAGTGAAACGAAAAAAAACAACCTGACATTTCGTATTTTTTTAGGTTTGTGAAGAAAAAGTGAAACGAAAAGAAACTTTATTTCTTGATCAGTTCGTTTTTAATGTTCGATTGACTATGACGTCATTAGTGTTATCAACGGCTAAACGAGATTAAAAGCAAAATAGGAGAAAGTACAATCGCGACTCCCAGGCAACTAGTCAAGTGATTCAGTTCAGTTGTTTTCCCTTTTATTGAAACACCATCCATAGACAAACGTACTATTTTCAAACGAGAGAGAAATTCTTTCGAGCGCCTTTGGCTGGCATGGAAACCAGACCATGAGTTGTAAGTCACACACACAGTCTGTGCGTAAGCCTTGGGGGAAGTATTCAACATGGAACGTCTACTTCTTTATTAGTGAATGATCACGATATTGAATTGAGAACTAACTGTCCTTCCGGCTCAGTGAGGTAAGGATTGTATGTATGGAAAATCAAATCAATGTTGACCATTGCAGGCCACGTCGTGTTTTAAGATCCTTAGACAATTAAAACGCCTCGAGGAACAATATATAAACATAACAGTTGTGTGTATCGTTTTGCTGTGTTCCACGACTAGTGTTTAGGACCGAGTATTCGTTCGGTACACAAATCTTACTTAATATCAGGTTAATATGGTTGTTTTGTCATTAAGGTTATCTAACTTGTTATCGTATTCTATCGGCTATTATTTATACTAGAAAGTACCAATAAATTATCCAAATCACAACTTGTCAAAACACGACTTTCGAGATTTCTAGTCTACAAGGAACCACGAGGGACGTAAACGTTGAAAAGGAAAAAGAACCTTTCATTCAATCTCAACCGGAAAGTCTGGCAAAATCCACGAAAAAATGTAAGTACTACAAAACAGCCGCATATTAGATTTTCATTCGAACCGGAAAATGAGTTTTTGAACGTAATTTCCTTGTCATAATTAGAAAACAGCAAAAAAAGAGAAACGGAATGGAATAATACTATTCCATGGTAACGTAAAAACACGAAGTCGGTGAAGAAAAAGAAATCATTGATAGTGTATGGCGGTCGATTTGATTGTGTCTTGTCCAGTGGGGGAGTTTCTATTGTTTGACCTCGTGTTTCTAGTAGGTCGTCAATGCGATCGTTTTCTACAAGGTAATCTTAAGAACAATTCAACCAAACTCTTTTCTTTTAATTATAACAGTCTTTGCCGATCAGTAACTGAATAGATTGCTTTGTCGTGTTAGGGTGACACGAAACAAAAGATTTCAAGAACTTCGTTTTTCAATGTGAAAAAATATAATCGACTTCAAAGTACAATACATTCTTTCGTTAAAGGTTAGGTTGCTGTTCAATACAAGAAAGAAGTAAGTCGCTTTTATTATACAATGTTCGCAATTTCACACCGCGTTTCCTTGGCAACAAATCGGCACGGCTGTCTTGGGTGTTACCATAGTAACATAAGTTACAATTTAAAGTGATAAGCCTCGTGGATATTTGTCTCTTCACTACGTATTGGCGAGTAAAAAATCCAAATGGCACGGGAGCTTATTTAAAGGCCCTTTCTAACTTTGAACCAGAATCTAAAGACTTACAATTGGCTGTGATTACTTAATTGATGATTAAAAGCTCACGTTAAGGCGTTATTGGTTTATTGATTACAAAGTATGTACCTTTTTATTTGCCCACTAGTGCTTTTATGGCATTAAGAGATAATATCCTATCACGTGACAAATAAGAACCGTCACGTGACAGCATGACGTAATTCAAGTTTTCTGTAAATTTTCCAATTTGGTTCATTTGTTTTTAAATGTTGTTTTTGCTGCCTTTAAAAAAGTTTTAAAACAGCCACTAGGGACGGTTTTATTTAAATATTTCATGATCAGTAATAATTAGTGTTTCATATCTCCTGATATCGGCAATACCGGCTATACATTACGGCCAAGGAATCAATATTCCCCAACGAACTATCAGATTTTAAACCATTTTTTTAATTAGAACAAGTTAATGCTTTTTTAAAGAAATTTTAACACCCGAGGGGCAAACATGAATCACTCAAAACCGAAAAAACAATTCCAACTACAGAAAGATAAGATAGATGTGAAAAAGATCCATAATCAAAGTGCTTCATATAGACTTTTCAATTCCCCTGAAGGAAATTATTTCTTTTTATCCGATTTTTATTGTATAAAGAACGTTTAAAGGCAAGAGAGCAGCTCATTAAGTGCCCAAGCAGTCTGTACCGCTTCCTTCCATATATCTTTAGAGTAAGTGATTAAAATATACATGATGAATTCAGCCAATGGCATGGCAGCTGCAGATATTACGCTTTTAATTCGAAAAACACTGCTTCCACATTGATATTGGCCTGAGACAAACTTGCTTTTATATTTTCCTACGACTAGAAAAAGTGAGCCGACGTAATATTAGATGGCTCGTTAGAGAAATTTGTATATTGTATGATTTTGAATAAAGTTGATATGGATAATGCACTTGTATTAACGTCGCATACTGAGAGAATAAATGGGACTTCAAGTATTAAACAAACGGTGTCAGCCGCTTGAGATAAAAATAAAGAAATTGATCCCCCAATAAAAGGCTTGAGAAGAAGCCATCAGCTTGTATCCGGAGACAGCGACATAGGCGATTATCACGGTGATCCCTGGCGACATAGGAATTGAACACTTGAATGGCTTTTCTTGGCCAGCGATGACGTCATGAAGAAACACGTCCAGAGATTTTTGGCACTGTTGCTTTCAACGGTTAAGTGTATGGTTGCTTGCAGAAACAAATGAATAACGTTTGATATTCTATGTTCGTATTTCGCTAATAGCAAGCAAATTACCGTCAACTGAATTGTGGCTCGAGTTGTGAAGGTAAATGAACTGCTGTTGTTCTCAAATGTTGATTTTTCTTGTTTGTGTGTGTGATTCCGGATTGCAACACAAGACCGCAGATAATTTCACTGAGTGGTTGAACGAGCTTTCATTAAAAAAGGTATGAGTGTTTCGCATATTTAAAGCACAAAAATCGTAAAAACCAGCAAACAAATTTTTCGTTTTCAAAAAAGCAAATCACCAGGTGTTCTGTATCGTTTTCTCCTTTTTCAAAAACCACATCCCTGTGCCATTTCCCATTCTTGTTTTGGCGGGAAAACTCTACAATAAAAGGGTTTTGGCGGGAAAATGCTTCAATGACGAGGATGTATAAAAATAAGCCTAAAGTTTATTAATTTATTGGTAATGGCGGGAGGTGAGTGTATGTCATGATGGGATTAATCATACCATTTCCTTGGGATTCATTTGTCAGTTACCGGCGAGTCATTTTTTGAACGGACAGACACAGTGAGTTCAATTCGTGGGACAAGTACGCGTGTTATGTGTGTTGATTCTGGCGTGGTTGTGTGTACTTTTGGGAAGTGCAGAGTTTTTAGTTATTTTGAGAGTTACACAACATTATTGATTCTTTTGTAAAGTCGTGGACACAGCCATACAACTTCTGTGACAATTTTAGCAATCTGTTTAAACCTCGACGCGTTAAAAACCTCGACACCACTGTCAAAACTTAGGCCTAAAAACTTGTTTCGGAACGCCTATAATGGTGCTCGATAAGCTATCGGTACATTTCCTTTCATGCCTTTTCTATGGTGGTCATCGCCGAAAGGCCGAATACTTTCAAAGCCGGCCACTATAGAGTCAACATAACATTCTTTTTCCTTCCTCGTCTTATCTTTTTACAAGAACAATATAGTTTTATCTCTAGGCTGTTTCCTGTTGGAATCTTAATTCTAATACACCTGAAAGCTTCCGTCATTAATGTGCACACTAATACTCTTACTGCACGTTTTCTTTTGTTCATGATTTTCTTTCTCATTTATTGAAGTTTCTCATTTTTTTCGGAGCTTGAGTTTTAAAGCTTCTCTCCACCAAAAGAAATTTCAAGCACCGCGAAATCAGTTTTTCAGAGATTTTCAATTCAAAAACCTAATGTTTTTTCAAATGGTTGGCTCCTTTTTCACGAAAAAATAAAGCGTCACAATTAGTGACACGATATGATAGTAGATAGGTGTTCAATGACCTCGCATCTTTTTCCTCATTCAAAACAAAACTTGAAGAGAAAAATAACTTTTAAAATCCATAATCCGCAGGATGTTTTTCCATTTTGATCCTTTTAAGGTGCTTGGCTCCCAATTCGACACGATTTGAAAGCTGATTCTAAATGTCTTCCGTTGGAAGCTTTTTGCTTGATATATTAATTTGTCGGAGGTAAAGTATATTGACAACGGATGCTATTTTGACAATCGAAATGGACAACTGTCGGAAGTCAAGCAGGTGAAATCTTTCTGTCGGCTATTATGTGTACACTCACTCTCTCGCTGGCTTCTGTCTGACCCTAATCAGTAAAAAAAAGCGCAATCCTCTTTTCTTTCAAATTCGTAAACAAAGGAAGTGATAGTTAGAAGGATAGTACACACAAGCACCGCCAATACTTAATCGATTTTTAGAAAGACGGCAAACTCATTGTTTGTGTATATATACATTTTCATTTAATTCCATTTTACAACAGTGCACCAAGGGAGTTTCTGGAGGATTGCGCCTTCATCTTCGTTTTGGGATTCCTTGTTGTGATTTCACGACCTTAAAAAGGTGGACCACAGTTGTCAAATAAAACAACACCGCTTTGAAATATTGTCTATTAGGGTTCTTTCTTATTCTGTGTTAAGACTTAAAAAAACTTGAGCTTGTCTAGAATTTAAGTCCGATATTAAACAACTTTTTGGCAACAAAATAAATAGTCAAATTTTGTTAGTTATCTCCTTTAAATTCAACTAAGGTGTCAGCACCGAAATTATTTGCACATTTCTGTGGAATATAGTTTATCCGGCGTGCTTTCACAGCGGCTTTGATTTAATTCAACTCCAGTTTTATATTGTATTTGTATAGAAAAGTGAATACCAACTAAGATATTTATGTGGGAAGTCGAATAGTTTGTAGCCGGGTCTCTTTTCCTAGCCGGCTCAATGTCCATACTATCCAACTCCACCTTAGTAGCTTATGGATAAGTATATTACATTGGAACAAAGTAAAGTGGAAAGAAACACAAATATTCGTGTGTGAGCTTCTTGAGGACGAATTGGATTTTTGTTCTGTATGCCAAGACTGACACGCAGGAAACGAGTTTTATGCACAATTTCCTGTTTTTTAGTAGTTTCTTCTCATCAGAACCATTACACCTGACAATGAGTTCAAACACACCTGACTCAGTACCATTGGCTCAGTTGCGTTTGTATTGTTTTCGAGTTATTACCGGCTATTCCTCACTTCGCTGACAAGCATCCTGAGGACTGTACTTTTCTTTGCTCTCTGTCACTTCTGCGTCTCTCCTGTAAACAGTTCTCTAGGTGAATAATTGTCCGTGTTTACCCAGTTGTTGTTCTACTATTGTTTCGCAAATGGCCAGTAATTGAACGAAATTATGTTGCACTGAAAGTTTTCCCGGCTGTTTTTTCAGCTGCTCTTCAAAAATTATTCCTTATTCCATTCATCTCTCCGTTCACGACCTAAACAGCTCTCCATTGGAAAATCTTCTTGTCTAGAGGGACACAACTTGCTAAAATAACAGACGATTCGATTGGGATGGTTAAAAACCCGTGATATGGCCATTATGGTGAGTTATGTTCGCTTCCAATGAAGAAAAAGATGATGTGTTTATGGAATTGAAATTAGCATACAAATGAAAGGTTTAGAGAATGTTGTTTCCTCTGAGAAACATAAGTTATTTTTTTGCCTTTAAAGGCTATAGACGGAACTCTGTAACAACAGAACTTGTGATGGCTCAGTGTTGTATAATGTTTATAGAAATACTCTTAGATTGGGAATCTCGCTTCGATCTGACGACAGCCATTTTGTTTGAATACAAATAGAGAGGAGATGAGAGTGATCGTGCGAACTTCATTAATAACGCCCCAAGGATGGTTAATGAAGAGTGCAGTGTGTTTGAATAGAACATTGAAACAAGAAAGTAGTTTCTGAATGCCTCACTTTCGAAGCGTTAAAATCGAACTTCGATTATTTGTGGTCTAAAGACTTTAATTTTCAAGTTCTAACAAATGAACCCACTTTCGTGTGAGATTGTACACAGTCTATAGCTTTATTGTTAGTTTTCCATCGCTTGAAGCTTTACTTATGCCAATTTCGCTGTTTATATTTTTGGGAATATTCTAGTGTCGATTAAAAACAGCCACAAGCCTAGTATAAATATCTAAATCAAACATTAATATGGATGTATATATAGATACTTGGGGATTTTAATTTATTTTAAGTTGAGGCTATAAATAGGATAAACTTCGAGGTAACTTAAAGATAAGTTTCTCATAAAGTTTTTGTGTTCATCGAACTGCGTTTTAAAAAAGGAATTTTCAATATTTTTGCGTGTCATTTATGAGCTAACAGACAAGCTATATCCCGCAGGGCCGGTAAAATGAGTTTGTCTCAGTTGCACTTTAAACTGACAGATTCGGAAAATTGAGTAGTAAATTGTTATTTTATAAACTTCTATCATGATCTACAACACCAGGCTCACCGACAAAAACTGTGGAATTCAACATGATATCTACTCTAGGTAACTTGGAGGGATTTTTGAAAGAAAAAAGAAATCCCGTTTCCACCTGTGTTCGTAGTGTATGTGAAGTGTATAATATTTCTATTGTTTCGACTGCATAAGTCTGTATGTTGGCCTCATAATGGGTTATGTTAATATCTCCACTTTAATATGATAACGGGGGAGAATGAAAATAATCAATTGACACCATAGTAAGATCCGTAGGTCTAATTTATCCGGTGCAAAGCCGCCAACTTGGAAGTAATCAAGACAAGGGTGGAGATGAAGTATTTAATGAAACTCTCGGCTTGCTATAAATAATCGTACATTGCAGTACATCTCTTCCTTAATACTGGGTTAGTTTATCATTAGTTTATGTTAAACAAATGCTTTCCATGTCAAACTAAATACTGTACATCTCTTCCTTAATACTGGGTTAGTTTATCATTAGTTTATGTTAAACAAATGCTTTCCATGTCAAACTAAATACTGTACATCTCTTCCTTAATACTGGGTTAGTTTATCATTAGTTCATGTTAAACAAATGCTTTCCATGTCAAACTAAATACTGTACATCTCTTCCTTAATACTGGGTTAGTTTATCATTAGTTTATGTTAAACAAATGCTTCATCCATGTCAAACTAAATACTGTACATCTCTTCCTTAATACTGGGTTAGTTTATCATTAGTTCATGTTAAACAAATGCTTTCCATGTCAAACTAAATACTGTACATCTCGTCCTTAATACTGGGTTAGTTTATCATTAGTTCATGTTAAACAAATGCTTTCCATGTCAAACTAAATACTGTACATCTCTTCCTTAATACTGGGTTAGTTTATCATTAGTTTATGTTAAACACATGTTAAACAAATGCTTTCCATGTCAAACTAAATACTGTACATCTCTTCCTTAATACTGGGTTAGTTTATCATTAGTTTATGTTAAACAAATGCTTTCCATGTCAAACTAAATACTGTCCCTCAATCTGACAATAGCGACATGGAAGCTAAAACCAGCAATGCAGACTAATTTTATAAGTGTGGAAAAACTTGTATGTCCTATTTCATCTTGAGTTACAACACTTGTTTTGTCAGTTGAAGGTTCTTAAAACAACCGTCAATTTTGTGTCATTTTTACTGTTCAAAGTTGAGGATTCAGTAGTGTATATCTGTTGTAATGTGTACCAACTCAACTCCTCTTCTTGTCACAGCTTTTTAAACACAGACGAGACTGAGTACACTAGACATAACACGGCCATCAACAGTCTCTTTGTAGGATAACACTCAACCTTGCACTTCTTACATTTTGAAGATAGATACTGGAGAAAACTCACTTTGTATTTTCCGGCTTGTCTCGTTGCTAGGATATCATCAAAAGTGTCACGACCCGCCCATCCCAGCCAAAGCCCTAGAGATAGATGAGCCTTGGATGTGCACCTACTGTACAGTAGGAGCATTTTGTCCTTATCTAGAAAATCCCTTTGAAGCTAAAGATAAGAGAACTGATCCACTTAGAAGACGACGAATTCAACCAGTAAGTTATAGAAAATTCTCGCTTTGCTCGCCTCGTTTGTTGTCTGCAAAGCGCCATTCCTACACTGTTACAAAATATTTTTGCATTTTAAATATTTCGTATAGGTAATGTTTGGAGTTATTTTCAAAGTAGTATTTTATAACCTCCCACAAAATAAACGTTCCAATGCGTGTTTTAATGGAACTAAATTAAGTAATGTCAATGCGTGAGTAACTTTCGAAATTAGTTTTTGCTCAGTGCAAATATTGGTGCCTATCACAACAATCATAAATGAGTAAAAATAAAGCTAGAGACACGACAGACAACTCATTGATTTGTCTTCAAGGAATTACTTGTAGAATGAATAGTTCCTTAAGAGAAAATAAAATTTTGATCTCAATTACCGGTGAATTGAATGTTTATTACATACTTCAAACTAAAAGACAATGTTACGTTAATGAATATATTCAAACAAACACATACCATTGACGTTCACGATGATTTTACCGGATTTAAACTTTAAACCCAGCGAAATGGGGTCTGATGACTTTGACAGGCAAGCCAACCACAAATGTACAGAAACAGCTTAAAACCACAACATTGAGTTTCATTTCGTGACGTCATTGATCAACAGTGGATTTGCTTTAATCCACGTACGGACAGATAACCTAGGGTTTCAGACAGTTCAAACCGGTAAAAGCTTTTTCCGTATACTGATCGGAACATTATTGTTGTCATTTCTATGCTTTTTTGATGGATTTCCAACTGTTGGAAGAACGGCTGGAATGTTCTTAAGGCCAGTCCACTTGACCAAGATTATATAGTGTCTGAACTTACATAACCACATACTTATGTTTTCAAATAAGCCAATCATTGTATGATTCCTTGACTAGCCAACCTGACATATCAATATGCTGTACTGCAGCCATATGTACAGGCCATTTTAAATTGACGAATTTTCTGGCTTCCCTTTTTGATTTCATTTTTCATTCCATTTTCAGCTCAGCGGAGAAAACAACGTTGTTACAAACTCGTGGAATTCACACGGGCATCGAATACTATCCAAGAAGCCAGTGAGCCACGGTATGTCTGGTTTTTACTACACATCGCCATCACAGCATCGAGAAGGCCATCGACCGAGAGGACGACCACCGTTTAGCCATAAAAAGCATATTAATGACAAGCGTGGACGAGGACTAGGAAGATCGCCCAACAGAAACCAAACTCGTGATTATCAAAACGAACGTGACTCCGAACAGGAAACTCGTAAGCATTTGTCCTCCAAGCACAACTCTGAAATGCAACATCGCTCGCACTCTCGTTATAGTTCACCTAGTCGTAACAACAGGCATGGAGAGGATGTTGACAGCTCTGGAAGCGACAGATCGCAAACAAAGGAGTCTGATAGCAGTTTGAGGACTAAGGAAAATACTTCAAATAAACAAGCTGTAAAACAACATCATCGCAAAGACCCGCCGAGGGAAAAACAGCGTTTGACTCAAGATTTGGCCAGACAGAAAAGGCTTTTAAGCGAGGACCTTGCTCGAAACCAGCTCCTTCAAAGAGAGCAAATAACAAATAATTATGATATGGTGGACAAAAAGGAAACTGACAGCGATTCAGCGCAAGATCTGTGCGAATCAGTCGAGGATAAAGAGGAACGTAATAGTGAAAAAGATGTAGAACTCACAATGTATCAACAGTGTTATGGAAATTACTCCGCGGACAGTCCTGGAGACGAATCTCCAGAAGAAACTCAGCAAAACTCAAACTATGATAAAATGGAAAAGTCCGAGTCATTATTTGAGCGCATGTTACACAGAGGATCAGTTGCGGAAACGAAGCATATTGAATTTGTCAATGAGAGTCAATTGGAAATGAGGAGCGACGAAGAAAAGAATGAAAATGAGCACGTGAATGCAAAGCCTTTGTCTCCGTCATCGGACACAACGAGCAAAGGTGATCTCAATAGGAAAGTAAAACTTCCTGTTTTTGAGAATGTTACGGATGATGAGCTGACAGTAAGTGACAATGAAGGATCCGCTCATTTTAAAAACTTGCACGAAGTGTCTTCTAATACTCTTGTTACAGGAGCTGAAGTTTCAAATATAAGCTTCTATTCAGACTCACAATTGCAAGATAAATATTCTTCAGAAAAGGAGTTGGGACAGGTCAACAGCGCCTGTTCACCTAAAGAGCTTATTAATGATTGCAACGATAAAATGACATGTGAGTGCTCGACCCACGAAGGGTCAGACAATGATGCGAATGAACAATATAATGGAAGCGGCTCCAAAGAATTGTCAGGAAAATCTGATCACCAATCAGATCACAGCACTATCAAAGCTTCTACAAAAATGTCACAAATTCTTGATGAACCGGATATGCAATGTGAACATTCATTAAGAAATGAGAAAGTAACAGAAGATGGTTTAATTTCAAATGATTCGAAAAGCATGGAAGATATATACAATATCGAAAACAAAGATGGACTAGATTCAAATTCAAAAGATTCACCCGACTGTAACAACGAAGGAACTACTTCCCCTCTTCACGGAGTTAATGTGGAGGAATTAGAAAAGAATAAAGAACTAGATAATGCTTCAGTAGAACAAGACACTGATATTTCAAACAACGAGGGAATGTCTGACGCTGAAGAGTTAAGTGATTCTGAACCTGTTACCCCTTCTGGAAAATCAAAGATAAAAAGAAAAACACGTAAAAAGTCAAAGACTTCAAAGAATCTTCTAAAGGTAACCAACTCACCACAAAGACAGCCCAGGCGTAGTAAAACTGGGCGGAGACTAGGACGTCCTCCTAAAACAAGCAAACAACAAAGACAAATAGACAGTGATAGTGATGAACAAGACAATGTCAACTACGAAACGAAGAGTGACAGCAAAGATACGAATGTCAAATCACAGAGTCCCACAAAGGACCTTAATGTTATAGATTCAACACAGAACACGTTTAAACAAACTGATGATTCAAGTCAGTTTGAAGCTAAAACCTCCAAAGAGGATGTCTTGGATGAATCTAAAGATGTTGTTGATGCTGCTGAGGAAGATCAACTTTCGCCAGAAGACTCAGATACAGAAGACGCCAATCAAGGACTATTTTCTCATTAACGGAGGAAGAAAGGCTGCAGTATGAAGAGCAAGGAAGAAAAGAACGTGCGCGAAAGGACAAAAGAATTGCTGCCAGGCAAAAACGTAAGAGCGTGGAACGCGATCGGGAAAAAGAGCGTGCAACACCGCCTCATTTGGTCAGTCAAAATCGTTTCGCGCGTGATCTTCCAAGGCATAACTGGCTGGTCGAGCGTTTACTTCAACAGAAAAAGCTCGGACAGGAAGCGTTTAAACAAGATGAAAACGAGGAGAATGCTGAAGGAAATACAGACGATGAGTCTAGAATTGAAGACATTTCAATTTCAACAACAGAAACAAATGTCAACGCTGAACAGGAGTCAACAACAGAAGAGAAAGTTAAAGAGCCTTTGTCAGACAGCGGTGAAGCTACAAAAGAAGATCCTCCTAGTCCTCTCAAGGACGAATTCCAATCAGAACTTCATAGGAGCTTTCTGCGTAGAAGCTTTCCTCCTAACGTGCCCCGTACACCACCCAAACTCAAGCCTGCTTCTCCTGAAAGTAGCGAAAACAAACCACTTCCTCCTCCATTGAAACATAAACTGCAAACTAAAGAGCACTCCATATTGGAACCAGTTCCTAAGCTAAAGAAAATCATTCCTGAAAAGCCAACAAAAGAAACTGAAGAGCCATCAACACAGGAACAAGCGAACAACAACAGTGAAAATACAAAAGACAACGAGTCTTCCGGAAAACAAGCAGAGTCCAATCGAGATCTTTGATGATGACGAGGAAAAGAAAAAGACAGATTCTGAAAATGATTTAAAGACAGCCAAGTCATCTACCAGTCCAGTGATCACCTCGTCGTTTTCATCAGAAAAGATTTTATCAAAAGACGAAGACAGCTCTTCAAAGTTTTCAAGCTTTTCACCTCCGAAAAAACCGCTACCCTATCCATCACCCAAGAAGGTTGTGCATTCTGTAAGCCCAACTCTTCCAGTGTCTGGAAAAGATCTGGCAAGCCCACATCCTATGGGCCCACACCACAGAGCTGCTATACTCATCCCTGTTGTTCCTATGCATGATACAAACAGCCTTCCATTGCCTCCAAGTCTCGGTCCAACGTCGCCCCACATGAAACCATACTCACCTAGGACCTTTACCCCTCATTTGATTACCCACAATCCATCCATTTTCTACATCAGGATTATTTAGTGGACCACCACCCAATCGTTATCCAGCAGGTTCGTGTCATCACCACTTCCATCCAGGTATCAAACCTGGGCCTTGCAAGCGAGACGTCAACTGTCCTTTCCATGGCTCACCTACTCGTGCACTTCAAGGTGGAATTCTGGGCATCCCATCTCATCATCCTTCAATGACGGCTTTCAACAACCCGCATGAACACATTTCACATATGCTTGCCAGAGAACACAGAGAAGGTCAATGTCCTAATAGTGATTGCAAACTTTGCAGACAAGGCAAGGAATCGCCAAAAATTCGTGAACTTGACGGGCAATCCGGTAACGAAAAGAAATCACCTCAGCCAGCAAAAGTTGTCAAACCAATCGCACACGTACCTGGTATGCGTCCACCTCTCATGTTGTCACACTTACAACAATTTGGTGGGAGACCTACACATACTTATCCGGACATTGATAGTATTCAGGAGGAGAAAGCAAGACGATCAGGACTGGATCCTCTTTTATCACCGAGATCGAAACTTAGCAGTACCTCTCCAGATCGTCAGTCAAGGGACCCGTTAGTTCCAAGCCTCTTTTTACAAGAAAGAAGGTCCCTTTCGCAGCCGTTAACATTGTCCGATTTAAACCGAAGACGTGAGCAGGAATACCTTAAAGGCCCCCAAGAAAGTGCATTATCTGTAAGCAAACATCGTCCATTACCTGGTGAATTTGTAGTTCCAGGATTTTCCACACCTTCAAGCCTTAGCAAGCCTGGATTAATCCATCCAAAAGATTCAACACTCTTTAGTTCAAGCCGCAGTCAACCTGTGATGTCATCACAGACAGAAAAACGTGATTTAACCCGGTTAGATGAGCGTGAGCGTAATACCTATCTAGCTGATTCTCTAAAATCTGGCCCTCCTCGACTGCGACCTGATGAGAAACTTGATATCCATGCGTTGAGAAATTTTAACGAGCAGAAAAAGCGAGAAGATATTGCGAGGCGTGACACCTCCAGTACAATTCGTGACGTACCTACTTCAAAAGAAGGTCCTGGAATGCCCCCAGCGAAGCTATTCGAAGACAGGGAAGTACCCCGTGAGCCTTTCTCAAGAACCAGTAAAGACTTCGAAGCACGCCTCCTCAGTAGTCACGGAAACTCGTCAATTCTCGGTCCTGGACTCAGAAGTTTGGACGAGAATCGTACACTCTCAGAAGATGAAAGAAAACGGGAAGAACGCGCGCAAGAAGCGCGAAGAACTGTCGAATCAGAGTCTAGAGAACGCGAAATAAGAGAGGAACAAGCAATGAATGCTTTAGAAGCATCGCACCGTAGAAGTATTGAGCAAATGAGAGAGAAAGAACAAGAAAAAAGAAATATTGCGGAAAGAGAAGGAATGCGAAGTCTTAATCCATTAGAAAGAGATCGAATGAAACAGCAAATTCTTAGAGGACCTGAGGCTGAAAAACATTTCAAGTCGACTTTTGGATTGCCACGAGAAAGGTCCCCACCCTTCCTCCGTAGAGATCCATTCCAGGAACGCCTACTAAACATCGATCCATCCAAGCCTGACCACCGATTGGACTTAAGAGCAGCCGCGCTTCACGACCTTCAAAGAAGACAGGAACTGTTTCGCGCTGGGGAGGGGTCCCACAGAGAGCTCCTTGGCAGAATCGCATCGAGCTACTCTGCAAATAAGAACAATCACCCCACTGAGAAGAACTTCCCCGAACGATTTCATCCAGAAATGTCTCGATCGGACATTCGCAGCCACTCACCCACAAGGGGATATCCACTATCACTGGCGTCTAGACAAGCCATGGATCGATTAGCTGCGGCTGCACAAGGGAAATCTATTCCAATCAACAAGGAAATGGAAAAAGAAATCCCATTACATCTTAGGACGGTAAAAATCAGTTTAATAATGGTATAATATATGACAACGGACCCTAGCTCCCACGTGTGAACCAACAATTTTGTTACAGCTGATATTATTGCTATTTGCTCTAGATTTACAATTTTTAGATAATTTACCAAAGTAAAGTTCACAATTACTGATCGTTATCCCAATCTATGCTTCTAAGTTCAGAATTTTAGCGATAGCAACCGATCCTCTGTAAGCGAGTCTTTTGTATCCGCACAACGCCTACAACTTAATCAAATGGATAAGAAAGGAAGCATTAAAAGAAAACATTTTTTTCTATAATCGTAACATTTTTATTTTATCCTTTTTTAGAATTTTTTTGTTAAATTTAACTTCATTTGTTCCGGAACTAAGATCAGTGACGTTCGTAATTTTAATGACATTTCTTCCTTTTTATCTTAAAACTCAGAAAGCACTCCCAAAAGACACTTAAGTCGTCAAGTGATCTTATATTTTTTCACAGTGTTCCGGTAATCTACAAAAGTCTTGGCTTTTGATTTTAGCCGCACCCGGAAATTTATCGTCGTTCGTTTTAACAGAATGTCATATTTTTCACATATTTCGAAATTGGAAGACAACCTTAGAATAGAATAGTAATTGGAATACATTAAAAGAACATTCAACTGTTCGTTGATATGATATTCTTTTCTTTATTTAAGGAGATGGAACGCGAGCGAGAGAAAGAACGTCACCGACTCAGTCTTGAGCAGATTGATGTCAATCGTCGGCTTCTTCAAGCAGAACTCAAAGAAAAAGTCAATCCTTTGGTCCTCAACCGAGAAATTGGCCCACGTGACAGAGAAAAGGAGATGGCGGCACTAAGAGCGCGCGAACGGCTCATGCTTGAACGGGAACGACATATGGCTTTTGAAAGACTAGCAGAGGAGAGACGGAGGAAGCGCGACGCAGGAGAGATGGATGGACCATTCTTGTTGCCTGGTAGACATTTACCTTCACCACCATATGGACGTGCACTTAGTGAATTTGAAAGGGCAAAGAGAATGAGATTCGACGAGCACCTCTCCACATCGTCATCTTTTAGCTCCCTCCTTACACCTCATCCAGTAAACTCTTTCCACACTAAACCCAAGGACGATCGTTTAGCCTCGCCTAAAGGTTCCACAGATCAACGTATTGGTCGTCCGCTGGAACTAGACCTATCAAACAAAAACGCCAGTTCTGTGCTTGAGCGCGATGCCCTATGGTTGCGTGAACGAGAAAGAGTAATGAGAGCAAAAGAGGAGCTCAGTAGAATACAACCAAAAGTCTCTCATAGTCTCACCAATCATTTGCCTGCCTTTGTTAACTCTAAGGACAGATCAGAAGGAGTCCCAAGAGAAAGCGACAGCATTGGAAAGCCTGAGGATGAGAATGTGAATCTCTGTTCGGTGTGCAAGCGTGACGCTTCTTTCTTATGTTCTGGGTGTCAAGGGGCTTGGTACTGCAGCACTGAATGCCAGGTAACTACTAGTTTTATCGTATTTTAATGAATCCTCCAGCCAATTAGAGATAGAGAGGAATAATATAATATTACACATAACAAGGAGACTGAGCGTCACATGATGTGCTGCCCACATATGGGCTATTTTTAGATCTGCTTTTCAACCCGCCAGCCACTTGCGCGCAATCAAACTTTTTGAACATTTAAAAACCACGATGGCCAGGAAATAACCTTATAAATGGCATGCACACCAGTGCATTGATTTCCTTCCAAAATTAAATTATTCTGTGATCTACATTTACATTAAAATATTTTGAATCTTATTGCAGCTGTCTGCATGGGCTAAGCACAGCCGTGATTGTGGTCAATCTCAAAGGCAGTGATGTTTCTCAAGAGGCCTTATGCAAAGCATCAATAATTGTTCTCCATGTCATGTACAGATATTCACAGACATATTCTGTGTACAATGATACTGAAATCAATTACAGATCCACATGTGTGTGAATTTTGGATCTCAAAAACAAAATTTAAAATTTTGCATACACAAATAAGGACAAAAAAAGATAAATGATAAATCAACATTAAATTATTGTATATGTTGTTGATGTATATAGATGTATTTCTCAAGAACAATGTCATCAAAAATGATGAGTTTAATGATAATACTAGCCTACCTCAGAATGATGCATCATTCACTTTATAGAACACACATGCATTTGAAATGTGTGTAGCACATTTACTCATTAAACATGCAGTCACTATAATGATGTTATAAACAGGTTATGCACAATCCCCTCTAGTCACTTATACATGTAGTAGGGCAAAGCTGAGGTCATGACAAAACTATCCAATAAACAAATGATTATTTTTATAACTGGCTGGGAAACCTTTTTATGGAGTTTATACTATTCACAATAACCTAGAGAAACTTTGCATAGTTTATTGAACTCCCAGTTTCCATCATGGCCTCAACTTTACTTTTTTCCACGGACATTTTGGTAAAAAATCAGGTATGTAATATATTTAGTCTACTAATTCATAAACATGATTAACACAAGTAATGGATTGTTACCTTATGACGGCTAGTAGACTAGTATATTACCCTGACAACAACCTAGGATGTACAGATTAGAATTATTGATGATAGGACGTGATGTAATATATTTTGTTTTGATTGGAAAGTGTTTATTCACTAGCCATAAGAAATTGAATGTTAAATAAACTAAATAGGTAAATTAATAAGATGTGTTGTATTTGTACAACAGCTTAATTTATTGCAAAATGAATTCAAAATTTATTTGGGTTCCTGGGTAATCCATTCAAAAGAATTCCTGGAAGTTATCACTATTTACAGTTATGTTAATAAGATCAATTAAAGTTATAAGGAATTTCTAAGAATTCATTTGGAATTTCATATTTTTAACATTTGTCACATATGCTTTAATGATATGTAGCTATTGTCTATACCCTTACAACAAATAAAAAATATCTGGAAAATAATATCTTTGGGGCATATTATTAGCCAGTCTTTTTATACAGACAATTTAATTAATGTTGTCAAAAACAAACAACACAGAAATACTGACAACTCTATGAATAAGTGTACGTCAAAAGCAACACTTGATTGAGGGAAGAAAATAGCTACAAATATGATTGTGTCAGAGATCATTTGAAGTGAACTAGCCAGCTGCCAAAATTTACACATAGCTATAACTTTACATGTCACAAGAACATCAAATAATGTTGTAACTGAGTCTGGTTAACCGTTTTTCACACTTTTACTTTATTTATCCACATTTTTGGTAGTTTTAATAAAATGATAAAGTGAGTAAATTGATGTACAATTAACTAACAATAATTATGAATGCTGGTTCCCACAACAAAACAATAAAATTATTAGAATAACATTTGTAAATTTGTTTTTTACAAACAAATCCATGTTCAATGAAGATGTATGTGTACAAAATTCATGCATCACAAATATGTAAAAATAAATAATATTGTGAGAGCAAGTTTTAGAGATTCTCTTCTGAAGTGATATTGTGTAGTCCAGAAAATACCCATACCCACCATGGAGGGAATTGGCAATTCCTCCATGGTGGGTGGGTGGGGGGGTGGGGTGGGGGGGCGGCAGAGAACAACAAAATTGCTGAGTTTGTTGAGTTTTGTTCCAGAGGATAGGGGGTCTATTCACAAATTCCCTCTGTCGTGTGGTGGGGGTATGGATATTGTACACATCAAACAACAATTTATAAATTATAAACTGGATTGGCTAGCCTTCATTTCAGGCTGCTTTGGAATTTTTTTTCTTTAAAATATTAAGTTTTAGTAAGCTTAAAACCCTCCAAAGTTCGATCGTAATCTGTACATCCTCGTAAGATGTCATCCAATATAAGAATCCATAGACTGTTGTCATTGTCGTTTTCAAAATGTTCTTTTGTTTAGATTCTGGGGTGGATGAAATCTTCCGAGAAATGCAGGTCGCCCTATTAACCTAAAAATACAAACTGAACCTACACTGCTTACCTGCATGGCTGCATCCTTGAACCTGGTTTCACCAATGTCTACTCGAGAGCATCTGTAAGCAAACGACGGAACTATTAAAGACAGTAAAGGCAAATATCACATAGGATTATCTTGGTACTTAAGTGAAATATTGCTGTAGATGAAATTAATTTTCAATATATAGTAAGATTCACTTTATCGACAATCAAGACTACTTACTATTAGTGAAGGAACTGTCTTGCACATTTTAGACTGTGGATTTGACCTTTGAACATATGACGTAATCATTGTGGCGCCAAATTCAGAAAGCGCGCCAAAATAAGCAGCAAGTGATAACATCTGCGCATGTCTCCAACTTCTATTGTCTTTGACAAATGGGATGACAAATGGATAATTTTGACTTGAAGGATAACTAATAGTGAAGGAACTCTCTTGCACGTTTTAGACGGTGGATTTGACCTTTGAACATGTTTGAAATCCCGTCCGGAGCGGAGAGGAACAGGCATTTCAATATTCTCCCTCCTCGCTAATTTTTTCGGCGGCCTTTCTCCTTCACTACACCTCATAATTGTTTTCCTCCCTCCTTCCAAACCGATTTTTCTGCCTCTTTTCTCCCTCCTCCCTACTTTTTGGGGGCTATTTCTCCCTCCTCCCTAAACCGTTCCTCTCCGCTCCGTCCGGTCCGACAAAGGGCAAATGACGTAATCATTGTGGCGCCAAGTTCAGAAAGCGCCGAAATGAGCAGCAAGTGATAACATCTGCGCATGTCTCCAACTTCTATTGTCTTTGACAAATGGATAATTTGACCAGAAACACATAAGTTTTGACTTGAGGAGGGTCCTGAAGGGGTAAAATGGGACTGGGATTTGCCTGTTTTTTTGACTGGGAAATGGGATTTGTTGTACTGGGACTGGGATTTTAGCCGTCACTGGGAATGGGAAACAGAACATCAAATGGCAATGGGGTTTGATGCTGAAAAACTGCAAAACCGTACAAATAATGAACGAAAAAGAAAAAAATCGTACCCAGGACTTTTCGGTATATAGTCCATCCGAGAGACTGAGACTAGTCACATGTCTATCTTTTTTGGTCAGCGGTTTCAGATTTTCTTCAAATGTAGAGGTATTTTGACTTACTTTGTGAAAAGGGGAGTTCGAAAAACTGCAATGGGATTTTTGAGAAATTTATGACTGGGATTGGGATTTTAATGAAAAAATTTGAGAAACTTGAAGAAACAATACGTCGTAGAACTGGAATTCTTTAATGTGCGAATTTTCGACTAGCCAATACTAGTCTTCATCAGGCTAAAAAAGGATTACAATTGGAATCGGTAAATGTATATATAAGATGTGGATATAGGAAGTGACGTAACAGGAAATAGATATACAAGTTTACAAATGTGGCAATAGACGGAAATTACAGTAAAGATAAGAAATGGTAATACTTATAACAGCATATGTATAAAAAGAATGGAAATAAAACATAGAGTTCAATCTGGTAACATAAAAATTAAAAGCATCTTCAGTGGACGATTGTTTAAGTGAGTCGATTCTGTGATTCTCGACATCCTACATTTATCATCTTGTCCAGTTTACTACTAATAATCCTGTTAACCCAGTGTATGGACATTGAATCAAACCCTGGACCTGTTACTTTAGACACTGCTACTGGTGATATTCAACCATCTAACTTAAACGATGCAACATTCTTTCCATTCAACGTTTTGTTTAACAAAGCTAAGCGTTCTTTGCTTAAATTGGTACGATACAATCATCACCTCACCAACTTTGAATTTTTCAAAGAACATAACATCATTCCCAAGAATTTAATTCCTCGTTTGCCACCGTTTACAGTTTCTTCGCCTACTTCTTTTCATCGCAAATGGTTTTACATTACAAAGTTTACGGCACAGCGTTATCTACGCTTACTAATTAAAGACTGCAAGATCAAGATCATTGAACTTTCTACTGATTATAATCACAGAATCGACTCACTTAAACAATCGTCCACTGAAGATGCTTTTAATTTTTATGTTACCAGATTGAACTCTATGTTTTATTTCCATTCTTTTTATACATATGCTGTTATAAGTATTACCATTTCTTATCTTTACTGTAATTTCCGTCTATTGCCACATTTGTAAACTTGTATATCTATTTCCTGTTACGTCACTTCCTATATCCACATCTTATATATACATTTACCGATTCCAATTGTAATCCTTTTTTAGCCTGATGAAGACTAGTATTGGCTAGTCGAAAATTCGCACATTAAAGAATTCCAGTTCTACGACGTATTGTTTCTTCAAGTTTCTCAAATTATTTCAATATACGTATTCAATTAGATCTTCTAATAGATCCGTCGTATACCGACACTTTGTAGTACGTGGGTTGTTTTCGACACAAGTCGAGATATATATTTTTTGCTACTTAATGAAAAAGTAGGCTGGGAATGGGATTTGGATCCCCCCCTTCAGGACCCTCTTGAAGGATAATTTCTAGCTGTTCGTACTTCTGCACTCGACTGTAATGCTCCGAAAAACTTTGGGGAGACTATATACGACTCTCTCTATGAGAGAGGTAGCCCTAAGCCACGTTAAAACCGTAAATGAGGCCACTTCCCTCCAGCGGTTCGCGCATACTCGTAATGTTATCACTTGCTGTTGCCAAAATATCGATAGTCCAATAGATGATTGGCAAGCGCACCGTCATTTTTATTTATTTTCAATTTTTATTTTATTTCTATTTCTTTTTTCCAAATGATATTTATGATTATTGAGAAGCGTGGGTCCAGTCAATCTTGGGTTTGCGAAAATGAAGTATTCGTACACCACTTAGCCCCATCCAGACCCTGTACCAAGAGGCGCGGAATCACGTTGAATCATGGTGTCGTTTTAGGCACTGACACACTTTTCAAAATTCATCTGAAGATATGATACAACAGGGGCGGATCCAGGATTATCTTCAGGAGGTCTCAGGAGGGGGTGCACCATCATATAAATTGCATTGTAAACTGCTGAGAGGATATTTTGGAAAAATATTGAGAAACAAGCACTCGATGTCGTCTCAGGAGGGGGTTGCGCAACCCCTGCACCCCTCCCCTAAATCCGCCCTTGTACAATCCAACAAATATGAGAGAAATAAGCAGAAGACTTGATGTTTGTACTTTCAATTTAAAATGAAATGACGATATCAAAAACAGTCTCAAATTCAACTCAAATCATTCGGAATGGCGAATATACGCCTTTCTAGCTGTATTCTTTAATATGTTGATCGCAGCCACTGGATAGTTAATGTACTGCCTGGGTTCAGCTACTTGGTCCTGTTTTTCGGACAAAAGACGATCACCACTAGCCCTGGATTATTAAAAATAATAAGAATTAGGGAATAGTTGTAAATAATCCAAATTCCTTGATGGCGAAGTATTTATATTTCCTATAATGTAAGAAAACTACAGGGATACTGAGCACTGAGGTATCCTTTTCATTTCCTTAAACTTGAATTGCAAATGCAACAAGTTTACGCCGGAGTGGACAATTGAATCCTTTGCAGAGCAGATTTCGCACTGAGTGCAAAACGGACCGCGCCGTACTGTAGCCGTGTCATTGCCGTAACGTTTATAAAACATTCGAAATTCCTGCCGTAACCGTGCCGTGATGCGGTACCGTTTCTACAGTCAAACGAGATCTACTCTGTGATGCCACGGTCGCTGTTCAAAAAAACGTCGGTCCTGTTTCAAAACAATCTCATCAATCTAAGCTAAGCTTATGAGCACCCTTATCTAAAGGCAGAGTCGTACTCGCGGCACAGGGGCGGTTTCAGTCAGCACATCCGGCCTCCTATCTAAAGAAAAGTGCGACGACTACTCTCAACCTAAGTATTATATCATTAGAGACTTTGGCACCAGGTTTACCGCGAACTCTGGCGTCATGCTTGACGTGAATTCTTGACGTTTTCGACGGCAGAAGGTAGGTTTTGGGTTCTTCTTCGGCAGTCCATCGAAGTCGATGATGACTGTTATGCTGTTATGACTGTTAGGTTTTGGGTAAGTAGTTTACCTCATTATTGTGTTATCTCATGTATGCATTAAATAGAATTAAGTATAATGGTCCGAGTAAAGGCCTGATTATATGAACCGGGCTGGCCCGGTTAAGCGGGCTGACTTCTTTTGTTTTGAAAAGAAAAAAGAAAACAAAAGAGGTCAGCGCACAAAGAAAAGAAAAGAAAACAAAAGAAGTCAGCGCGCAACATTGTTGCGTTGCAAGTTACAGAGCAAATGTTGCTCGTATTACCCGACACCGCGCGCCAGGGGCGTAGCGAGGCCCGAGCAAGGGGGGAGGGGGGGGGGGTCAGTCAATGGAAAGGTTAAATTTCAAGGTCCAGTTCCCGCCAAAATATGCCAATTTCCTAGTTTCCCCAGCTAGGAAGAACGATTTGCACAAAAGCACGTGGGAATTTGTCCAGCATCGAGAAACATTTTTTACACAAAAACAGAATTTTTTTCAACAATAGAGTTTTAGGATACATATATTTCAATTAAACAGTCAAAGAATTCCAAGCACCCAAATACTATGTAACAAAGAACATACCAAGGAAAAGTAGATAACACAGAATTAAAACTCTTTGATTGAAGTGATTTGGAATAAAGGACCGGAAATTGGCAAATTCGCATTATTTATGTTTTCGCGAATTATTCGAAAACGGCTTGATGAAATTTTTTGAATTGTACGTTAATTTCTTTGCCTTAGTGTGTAGTTTGTTGCCCATATAGTCCCTTGTCTAGAGCTGCTCGAGTTCGAAAGATATTTTAGAAAAATTTCAGCCATCTTTGTGTACTGTCGCTGTGGCAGCACAAAACGAAGTGAAATGGACAAAATATAAACTTTTATTTAATTCCAATAACTAGTATGAAAACCGCTTTGGTTGGTCAAGAGTAAGTTGCTCAATTCGTGGAATGAAAAACGGAAGCATGGCCAATAAAAAAACTATATCGAGCCACCTTAAGCTAGTGTAAATAACAGAACTCTCTAGCTAGAATGCTAAATGTGGACTGAAAGCTATTGCAATTGAACTTTTGAGACGTCGACTGAGCACGGTCTTAAACGCAGAACAAGTTAAACCTTGTTTCAGTTTGTTGCGAATATGCTAATCATTTTCTACAATTTAGGGATCATTCCAGATCTCTAACTGAAACTAGTATTGCTGAATCAGGTGATGGGGTCGCAGTTGGAAGAGGACAGAATCTTGGCTATGATAAGGCGTGAACAAGCGCGCTATCCGGTTCAGCTGATGAGCTATAATTATACAATGGATTAACTAATGACTTCACCTTCAGTTTCAGTTGACGTCTACAAATTACATGTAAAGCAGCCGAATATACTTATAACATCATGCCTTGTAGTTAACTGGACACCACGACTAATTAGTTCATTATATTTTGATGAACATCATTAATCTAAAAACTTTATCGTGTTTATTCAATGTCAGTAAAATGTAACTTGGAGTCATTTTATGACAAGATCGTACGTAAGAGAAAGTTTTGTTTCAGTACGGATGATAGCTGACCAGCTGAATCGATAAAAATAACAGGTTTCGATCTCTCGTTGCTTACAGCAGAAAAAAAAACAGGGTTGATTAAATCGAAAAAACCGTCGTGAAAGTAAAACACAATAGTGCAGGTAACATAAGTTTTGATTGGCTACGTATTGGTGTGCTAGCGCTCGCTTGAGCTCTCCCAATTTCGACTTTCAGTTTCTGCGTCACTCAGATTTGACGGCACAATTGATTCGTTGCTATGACTACGGCCACGTCTTGAAAGCGGGCTGGATAAAATGCACTTTGGCAACTAGCCTGCTTACAGGCTCTCAAAGGGGAGGGGGAGGGGGAGGGGGAGAGGGAAAGGGGAAGGGGAAGGGGAGCCTGTAAGCAGGCTATTTGGCAACCGGCATCAAGGTACATTTGGAACTTTTCAAAATCCTCTTAAGAGTCCATAGGCTGACCTTACAAAAGCCGATATTTTCGTGATGGCCACAATGTTGAAAGAGTTCTTTCACTTGTACTGTTTACTATATTTCATTCAACAGGCGGATACAATGAACACAACTCTGATCGACTTGCCCTTGGCTGCATTTTTGACTTTACGGGTGTTTCTCGAAGCAGATTAGACCAGCTGACTGAGGAAGGGGAATGTCAACAGGAAGTAAAGACACTGTGAATTTCTCAACCCTCCCAGTCCACTTCTAACATCTGGAGTTAACTCGCAATACGGTATCATTGATCTAAAAGAACTATGAATAGTTTTAGAAGAATGAGATTCATTTTTAGAAAAACATGACATTTGCAATTGACTAATTTCAGGGTGCCGCAATTTACACACTTGGCTAATATGTGTAACTTTCGCGTGCCATAAAAAATGACAGCCAAGTATGTGTAGTCGCGGAGTCTCGATTTGGATTCTGGCAGGTCTATAATAACGAATCCTTTTTTCCTAAAATTTAAAAGCTTCTTTTTCACTTTACCTTTTAGGTTGATCACTTATATGATTGCAATAATGCAATTTTCGTTTCTTTTGAGTGATGAAGCGTGACGACAAGCGTGACCCAGCATTCCCCGCGCCCTCACGTGTAACGATCGATTAGCATCAAAAGTACATTTCAGAACGTAAGGTAAAGGCAGGCTCGTAAAGGGAATGGTAGCGTAAAGGAAGTGTCTTCTGCTTGCATAAGAGATAGTAATAGTTGGTCTAGCTTACAATGCGATATGAGTGTCGAATTCAGTGAGGAAGAATGGCAAAAGACGGTAAATTTCTTGAAAGAGTTTACCTCGCAGAATCCAATGCCGACCCTGGTGGATGAGAACCAACAATTACCAATACGAGTTGCTCCTACGAGCGTTGGACAAGAGGAATTGCCAGGATATCTGATCGACTGGACTCTAGCATGTTTACGTAAAAGGTAGAGATATAATTTAGTTTCATGCCCTTCATGTAATATGATGATTTAGAGTATTGCTTCATCGTAGATCTTGTTTACATATTTGCTGTGACACTTGGTCAGTGAACTATATGTAGCTACAAAATGTCTTTGGAAAACCCCTATTTTGCCTAAATTCATCAAAGAATATTTGATCTATTCTGTTGCTTATTGCAGTTTTTGAACAGATCTCATCGATTTAGGTTTTTGATTGCTTTCTATGGCAATGGTAATCCCAACAGATTGAAATAGCGTTAGGACAACACATGAACGTTCATCGTTTTACGCCAAATTGTGATGTTATGATTATTTTCTTGATTAAAATATGGACTTCCTTTCTGCGTCTAGAGATGTCCAAAACTGCTGTAATATTCGCTATTGTAATGTTTATTAAAACGCAATTAGAATTCTCAATAGATTCTATAAGGTTGCTACAGGTAAGCTTATAAATTTATGGAAGGACATTCTTGTAATTCCAATATCGCCTCTCTTATCGAAGATCCCAGCCAATTTATTCGCATGTACTCTTACTCTTTGGTTATGAATGGAAGAGAATCATATTTCCAAGCCCTGAACAATTAATAGATTCAATTCATATTAATACGCTACCCTTGGCTCTAATAAACGCAACAGAACTAATAAATGTATCTTAGATTTGGCTAATACTGGCTTGCATATTCGCCTAATTATTGCCTTCAAAGTCTATATTCGCGAGGAAAAATAAGTGCCATGTTATACTTCTTGCTAACATCGTACTGCTTAATAAGATATGTTAGCAATCCTTACTTAATAGCATACGATTGTAATCTAAATCGATTAACTTTGAGAGCACTGAACAATGGCTGGGGATATTGTTTGTATTTTTTAGCTAATGCTGCCGTAATCACTCGAAAAGATCTCGTGTTATTATATTCCATTGTCTTTAGTTGATATCGTGTTTTGATCGAGACTCCACTTGATACAACACTATTAATACTCCATCAAGGCAGCATTGGAAGAATGTGGGATTCTTAATAATTGAGGACCTGTCATTTAAGAAAAACAATCATCAGAGATGCCCTCTGCCCAAATCCCCCCAAAAAATTCCATTGCTTTTCTTTCTAATTAATTTTCTGTAAAAATACAGAATTAAAAAGAAAAACAATGGATTTTTTTGGAATTACTAGGGCAAAGGGCATCTCTGATGCATTGTCTTTCTTAAATAACAGGTCCTCAATTATTAAGAAACCCACATTCTTCCAGTGCTGCCTTGATAGGAATCAAATTAATTTCTTATTACAATATTCTCTAGTAGCTGCTTAGAGAATATTGTAATGAGAAACTAATTTGATATTTTTCTGGGCATTATTGTACACTACCACCATAGCAGCATTGCATATATAATTATGGTAACTAAAGTTACTTTTATTAATAGATGCCATGATTAGTTGTAGGGTATTGTCATAGTGCCAAACTAAACATTTGGTGCCTATATTATAATTAGGTGTAAACCCAGAATGAACTGTAGACACCCACACTAATAGTCCCAAGTACTTCTCTTTTAGATGATCAAAATGCAAACAAAAATTACAAACATCCCTCAATTTGATTGACTAGAGACGTAGATTAATAATCACATGATTCCTTCCTTCCAAGGAACTGTAAGTCAGTTTTTCAGAAAATCATCTTACAATCGTTGTCATTTGAGGTTTAGTTTAGAGGGCCAGCATTGAAAATATTTTGCCTAAGGAAGGACAGAAGTTGTTTTGTCTTCCAAATTCACAGCCACAAAAAGCAATATAAATACAAGTTGTCAAATCTACTACTATTAATACTGTTTTATTTTGCTTTAGTAATTGTCCAGATGTTGTTGCCACCATTATTACCCATCATGCTACTAGAGAAATATTAGATAATGACTGTTCTAGCTACAAACTTGGAGATAGAGAAGGTAAGAAGATCCTATTTTCTGTGTCATCAAATACAGAGGTAAACAAGAGCAGTTTTTGTGTGCAGGTGAAAACAGCATGATAGTGGCACAGTTTACAGTTACAGTTGGAATGTTTTCATAGATGGCACAGTCATGGCATGGTGTCTATTTCATACATATGAAAACTGCTTTGTAGTTTACCATACAGTCTTTTATGCAGATTATGTTTGATATTATTGATTGCATATAGACTAGAGTTGGTAAGAAATACAAATTCCATAAAATAATCAGTGATTACAGCACCTTTCATAATTACACAACCTCTGCAGACAGCACTTGAAAGGGTTTTTCAGTGCTTTGACTAACTGTCAATCAATTCTCCAACTATTCATTCTCAGTGAAACAAACCCAAATTGATATCAAAAGTCTAATCAATTTGAATATTATGTGAAGAAATTCAAGTTTGTTTTGTTTTTTGAGTGTAGAAGACTGTCACTGAGATTTTACAAATTATAGTTGTTACATATTTGCTTGACAGAATTCATAAAGTGTGTTTTGGGCTGGCACCAAATTTGTCAAGGTCACGTAATTATGAAAGGTAATGAAAAAATGTATTGAAAAAAAATCCATCAATGTTCCTCCCTTTTTGAATTCAAGTACTGTAGCTCTTGAAAACCTTAGTTACCTAGCAAGCCATTTCCCTTCCCATTTTCCATAATTTTTCTCCATAATTTTTTGAAACTTATTCTTTCTAGTCAAAACGCATTCATTTGATCAATACATGTAGATGCAAGGTATTTCAAACCCTTCCTGTATTGTACATTTTTACTTCTCTTGGAAGCTCAGACAAGATAACATGATTTTATTGTAGACAGCAGCGGATCCAGGAATCAAAGAAAAGGGGGGCCGGAAAATTTCGCAGAGATAAAACCAGCCTTCTATTCAGTCCGTATTAAAGCCAAACATTCGGCCCTCCCCTAAATCCGCCCCTGGTATACAAATTGTACATTACATGTATGTATTTAAAGTTGCACTGTAGGATAGCATTAGATAAATACTTCTTGATTATTTGTCTTTTAGAGCTTGACATGACAAAGCTAGCAAGAGTTGCTTTTAATAACATACACAATTTATGCAGTCAGTGGAACCAGGAACGTCCTAAGCTGTGTAAATCTCAGAGGTCATACCCTTCATGTGTACATGCTATTAAAAACACAAGGAGAAAAATGGAAGACAAACATGTAATATTACCATGTTTTAATAGTCTTTTTGGTTTGAATAAGGTAGGCTCTTTGATTTCTTGTTTCAGGTCCCTTATGACCACTTTACAAATGCATTTGTGTAAAAATATGCAGCCTTTAGGTTTTACAAAATTGTGTTCACCTGCACATAAAAAGATTTAACTTAGGAATCACAAATCACAACTAAATAAAAATTCCAATCATGTTTTATGAGAATATAAATAGCCCCTATTACAAAATTTGTAACAATGAAGAAAAACTTTTGACTTAGGAATTATAAATCACTAATAAAAATTAATTAAATCAGTTTCATGAGAAAATGAATAATAGCCTTGATCACACTGATAAAAGAGGTATAAGGGACCCTGTTGTTTGTTTACCTCCTCCCATTTTTAAGCTTGGTCATATAATGAGTACTTAATCTGCTCTATAAGCTCATCAAAATACTAAAATGCCACAAAAAGTTAATAACAGTACTACTGTCCATTAGATAATTAAGTTCTTAATATTAGTGTTATATCTACCCTTTGTGTAACCAGAGCCTCTATTACAAAATATTTGTCTGAATTGAATAATTATAAATTCACTAATTCACTCACTAGCATCATTATTTTGTGACATTACTTAAGTATAGAATATCATGATATCTTCTTAGGGATATCCTGATCTTGCTTTCTTTGCTGTTTATGATGGCCATGGAGGGTCAGATGCTGCAGTCTATTCAGCTACTCACTTACATTGTTTTTTGGCCAAGAACAAGAATCTTTCCAGTGATCCAGGATTAGCTCTTCATGAAACATTCCTAGTGACAGATGAATCTTTTGGAGTGAAAGCCAAGGCGGAGGTACAGTTCATGACAACATCTTTAGAAACCCAGAGCTCAGACAAGTACATTAAATGTCCTGCCACTCATCTCTCAACTTTTATACAATGTAAATGAAACTTTGGGAGTACTTAATATCTGTTAAAAACTGTTCCATAACTTAAAATGTGTCTTGTGTCTAATTGGTCAACATGTCAACCAATCAGTATCAAGTGTAAACAAATAATTTTATAATGCTGTCATATTGAATTTTGACAAATATTCTAATAGATTTCATTCCCAGGGGGATTTTTCAGGAGGCAAAAAACTCAAGTGGCAGAATATTTTACGTTGCATGCATTGCTGAAAATGCTATGCCACAATTAGCAACTTCACGCTTTCATCCACCATTTTGAATTGGGTCATACGGGCAAAAATTTATAGAAATCAGGATCATTTTGACTTTACCACAACTCGGCTCGAATTTGTCGGATTTTCACATTTTAAACTTCAATGATTTGCAGACATGCATGCCATATGTCAGACTGAAAATAAGACCAACACAAGTATTTTAGCTATGTTTTTCAAATTTTTTTTTCGCAAATGATCTTAATTAATATTAATTTATATATCTGCGGAATGTTTTATTCTAAAAACAAAAATCCTCTTTTTCTCGTCTTGTAGTCTTCCAATAAACTTTTAGAAATACGATGAAAATGAGCCAACTTATGGTAAGCCAAAATGATCCAGATTTGGCGTGTTTGCCCCAATTCAAACTGGTGGATGAAAGCGTGAAGTGGCTTATTAAGTCTTTCACATTCTTTCATAATCTTCCCTATTTTCAATATACAGTACAATGATAAAATGCAAAAAATGTGGTTTGTTCAACTGTAAAAATATTGATAATTTGAATTCTTTTATTTCACTCTATATAAATATTTGGTAATTTCAAGTCTTATTTATAAAATAACTAAAATACTACACATGCTTTGATTAGGCGATGCAAACACGGAAAAAGTTTTCTATTGTGTAGTTCCAGAAAAATCCATACCCCTACCATGGAGGGGATTTGTAAATGGACCCCCCTATCCTCTGGAACTTCCATTTTAATTTCTTCCATACAAACTCTGTATTTTTATCCTTTCTCTGAACCCTTTATCTTCCAGAATTTCCAATTCTCTCCATGGTGGTGGTATAGATATCTTCTGGAACAACCCATTGCTTAAATGTATAATGACTAATCTACATTTTACTAATAGCAGAACTGTCTTTCTCACACCCTATGGTGTATTACATTTCATTTTCAACAAGTTTTGTTTAGCTCCTAGTCGTCATGTGTATAAATAAAGTATTGTATATTATTGTATTATTATTGCATCATGTCTCTGGACCACAGATAAGATACAATAGGTATAATACCACTGGTATATGCCTGTGACATGTTATTTTATTACAGGGCCTAAGAAGTGGTTGTACAGCTGTGACAGTATTGATATCAAATAATAAGATGTATATTGCATGGCTGGGGGATTCTCAGGTGGTTTTATGTAAAGCAGGAGAGTCTGTCATTTTGATGGAACCACACAAACCAGATAATCAGGTATAGTAACACCACATGCATAGTCTGTTAACCTGCAGAATGTCATATTCTATTTCATAGCTAGAAATAACTTCATTGTGAAAGGTGTTGCTCATATGCAAGCCAGTGATTCATGTGATCCATGAGAGCCACATATGTGTTATGCAGTTTACATGAGACCTTTTTATGGCACAGTACACCTATATCTTGGAATCAGATTATTTTTGTTACAGCACCCCTATCACACACATTGATAATTAAAGCTGCTAAATGCCAAAAATGATGGGTGCATGTATGTGCCCAGAATTAGGGGTGTCATGCCATAAAAGTTGTTGAGTGTAAACCAGGCTCTTCCTGCCATGTTCTAGCTGTCACACAATAATAATAGGAAACTATTTCAATAATTGATGCTGCTTAGCTTATTTTTGCAAGATCCTGAAAAAATCTCCTTCTGTTTCCCTCACATTTATTTATTACTGTTAGGGATTTTATTTTTACTGTTAGGGATTTTGTCAGTGTAGTTAGTCACTTACTAATAATGAGAATAGCTCAATACCATGGGCTAGCGATGGATGATTCCACAGGAAGCCCAAGCCGACCATATTTCAGAAAATCTAGACGGAATCGCTCAACTTTTTTTATGCCTAGTTACTCTTTTAAGTATTGATTCCTTACTACTTATCCATCCCTTTTATCAAGTTTTGTAAGTTTTATAAATAACTGTTTATTTAAGTGTCCAAGTCTTCTAGCGCTTGCACACTAATTGGGGGACACATTCTGACTTTAAGTTAGTAACTAATTAGACTTTTGCACTTGAGTTATATTTATCACAGCATTTTAAAAGATGCAAAGAAAAGTGTAGCACCATTAATCTTACCGTAGCTTTGGTTGTTGTTTAGGATGAAAGAGAACGCATTGAGGCACTCGGTGGATGTGTGGTGTATTTTGGAGCTTGGAGAGTAAATGGAAGTCTTTCTGTTTCAAGAGCAATTGGTGATATTGAACATAAGCCTTATATTTCTGGGGAACCTTTTGTTACAGAGTACACCTTTGAAGGTAAAAAAATATGGTAACCAGACAACTCGTCCTGAAGACGACTCACCCCCAACTGACTTGCCCAAACTTTGATCAACTCGCCCCCATCATATAAGACAACTTGCCCACATGTTGCAATGCATACCAAATACATACAATATATTGCAAAAACATAGAAATACTTCTCTTTAAGGTGACTGACTACATTGAAGTGGCAAAACGTTCAAAAATCAAGACTGCATTGCATTATTTTGGCAAACAATGCAATGCGGTCTTCATTTTTCAAGATAACTTCGTTGGGAGTTTACTGTTTTCACTGTTTCAACACCTTTGACAGCTACATGTAAAAACTCTTCTTTTTGCATGGGACCATGTTACTAGTATTTTTGTACTCATTTGAAAAAGTAGCTTGATATCCCAAACATTATAAAAATATCTACAGAAAAAGTTTAATACTCTAACCTACAAAAAGACAGATTTTTGTATCTATTATTGCTCGACTTCATGCAAATTTTTGATAGGAGTCATGATACAAAAGTGTGGCTAAGTGTCTACATGTGGCTTGTATATTTCAAATCCTTGCTGTAAAACAACAACAGTTAACATTAAATGGACACAATTAATCTTGTAAAACTTAAATTTTTGATGACCGGCAGCTTTTATAAACTGGGGGAGCCATGATCAAGCATCGACCACTTTTCTTTCACTGAATTCAGTGTTGCTTGATACGATCCCCAGCAACTCTGTCTTCTGACTTTTCTTGTAACCTTACGAAATGATTTATAAAAATCACTTGAGAATTCTGTCTCCAAACAAACTTGTATCCCTTTCAAAGTAACATTGCAAGAGCAAAATAAAATGAAATTTCACATGATTCCAAAAACAATGCATATCAGCTAGCCCATGCTTTGACTGGACAAAGAAATTCACAATCTACATAATTTTTTACTAATGATTTAACATTGGAACCATTCGGAATATAAAGCTTATGGTTAGACCTTCACGTCTTCTCAGATAAGGACATTAAATTGCAGGCCCCATCTCCATTTATATGGAGACATTCCAGCAATATGGCCGGCCTGTGGGATTAGCATTGAAAACTACTGGTGAATGAAGCCTTAAAATCATGTATTACAACCAGTAGTGGAGCTACTTTAGCAGGTGCTGGAATCTACAAACAAACAAACAGCTGAATATGGCTAAACTCGATCTGTTCAGCACTTCGGTTCGGATGTGGTGGCGGTATTCAACTCAACTGATTATCCATATTATTATTATCTGTATTATTATAAGGAACTGAAATATTTCATGAAAAACATTTTCTTAGTCAAAATAAGTCTGTTAGGCGAAGTTTTGAAGGATTGAAAAACACTGGGCAAGTTGGCCAAATGAGGGCAAGTTGTCCAATAAAGTAAATAAAGTGTGGGTGAGTCGGTTCAGGCAGGTTGTCTTCAGGTCGAGTTGTCTGGCAACCACAAATACATTATGTAATATGCACAAATACATGTAATCTTGTATGTACATTGTAATCTGTTTAATTGATATATACAAATGTGTCTTATTTAGATCAAGCATATGAGTGGTTTTAGCTGCATGTGCTAGCTATAGCCTCTTCAAGTAGAGCTGTCATTCAACCATGTTTTTACTTGTTTGTTCACTCACTTGTCTATGCACTTGAACTTAATTTCTTTCATATTTTGCACATTTATCCAGGGCTTTCAAAATTATTTGAACTAGACGGTGAAGTTACATGTAATAAAGTAGGGGGCTGTGTCCATTAAAGATCAAGTAAAAGATTAATTACATATTTTTTATAGTAGCCGGCGGTTAACTGCGAAGCAACCACCGGAACTCCGGTGGCCGCCGGCTTATTTTGAAAGCCCTGTTATCTAATTATAAGTAATCTTTACTGTTCAAGACAAGATCCATAGAAAAAGTGGTACTGTATTGTATTATACAAATTTTAAAATGAAAAGGTAAACACCACAGACTGTAAACAAGGTGTATGTGAATGTCATTTGATTTTAATGTTTTAGGTGATGAAGAGTTTTTAGTATTAGCTTGTGATGGTCTATGGGATACAGTTGGAAAAGAGCAGGCTATAGGCCTTGTTAAAAACCACATTGCTGAAGGACATTCAAGAGATTCAACTGCCAAGTTACTGGTGGATGCTGCAAAAGATGCTGGTTCTAATGATAACATTTCAGTGGTTGTTATATACTTGGATGATCACAAGTCAAATACTGTGACAGAAGAAGGCAGTATCCCATTAACTAAGCAAGAAGAAGAAATCAATCCACCTAATAATGGAACTCCAAAATGTAATGATTTAGCTAACTCTGATTCTTCACCTTTAAATGGAAAGGAAAACTGTCAAACTCCTGGGCCTCGTGTGCACATTGTTGAAACGGATGCAGAAAATCACGATTCAATAGTTGCTAAAGTTAAAATTTGTACTGAAACTACACAGACATCTGACATAAAAAATGTAACTTGTAGAGTGACTAGTGAAAAACACAATAGTTGTAACAATGGAGATTCTACTCAAGCATGTCCAGAGTGGACTACAAAATCAGCAGATAACAGTCCCAAGCACCTGAGAAAAGGTAAAGGTGACAAGTCAAAATCAAGCAAAGCCTCAAGGTCCAAGATGAAATCATCCCATCAGCTTGACACTGATAACAATGCTAGTTCAAGAAGGAAGTCTGCTCCAGGTGTATTTCCATCATCTTAGTACTTAACAAAGTCTTAGACCTGGATACAAAGTGTGACATTACCTGCATTATACATGTATGTGACTGCCTTATTATAGGGTTTTGTGTGACATTGTCCACATTTTACATGCTAGGCATTTGTGTGACCTGCTTCATACATGTATGAGTGTTGTGTGACATGACCTGCATCATACATCTATGGGTGTTGTGTGACATCATGACCTGCTTCATACATTTATGTGTGTTGTGTGACATGACCTGCTTCATACATGTATGGGTGTTGTGCGACACTAACTGCATTATACGTCTATGGGTGTTGTGTGATGTGATCTAGATGTGTTGTGTGTCACAATGCCTGCATAATACTATACATGCTTGAGCATTGCATGACATATTGCCTGCAATATAGGGATATTGTGTGACACATTGCCTGCATATACAATGTGTGTGACAAAAGTGCAAATGAACACATCTTCAGTTTTTTCTACAGTGTGACCAGTACATGTGAATTGCTAAAGTATTGATTGTCACAAGGATGTGAAATAAGGTACCAAGTGCTGCCAATGCAAAAAATGTTGTGTATACATCCTCATTTTGTGTCTGGGCCTTAAACACACCTTATATACACCTACAGTATATATGCTGTGTGATAATAGTATTATACAGTATGTTAGGTCATTAATACATACACATTTCATTGTATCTGCATTTCTTGCAGTTAATTACATAGGTAAAAATTATTTGTCTGATAAAAAAGACAACTAGGTTTATACAATTTAAAAGGCATTAAATTCGTGTACATTGTACAAAGATATCTAATCTACAGCTGCAGATATCTGCAGTATCATCAGCAGTCATTTTTCTGGTGGCATTACAAGTGTGCATATGTAGACATGTTACATCCATATATAACTTTTTGTTTTATTCTTACATTTCAAAAGCCATCGACAAAAGTCATACATATCAACTTGATAAAATATTCTATAATATATAAATATCCAGGCATATTCTCAAAGTATCAATTATACAGCATTTTGCAAAAATTCTGAGGCACTAACATATTAATATATTGGGTGCATTAAAACTGCTAAAATACAGGTGATATTACAGATTCTTTGCAATGATATGTGACAGCTATTGTATATTTGGAAAAGTTGCTACAGTGAACCCTTGGACATTTCAATAAGACATAGAATGGACGTGACACATGTCTGGTCCCTTTCTGCACAAATCACATACATTCATAGACTTTATAAAAGTTGTCAGCCCTGCTTTTTAATTGCTGGCTTTAGTGGGACTGAAAAAAAAAACCGGAAGAAAGGAAAAGATAAAGAATGAGGACTAAATAATAGAGGATGACTTGTGGCAAGTCTAATATATTTACTACATTAAATTAAACTCCCTCTAAATTAGACACTTCTTTAAGACAGACACCTCTTTAAGACAGACACCTCGTTAAGACAGACACCTCTTGATAGTCCTGATGATGTCCATTTTAGAGCCCAGAGTTCACTGTATATTGGAGAAATTTGAAAATATACAAATCAGTATAGATATATTGAAGATTTTTTATAATTTTTGCAAAATGGTGTATTTTGTTAGTTAAACTAGCTATTTCCATGCAATGTCACTTCATATATATTGCTCATTGTATTTTACCTCTTGGTACTAAATAATGGTTGATCAAAAATATGCACATGCAACTCCTTGAATACCTATAAGTACCCAAGCAAGCCTGGACATTCTACAGTCTGTCTACAACATCCCATCTGCAGCAAAGTTTTAGTCCGCCATTATTCAGTGTATACTGTTGTTTCTCTGTTCTAAGAGGATCTTTTTTGCAGATTATGATCTGATCTCACCATACTTTACTGTTTTTTTCTCACCACTTAAGAGACTAAACAAGAGCAATTTCCTTTAGCTGGTAACCAGTGAATTTATTGCTACAATTATAAAAGATTAATTCCTTCAAAAACTATAATAATGAATGTGATTGATATTTTGTCTAATATTTTTAAATGATTCAATGATAAATATTATATCTGGGCAAATTAAAGTTAATATATTTTCTTAAAAAAGATGAAAAAGTCCTGACCAGTATTGGTTTAAAATGTAACTGGATTTATTTTAAAAACTGCTTTCCAAAATTACTGTGATTGCTTTGTAGGTTTTAGACATTGCTAGTATGTATAGCCTATATCCTTATGAAAATGTAGTGGCACTTCAAACCTTGACCACCTTGTACTGGTGATGAAATGTTGAGATCAACAAATGTCGAGAACTGGAAGCTGGATAAGTTATCCACTGGATAATATCCACTTGATAAGGATTTATCTGGCGGATAGCACTTATCCAAGCTTCATACAACTGTCTCCAGGAATCAAAAAGAGGTGTTCAGTCAGGATTGTATGTAGATGATTAGACCCTTAAAAAGCGGTCTCAAGCATAGTTTAATAATTTAATAGATATGTGCAAGTTGGTCTCATTTTTTAGTGTTGCTCTGTATTTCAACAGTTAACAGTAGTGTTGTAAATGAATATATTCATTGAGCCGTTATAGCCAAGATTTAGATAATAAGATAAGATTTAGATGATGTATTTATTTTATGGGTTATGTTTAGCTTTTAAGTTAGAATATGTACTTCAAAGCGGTCTCCTAGGAGGGATCATTAGTTACCTTGTTGTTTGAAGGTGTGTTAGCACTAACCCAGGGATAAAATCAACGATTTTCTTTAGACTTTGTAACCCTGGGTTAATTAGCTCATTCCTTTGAGCAAACAGATCCTGATGTAAGTTCAAGTGCAATAATTTCATCTCAAAACAGATGTACAGTACAATACTCCATTGACCTGTAAATAGTCAAAATGTATCTAGGTGGGTCAGTGGATAACAATTATAAATCCTGTTCACACTGGTTGCATAGAGCTGATAAAGTACAAGACAGACATGGATACAGAAATTACAACAAATCAGGACTCCATGTTATGGTGAATGCAGAAACAATCCAAAGAAAATTGTACTGTAGCATGTCAGACTTGTACATTTATCCATAAGTATAATATATGCAGAATTATATGTGCTTGTGCAACAAGTGTGAACTGGACTTTTTTCCCACCAGACATGCTCTTTTTAATAAGAACTTGTCCAGTTGCTTTGTTTTCCCTCTTCTCAGAGTGGATAGTTTTCTTTTGTTTGTTTGTTTGTGTGTTTGCTTTTTTTGTTTTCTGTTTGCAAAGTATAACCAGTTTATTAGTCCATGTGTATGCAGTTATGAAATCCAAGTATATATTGGTATGTAGTTTATTAACAGTGCAAAAATATTTTATACAACAAAATGATAATCACAACTGATTTGATTAAAAAGCTAAATTGTGAATATAACAGTTGTTGAGTATTCATTAAGTCTTTAAGCCATCGCACAGTAATGGGAAATCTTATTCATTTACGTTACAGTATCAAATAAATATAATTGTGATTAAGGAGGGGGACACGGGGGGTTGCCAAAATCCGCAAATCCTCAAGAAAAATCGTTTGAAACCGCAAATCCGCTTGGGAAATTGATTAAAATCCGCACGTGTGATTTTTTTAATAAAAGCTCTTGAAACTACTATATTTGTAAAAGAATGTTACAACAAAAGCTTATTAATTTATACATTTACATGCCACGCTTTGTCCCGCAATGGAATATTGTTAAAGAAAGCGATTTCTCTGACGCAAGTAGCATGGTCATATAAATTATAGTTTTCAAAGGATCATTTCTTCAAATCCGCGATTTTGACCATTGTGGATGAATCCGCAAATGGGTTCTTAAAAATATCATTATCCGAGAATCCGCACGTAAACTAAGAAGGCTCAGTCAATCCGCCGATCCGCAAATCCCCATGTCCCCCTTTAAGGAACGTGTTGAGCTGATGTTTTCAAACTGTAAATATCGAACTCAAAACTTGTATATCCTTTCCAGGAATCAGTTCCTCAGAAACGCTTTGAACGATTAGTGCATTTATTCAAAGCAGAGTGTGATATTGCAACAATGACTGCACAGCTCTGCGTGTTGTATGAGCATACGGAAGGCCTGACCGAGGTGTTGGTTGGTCTTCTCTGCTTCATCAATGGAGTTCTGTAAAATTCTGTTGTCATGCTCTAGTTCTTGGTATTGAAGCTTACTGTGATAAAACACAAGCATGAAATTAATACCACAAACTGAAGTTTTCTGGGATAGTTGAAGGGGAGACATTTAGGTTGTCGCAAACTTTGGACTTTAACTGGTGACGTATATTTCCGGTTTCAGGAATGCAAAACGGCACTATAAAATGACTATTCTTTTTAATTTTCTAAAAATTATACAAACGTGTAACAGATCATTCTATCGTGAAATAAAGGGGGGTCTTGCTTCTCAAAATTTGACGTCTTTTATCATGTTCTCACACAAATGACTTCACAATAAAGCTACATGCTGTGTCCACACTTTGAAACGTTTTTACCTGTTCATTCAAAACTCTGACAACTGAAACGCTGGGTGCTCAATCTCGTTATAAAATTTTCACATACCGCTTTCTCCTGTACTTTCTGCTACTGATAACATTTCTTGCTCGTCTGTTGTAGTCTGTCTTGTAGACCTTTGTACTGGCAGTACTTGAAGAAAAGCCATATTTTGTTGGCTGGTCTTTCAGGGTTGGTTCATATTTTCTCGGAGCACTCCCGATATCTTGTAAAAACTAGAATAATATTTTTTTTTCTTTGTGAATACGAAAGAAAGCAAAGTGCAAGTAAGCTTATGTAGCAAACCGGCGAAAAACTTGAACACCTAGAAAAAAGCAGATTTATCGGCAAAATAACGACTCTTCCTACCTCTTGTTCCCTCTGCCTTAGAAAAGGAGAAAAAGGAATGACTTGTTTACTTATTTTCATGACATTTGAAGCCAGTTCTTCGCCAATATTCACGTAAACTGTTTCAGTGTTGGCCATTTTGTTTTGCAACGAGTTTGTAGCAATAAACCGCAAAGCGCTGATTGGTTAGTTTTGACTGAGGCAGGACACCGTTTTTCCGGATGTGACGCAGGTTTACTAATAGAAAACATAAAACTTTTGAAAGTGAAAAAAAGATTCCATTGAAACAAAGAAAAAGGTTTTGAAAAAATTGTTATTAGAAGTGACCGGTTTCATGAATAGTTTTCATAATTCAATCTCCAAAACAAACACTCCAGTAACGCTCGCACACGACATCATCATCTTCACATGTCTTCATAATACTATCGGTATAAGTTTGCTTACAATGCGAAAAACATTTTCTTGAGCCACATTTTTCCCAGATCACCTGCTTGGTTGTTGCTGATTCCCGCGAAAAAACCCAAGTTTTCAATTTTTTACTTTTTCCCTCCGTTTTTCCTCTCCACCAATCAGAAGAGACCGTTTGTAACACGTGACTTCCGGTAACCGTGTGAGCGTTGGACTTGAATCTGATAAATTTGTAATGTCAATGTCTGTTGGCGTCTAAATGATCGAGAAATTCATCGGAAAACGACCTAAAATTTAGAATTTTTACAACATTGAAAATGGAGGAAAACTCTGTAGAGGTAAGTCAATTTTATGGTATATTTGTTCTTAACCAAAAAAAAGACAAAAAAGGGGAAAGCTCGGGACTAAATTTAAAATTGTTGGGCGCCATGTTTTGGTTGATTTTTCTGTTTATATTTATCAGCCTGTGTTCTGTTTTTGAAAGCCCTTCTCTTGGCCGTTTATTTTATGAATGTTCCATTCTACAGACGCTAATAATTTATGAGATAGGTTTATTCTTCGATTTTACGCGTTCAAATTCTGTGTCTTGTAAGGCCACTAATTGCTTTACTATAAAGAGCTTAACTCAGTTATTCTGGCATGTTCTTCTTGCTCCAGATTTATTTTAACTTTGAAATACACTGTATTTCTGTCGGTTTTGAATCTCTCGGGTATTTAACTGAAATAATGAGATAGCTAAATATTAGTCCGACCGAATAGGCTTCGTCATAACTAAGTGCTTTAATTATATGTATACACGATCGAATACCAGACGAGTAGACCAAGCTTGGATTTAAACTTTTCGACAATCGCTCGTATTTTTTTTCATTTTTCTCTAGACTAGAATTTATAATTCGATTATTCATGTATGTAAAAATAATTAACGTAGTATCAGTTACATTGACAAAAATGCTAATTGTGTCTGGATTATGTACATTGTGTAATCACAACTTTGGTACATCTATAATTATATTTTTGTACAAAGCCTCGTATTGTTACAGCACAGACCACTGTATAAAATGGATTTGCATACTTTTTGTCTTGCCATGCCCTCCAATTAGCATTGAGATAAGAGATCAGATAAGACAATCCTCCAATGCTGATTGGGTATTAAATTGCTTAGTCAAAAGTATCCAAATACACTATACCTGGTCATGAATACTTTTGGGCTTTGTGCTTCCTACCATGCAATTAAGTACATGCAGCACAAAGGTAAGATCTGATTGTGTATAAAGGTACTAAATGCTTGACAGGCATAGCCTCAGCAAATTATAAATTGCTGTTTCTTCATCTTCATCTCTCACAAAATGCAGATTTAACAAATCGATTCCATTTTTCTGTGTGTCTATTTAACAATTAGACCTGGACGACTGAGGCTGAAGGCCAAATGGGCTATCAATTTGTAGTCCATATAAGCCGAGAGGTCTAATCGTTTTAGTATAAACCTATTAATCAGTCAAATAAAGGGATGTAAATCTTCGATAAAATCCTGAGAAATAACTGCAGAATGCAGTTCATGTGTACTGATCCACTATATTGTCTTCGCTACTAGTAGGCTATCACAAATTAGTATTCACCAACATAAGGGCTATTACAAATCCTGCATTCTGATTGGCTCCCTAACCTCGGGCTATTGGTGATAGCCCGAGTTGAGAGGAAGCGCGAGTAATAATATCAATAAAACATTTTTCTCTCTTTGTTTTGTTTAGTCTCATTCACCTTTGGCCCAATATGTTGGTGAATACTAAAACAATTAGACCTCTCGGCCTCATGGACTACGAGTTTGAATAGCCCATTCGGCCTACGGTCTCATGGGCTATTGACTCGTAGTCCATTCGGCCTCGATTTCTAATTGTTAATTAGACCTCTAGTAGAGTAACCAATCAGAATGCAGGATGCGTGATAGACATTAGTGTAAATAGGAATGGACTTGAATAAAGTTTAATGGCAGGTTTTCATGGAGAAGAACACATAAGCTGATCAAAACAAGGTCACTGTTACCAAAATATTGACATATGAAAATTTGTCAAATGTGAAAAAAAACTGGAAATCAAACTAGCCATACACCAACATTAATTTAAAAGCCAGAAAAAAGATGTCACTTTAAAGAAAATTAAATTTCTGGTGGTTTTATAAGAAATTCTGTAGAACTTTTACGTTATTGAAATATTATTCGATTATCCCTATTGAATATCAGAATCAATTAATGTTAATTAAGGTGTCTGGAAACAGTTTTTTTGTCCACCAACCAATAACAAATAAATGGTTTAAAAACTACTTTCCTTTGGCCGTATCTTAAAGATATCACAAGATGTAGTTGCTGAAGGATTGAAGAACCAAAATATACGATCTCTTCGGTTTGCTCGAGATGCAGTTTATTCACATGGAATGGAGCATTATATTTGATACCACTACATATACATACAGAGGTCTTATACAACAGGTTCATTAATTTTTAACAGGAGGGCATGACTGGCTATAATATTGGAATAATAATTTCTCAAACCGGTAGCAATACTGGCTCAAAGTTTTAGTGAATTATCTTTTCCATCTTAATAATTATGTAATCTCATTATAGGCAATTGATCAGTTTTTACTGCAATGTAATTTTAGATAAACCAGTATGTTATCAGTCTATACAGACACTTTGAAAAGACTAAGACCAAGCAGATTGGGAAACAGCAAGGGGAAGGTGGTATCACTCAGGCCTCTGGTAGCCACGGTAACAGATCTGTTAACTTTGGAATATTGTTGAGCCCTGAATTTGTACACAAGACTTGGCAAAACCTATAGATGCATGTGTTTTTGTTGTCCAAGAACCCATTTGAGAAAGCGTTCATACATTATGACAACATTTCATCTAACATTATTTTGAGTTCCCCTTTATTCCAAATTTGTTTTTTAAGGAGATAATTTACAATTTCTTTATCATTTCCAAATGCCAGTACATGTATCTTTTAATATGAAATTTCTTCCAAGCTTATAATTCCCTTTAATCAGAATAAAGATATTTTGTTTTTTATGACTCTACAAGTACTCATAAGTTATGAACCTTCTTCCTCAATTCTGCTAGACTGATTTAAAGCGATATCATTTATAGGTGCAGGTCCCACTTATGCTGGTTTGCCAAAGTACAATTGATATGTTTTTACTTTTGATGAAAAGATCGGAAGAAAACAATTACTTATTTGATTTTATACACAAATGGACTATCTGTCATTTGCTAATTTGTTCTTTATATTAAAAAGATAATTTGATGCAGTTTATTCCATTTCTTGCCATATTTTATTAATGACTTGTTGAACTCAAGTACAATGAAAATGTGTAATCGGTACTTTTCATAAGCATGAATTGAAGTACTAGAATTTTGATTAACTCTTGTCAAAATAGTACATGCCTATAATACAATTCTATGAACTTAAAAAACAGTCACTTAAGAGTGTGAAGACTTGTTGGCTTGAAACAGGTCAGAATAAAATTAGGATGAATGTCTTTATGGATTTAATGAGCTTTTGCTGCTCATGCTTCCTGATTTCACAATTCTTGGTTTTCACTCACGTGGTTTTGGGCCATTTTGACGTGATGGGAAATTTCAAATTATGCTGTTCTAGAGCTTTAAATAAAATTTAAGTATTTGTACCAAAAAGAGTACTAGCCAAAACTCTGTAATTGTGCAAGCAGTCATAACGTGATTAAAATCACATTGCTGAAAAGTTCTCTGCATCTTATACTATGCCCTATAGCTCAATATAACCAAATCCATGAGGTACTATTCATATATTTATTTTAATACATCTATTGTTTACAGAGTCTTTCAGAGGTGTTCAGATGCTTTATATGTATGGAAAGACTGCGAGATGCAAGGCTCTGTCCTCATTGCTCCAAACTTTGCTGTTTCTTGTGTATAAGGGTAGGATATTTCTTGGTAGTCAGGATAATCTCTAACATGTATTGGGTACCCTGTGTCAAAATGATCCAGTAAGATCACAGGAAGCCCAGTCTAGAAAGAATGGAGATGCCTGCAAAAGAACCAAAATGAGGGACTTGCACTAACAGGTCACGTGACCCTATCTCCCCTAAATCAAGCAGCACTGTCAAAATGAATGCTGGAAATAGAAAAATCCCCTCAGTATTAGTAAAAGTGCAAAATTTCAGTTTATAAGATGATTAAGGGGGAAAATTACAACAAATTCAAGATTAAAGTCCTTATGACCATATTTTTTGTATTTTCAAACTCAGTTCTTTTCTGAGAATATAGTTAAGGCCTTTTGATTTTAGTTTTGAACGCTTCATATTTTCCGAGATATAAAGGTTTCAAAATGCAAATGCAATGACGTATTTTAAGGAGGCAACACCGCCAGTTTTTCATGAATTTTACTAAAAAAGGTCCTCAATTCTACAACCATATTTTTCCAAAAAATGGGCTTTACCAACAGAAATAATATTATTTTGAAATGAAGAGGTGAAAGTATTTTAGGTCATCTTGTTTTTGTATAATAAATTAATGATGACTCCTTGTACGTTATCACATTTGCATTTTGAAATTTGAAACCCTTATATCTCTGAAAACATGGAGTGTTCAAAAGTAAGATAAAAAAGACCTTAACTATTTTCCCAGAAAAGAACTGAGTTTGAAAATTTAAAAAAAAGTGTCATTAAAGGACTTTAAGGTGATTCCTCTGTTTTGCACTGTGCACGTCTACTGCGCATGATTCAAAAAACACAGAATTACGACCTTGTCAACATTTTTCTTCAAATTACAACTAAAACCACAATTTGAAACATTTGTGCAATTTTTGTTGCGATAAATGGGGAGTTTTGTTTTGAGTTTCTCAGTACCTTCTCGGAAAAGTGCTGATTTTACCCCAAATTTGATGATAATTTTGAAAATATTGCTCTAACGAGCACTGTGACCCCCATTTTTTATTTCATATTTTTATTTGTAATGATTCACACAACATATTTGAAAATTAAAAAATGTTACTGATAGGAACATTGAAAAAAATGACATTTTTCATGTGGATTTGAGCACTAAAATGTCCAAAATTTTTCAATGCAAAAGTGCCTTTTTGTAGAAAATGTTCTTTCTATTTCTGACATCCATTTTAATAGTGCTGCTTGATTTAGGTGAGATAGGGTCACGTGACCTGTTAGTGCAAGTCCCCCATTGTGATATACCATTTTAGGTTAGAATCACAACTGACTCCTGAGTTAAACTTATAAACTTAGTTTAGACTTTGACCTTATTTATTAATATTATATTATGATTTATTATATGGACGTAATTATTATATGGACATATTATTAAATATTATCATTATATTATGGTATATTATTTTAATATTATTATTTTAATATTAGAAATGGCTGACAGAGCAGCGTCCTCAGTGCCCTCATTGCAGGTAAAAGATTATATTACAGCTGTAGTACCACCAGTGGTGTTGTTTAGAGATAGTCAGTATGACTGGTAGTTTGTAGTGGTGTATTAATTATTTCCTTTTTGACTAGAGCATCATTACATCTACATGAACTGGTTCACTGTCGCTGGGTAGAGGAGGTTACACAGGTTAGTCACATGTTCTGTTCATTCATCCACATTATTGCAGTTAGATTTCTATTTACTGAATGATGACAGACATCAAATCAAATGTCTTTATTAATTATTAATGATAAAAATTGGTGTTTTGATCCTGATGCTTGTTATCCTGCTCTGGGCCCGTTTGTTTGAAGGTCAATTAATGCTAATCCTGGGTCAAAATGAATGTTTTTCTTTAGATTTAATCCTGGGTTAATGCTAATCATCTTTCAAACAACCGGCCGGGCCCCTCGGGGTTTTCTCCACATTTGCCTCATTTTTTGGGGGGAAAAGTAGAAATACCCTAGTGTAGATGCTTATGTGTCATTATGGTTTCATATTCTTTGTACATGAAAATATATTCTAAGCAACCCTCATAGCAAGGACAAGGAACATTTTGAATGCTATATTACACATCATGCTTGTGATAGCAGCTCTGCCTAAACTGTGGCCATATCTGATGAGACTTGTATTTTTTATGCATTTGATGACTGTCATCCATTCTGTATATCTAAGAAATGGTCAACCCAATGGTCAACCCTCAGAGTGCATCATATATGTGGGAAGCTGCTAAACCTGAGAGAAGAGTAAACATGAGAGAAGAGAAGAGTACTAAGAGTCTCACAAGGCATAGTTGAGTGTTAAGATATAGCCTCTTGAGTGCTGAGAGCTGGTTTCCTGTTTTTTATTTCTTTTTTTCATCGGTGTACATATATTTTCCAAAAAGGATGTCAGCCAAAAGGCCTCATGTTATGCAATTGACCCAAAAGGGAGTATGGATATAAAGAACTGAAATAAACCCACATAAATATCAACACAACAATTCCCACCCACAGCTCTCCTTGCCACTTTGATGTAAAAACTTCAGGACCAAAGTCAAAAAGTGCAGCTACTCAATGTACACCTCTTGTCTCACTGACAGGTCAATTACCATAATTTTTTGATATGAATGACAATGAATGACATGAAATATCATTTTGATTCCTATATTTAAAACCTACTGGTGCTTGCTGTATTGGCAAGTCTTGCATTTATTATTGCATCATATTATATCAACTCTCTTCAAGCTGGACCTGTTTCTGGTAGTCAGACTCAGGACGCATTTCACTGGCCCTATTCCACAATACAGGGAATGGTCACTTTAATTCACTTAATCCACCAAATTAGAAATTAAAAATTGCTTTCTGTACCTTTATTATAATGAAACAAGTATTTTTTTATTTTACTGGGGAAATCTACCACTCTGCAGCAATTTGTGTATGTTATTCCATGTATTGTCATTAAGGAATACAGTCACCGCACACTTAGAGTGGCTTAATCATGTGTATAGGATATCCAGAGGATTACATTTTGCCTCGAGCAGCAGCTAGTATAACCGTAACATTCGGGTGTTTTTAGTAGACTGATGCCAGAAGTTGGTCTGTTCGTGTTGTGGGCCCCCTATGGTTGTAAAATTAGACTTACAGATTCGGTGTTAATTTTAGAACCTGTGGTAAAACTTTTGATATGAAACATGAATGTTTCTGGTTAAGTCAGCTTGCTATCCAACACCTGATCAACTCCATCTATTTTAAAAACTACGTGGTGTATAGCTCACCATCTCATGGATTTTGGTCTCTTTCTACAGCTGCACTATTGTACATTTCATACATATAACTCCACTATGCTGATCAATTCAGTTTTTCCTTCAGATTGGGATTTTTCATCCAGATATGTTGTGCTCATTAATGCTGGGATCGCATCAAGACAAAGCTAAAAAACACTATAATAGAACAAAAACCTTTAACAAAACCCTGGCCTCAACTGGGATAAAGCCTTTAACACTTCTTTTCAATTTTTGTAAAATGTCAAAAACCCAAGGATAAGAGATCGTATCAGCAACATTTCCTAGTGGTTGTGAAATCCCCAAAAGAGGAAAATGACAGGGAAAGATTATGCAAACATGTCATGATTGCTACGGACGTCTTAATGTGTTTACATTGCACACACTTCCTTCTAAATGGCATCTTAAGCATCCTACATCATTAGCAAATAGCAAACTTATAAAGCACAAAATATCTGGATGAAAAATCCGCAGTCATTATAATCCTTATCATCTATCTTTGCAATCTTATAAGGAAAAACTGAATTGATCAGCATAGTGGAGTTATATGTATGAAATGTACAATAGTGCAGCTGTAGAAAGAGACCAAAATCCATGAGATGGTGAGCTATACACCACGTAGTTTTTAAAATAGATGGAGTTGATCAGGTGTTGGATAGCAAGCTGACTTAACCAGAAACATTAATGTTTCATATCAAAAGTTTTACCACAGGTTCTAAAATTAACACCGAATCTGTAAGTCTAATTTTACAACCATAGGGGGCCCACAACACGAACAGACCAACTTGAGGACAAAAAAACTAAAGCCAGGAATTTGGAATAACAATGTGAAACATTGCTCATAATAAAGGACGTAGAGAATGACGATTTGCAAATAGGTTATTAGAATGGTACCACGCCAATCAATGTAAAATACTGTAGGTGGAATAGCAATTGTGATTTTTGCATGCCTTACGTCTACCGTAGGACGTTGTGAGATATTTCCTACACGTCGCTTTACTAAGATCAATTAACGATTTTGTTAGATTTAAGATAGGTAAATCCGATTTGAGGAGGTGTATGAGTCATTTGCCATACTGAAATGTTTACTAGGTATTTTCTCTTATTAAACTCTTTCCTTTTTTCTTTTTCACTCTGTATTCTTTCTTTTCCTTTCTCTTTCCTTTTTCTTTTTCTTTCTTTTTTTGCCTCTCTTCTCTTCTCTTCTCTTCTCTTCTCTTCTCTTCTCTTCTCTTCTCTTCTCTTCTCTTCTCTTCTCTTCTCTTCTCTTCTCTTCTCTTCTCTTCTCTTCTCTTCTCTTCTCTTCTCTTCTCTTCTCTTCTCTTCTCTTCTCTTCTCTTCTCTTCTCTTCTCTTCTCTTCTCTTCTCTTCTCTTCTCTTCTCCGTCTTCTCTTCACTTCTCTTCTCTTCTTCTTCTATCCCCCTTTGATTCCCTAGACGTTTCTTTCATCCTTCCAGTCTTCCATAAACAATAACCCCTAGAATTCCAATTGATGCAATACAACACGACCTTACGTTGTTTTCTTAACCTGTCCAGTCAGAGGAGATAAATCATCTATTCATCCTAAAGGAACTTCCTTTTTTTCTTCACAGCAATTAGACTCTCTCCAATTAGCTGCACCTACCAAAGGCAGAGAGGATACTGAAAAAGACAGGTAATTTTTATCCGAACTTCTCATTGGTAAAATACTTTATGGAATTATATAAGAATGCTTCTTATTGGTAGATATTTGGTATTACACAAGTCTAGTGTATATCCTGAAGCTAAACGCCACTCACCCAGCTGCATGCCTTTAGAAAAGCCTCTTGAAATGCAAGCCAACAAACACTGTAATATATGCATACAGGTGTAAATAAGACAGTCTGGTTCAAACGTGAGCTCTATTTAAGCCTTGAATCTCGCCACTTCGTGTGTAGAAAATGCAAACAGACCCTGATCTCTTAGACGTGGAGATGTGCCAGCTTTTAAAGGTTAAACGTAAGCATTTTTTGGCCAGTCTTTGGCTTTGATGTCTCTGGCTAAATTCGCTGGGTTTCTCTCATTTCAGTGGGCTTTTTAAGGCAGTCAATCATAATATGGACATGGAAAGTTAAACAGAAACAGTCTTCTAAAAAGGATAGGTAAATTTTGTGGAATCTATGCGCGACAAAGGCGATACATCTACTTGTATAGCCATGGATTTATGTATTTTTTCACTTACTGTGGTGTTTTCTAATGCGATTTCAAATTTTAATAAGCGAAGCTCGGATCAATAGCCTTGAGTAGCCACGAATAATTGAACTCAGACAGAAAATTTTCATTCATAAAGCAAGAGACTATCCTTGTCTGTCCGCCTCCTTGAAATGTGGTTACTAAATTGGTGTTTTGTTTTCACTTTCTATTTTATCATGACTTTTTGTATTCATAGATAGTTTGATTATAAGTTTCATTATCAACATAAATACAATGAAAATTAAAAACACTCGAACGTATTTTTAAAAATTTAGAAGCGAATTATTTAATATAATTTGAGTGGTTTCTCGTCGAGTGCCGCTAAGTTGCTATTTTGGCGGTATCGTTGGTGTTGTGGCAAACAACTGTCCCTGCGTCCCGGGAATCAACAACTTCTCTTCAATTTCTCCCCGGGAGCTTGCTTTATTTATCAACCAAATTCTACAAAACATATATGTACATTTCCTTTTATTGATGTTTGAATAATTTCGGCTTTTTACGAAAGTAGTTTTCCCATTCAGCCCGTATAGGAGATTAAACTGTGTCTCAATTAGGTAACGTTTTTCAATACATACGGTGGTTCAGAGCGGCGTCTTTGTCCTTTAAGTGTTTTCCTTTCTTTTTAAAAGCTTAATGCGGATTCTCCATATTGCAACGACCCGTCGTCCTTTTAACGCGGCTTACATGTTAAGATGGAGCGAATAGTCATCTTTATGGACTCAGTTATCGGACGTCGAAATTGTGTGATCGCTATGAGAAGTTAGAGCTGTAAACACGCCTGGAGTTTGCCGGGAGCACACCACTGCTCAAGCAATAACAAAACACTGTTTTTTCCTCAAGGCTTCCTATTGTTTTATTCCCTCTTTTAACTGCTAGAAACAACCGATTTTGTTGTACATTTAGTGAAATTGAAACAAAAGTTACTCTTGTTTTTCGTACATCCTGATATTTGGTTGTAAAGCTCGCTCGTCTGTTTGAACGTCGCTTATTCAGGCCTGCATATTTATTGAGTTCCTGGAAGATCAGTTTTGGGATCTATTCCATTAAATAGGAAGCACTTTGGGATAATTTTGGGGGTTTATCTCGGTCTTAAATCCATTTAATAGGGAGTTCCTCAGTGCTCAGTTTTCGGGCCTTTCTTGTTACTTACTTATTAACCTTGACACTCTACTCAAACCATACATTATTTACAGGACTTTGAAATCTTTTATTCAATATTTCGCTAGTATGACGCTTCTTTGACTCATGCCAATATATTATTCCCAATCTACATTGACATCTTCTTTGTTTGGGTATTGGCCTAGGTTGTCTAGAAAGAACGTCATTTGCACGTACGTTTGCAGACGATGCGTCTAGTGTTTCTTGAAAGCATTTGATCTTCATGATTGTAAAAGTGTTTGCTCTTCTCTTTTTTCCTGTCATAAGGCTCCATTGGACGTTGTGCGAACAAATTATTTTCCACAAAAAAGTTTAACTTGAAACGCGCGCATGCGAATCCAGTTTGCCTTTTCCCGCCAAAACCGCGTGATGGCCAACGCCTTCGTCAGCAAAAAAAGGTTGTGATTCAAGAATTCCAACTGCTTTCTTTCATTTTTTGCATTAGAGCTGAGTATTGAATGAATTGACAGGAAAAGATAGTGCCAATTTGTTGTTAATAATTCTGTCCTCTGAATTTGGCAGACCAATTTGAAAGAAGTTAATATTGATTACTGAAACGCTTTCCAGGTACACTTCCAATCTACAATCACACATGTTTTCAATATAATAATAATAATAATGTGACAGTAATCACAGTAAAGTTTAAGCTTTTCAGTACAAACTGAGACGTCATTGCGACACCAATATTGGATTGTTAATATCAACAGATCTTTATTTATCAGTTGAATATGATAGCAATGAACTTTTCTGCAAAAAGTTGATGTAGATATAGAGGTCAGTATAGTGAAAAGCAGATCATAAAATTCATAAACGATTTGAAATCGATCACAACTAAAGATAACCAATATACTATCCATATAGTCGATGCTTTCAATAAAGTTTTTTTTAATGGCTCAAAGAGGCGTTTACGTTTTTGAGATCATGGAATGCAATTAGAATTAATGAAAAAGGATCTGTGTGGATGGGTAAGAAAACAAGATTTTTGCCAGCTATCAGGGGCAACTCGTCTTCATATACAATGCGGTTAACAGGACTTAATTGCACTTGATTGTCTACAACACTAACATGGAAGGACACTAATTAAACAAAAATGAAGCAAAGAAAGGAAGATAGACAAAACTCACCAGGAAATCTACCAAGTTGATTATGAAAGATGGAAGGATATTGGCAGCAAAATCTTTAAACCATCAACCCGATCGAAATGAGTTAATTTTGACAAGGGAAATACCTTATCCTTCATAATTCAATCGCCTTATCAAGCAATCAAGTGGTTTCGCACCGGTACATCCCGCCTTCAAGACGACAACCCCAACATAGATGGCATATTCATTTTGCAAATTACAAATATATTAACATAAATAGATAGCAAACTATAATACACTCGAGAGCTCTCTGTTTCCGAGTTAATAAAGCCAATTCCCATTTCACACCGCGTTTCTCATTCCAAGTACTTTCACTTGTTGACAGCTGGTGAAGGGTGTCAACATATTTTTTTTATTTCCTGGTCTCGGTTGTACAAAGGCTTGATAGGCAAAACGTGTTCGACAGATAGCGATATCTACTGCAATAAAATATAAAGCTTGTGGGAACTCATCTATTGTTTAAGAGAAGTTTAGTAGACCTTATTTCCATTGTTTTCTTTTGTGTCTATCAAACTATTACAAACAAACATTCAATTTTCATATCACGGGTTTGTTGCAATCACTCAAATCCGGTGAAATAAAAATTGAATGTTAGTGTGTAATAGTGTGATAGACATAAAAGAAAACAATGGAAATAAGGTCTGCTAGTGTCTATTAGTCTACTAACTATTTCACGGGTTTCGAGCGGTTTTCATAAACCCTTGAAATAGAGTGATTTTCATCGGACTGTGAAACAATTACTAATAGTCAGTGTTTAGTAGTGTCTAATAGTTGTATTGCAACAAAAGAAAACAATGGGTGCAGAGTCTACTAGTGTCTATTAGCTTAGTAACTATTTCACAGTCCGGTGAAAATCACTCTACACTTAAGCGCATTAGGCACTACGACACCCTAAATCCCTTGTTTTCTATTGATTTATCTGTTTCACAAGTTAACGAAAACCACTCTATTGCAATCACTCTAAAATCAATCTATCATATAACTATATCGTCAATATGGTCGTCATGTTGTTATGCTAATACATCGCCACTGTAATGTTAGTCTTGTACACTTTTGATAAGCATTTAAATTTCATGTTTTTGAAGAAAGTCTGGCTCTTTAGAAACCTCCACTGACATTCAGGTTACATGCGCAAAAAAATATTCAATAGAAAACAATGAAAGTACATTAGGGGACTTACTGGCTGTCTGCTTAGATACAAAGAAACAAGTCTTGTACGCGTACACAAGTCCTACTTTAAGCGCGGAGGAGTTTGGATGTCGTCTTTGCTGACTTTGTTTTCTTAATTTTGTTAACAATATAAAAAGCAGCTGGTTTTGTCAAGTGTTTTATGGCTTTCAAACATACATCTGTACTGTAGGTATAAAACAGTCGGGTAACTGTCATTGTGCACATCACATTAGAGTCGTTTTCGTATGAGTGGGAAACTTACCGCACCGTACCGTGACCGTGTCAGTGCCGTAATGTCTATAAAAACAATCGAAATTCATGCCGTAACCGTATGGTATCGTAACCGTACAAACAACAAGTGATAACATCTGCGCATGTCTCCAACTTCTATTGTCTTGGACTAATGGATAATTTTGCAAGGATAATTTCTAGCTGTTCGTACTTCTGTACTCGACTGTAATGCTCCGAAAAACTTTGGGGGAGACTATATACGACTCTCTTTTTGAGAGAGGTAGCCCTAAGCCAGGTTAAAACCGTAATTCAGGCACTTCTGTCCAGCGGTTCGCGCATACTCGTCATGTTATCACTTGCTGTTAACCGTACAGTGTTCCCACTCATACGAAAACGACTCTAAAACCATTCATTACTACTATGGTAACATTTTTATTGTCGAGTTAATCCGTTCGTCCTCTACTAATATGCCGGTCTGTTGGGAACCGTGCATTTTGTACTAAATTGTACTTTTTCTATTTTTTAGATGTGAACTTCATCACGAGAAGCTAAGTGTTTACTGTACAACTTGTAAGAAGTGTATTTGTCACCAGTGTGCACTATGGGGAGGCACGGTGAGTACGCCCTGTCTATCATCTCTCACACCATGTTGTTGTTATTGTTGTTTTATTCATTTTTTATTTGGTAACATTTTTGCGATACCGTGATATCGAGTATTTCGTGATATCTTGGAATAATATGAAATCAGTGGAAAGTACGAAATCTCAGACTTTATAAAACTATTGTAAAACTTGGAGCATTTGGTACCCATTATTGGGAGTGGAATCACTGGATTTTTAAGGAATTGTCGGCAAAGATAGTGGAGCGATTTCGTAAGAGATGGAAACACTATAGTACGACGATCTTCCTACAAATACCACACCGTAACTGACTTCTGAATGCTCCTCATTTTCACTAACGTAACGTGACCGTACCGTATGTACTGCATTAACGTGACCGTACCGTATGTACTGTATTAACGTGATCGTACCGTATGTACTGACGTAACGTGACCGTACTGTATGTACTGATGTAACGTGACCGTACCGTATGTACTGACGTGACGTGACCGCACTGTATGTACTGACGTAACGTGACCGTACCGTATGTACTGACGTAACGTAGATTTTCCAGTCTTACAGTAAAACCCTAATTGCGGACATGCATCCTTCAGGTTTCGATGCTCCATTGTACAACTAATTGCTATGTTAACGTTCCAGCACTCTGGACACAACTTTAAACCACTGGACGAAGTCTACGACCAGCATGTATCATCCATTACTGACGAGGTAATACTTACGTTATGACGGGGTAATGATGGCTTAGTTTGTAAAGCCTGGTTTTCACTACGACGCTAGCATAAGCGTAAGTACAAAGATCAAAAATTGTCCTTTTTCTTGTGCTCGCGTCCATGATATCTCAATGAAAACGGAGCATTGTTTGTGCGTCGCTAGTGAAAACTAGGCATGTATTTCTCTGAGTCCACTGTTCCTTAAAAACCTCGCGTCGGATTTGCTAAATCTGTCATTGTTGCTTTTTTGTCAGGTGGCGGCGTTACGCAGACGTTTAATGGAACTAATAAGCTTAGTACAGGAAGTGGTAAGACTAAAGCGAATCATAGATTCTCACTAGTTCTTCATAACTCTCTGTTATTTTCTGTCCATACAGGAACGAAATGTAGAAAGTCTCCGAGAAGCCAAGGAAGAGGTTTGTACTGTACTACATAAACAATTAATAATAATAATAATAATATAACTTTTGATTGGGTTTACACATAAAGACCTAGTCTTTTTTCCAATGTTGAGACTGTTATTCCCACTGGAATGCATATTAACCAACCCCTGTGATGTTTACACAAATGTTAATTTTAAGTGATCTATTTCAGCGTGTACGAGAGATTCGCAATGCCGTAGAACTAATGATCGCCCGACTTGATTCGCAACTAAAGAGCAAGTTATTGACACTTATGGGTACGTAAAACCATGTTAGAGCAGATTCCGTATGAGTGTGAAACGGACCGCGCCGTGCCGTGACCGTGTCAGTGCCGTGTTGTATATAAAAACATTCGAAATTCTTGCCGTAACCGTGCCGTGACCGTGCGGTGCCGTTTTCACAGTCATACGAAATTTACTCTAGTGCGAACTCTCGCTTTCTTTATTGCTTTTGAGACACGCTGCCAGCGGACAATCATGTGGTAAAATCTACAAGTTGGATGTATGGTAGGTCAGAAACTAGCCTATGCTAAATGTAATGTTTGTCTATCTTAGGTCAGAAAAACTCACTCACCCAAGAAACTGAACTTTTAGAGTCTTTGCTACAAGAAGTTGAACACCAGGTATGCAAGACGTCACTATTTTGCAATCTTTTTCTTTCTCTTTCTTGTTTTCCGTGCTTGATTGGTCTCGTGCTCTTTACACATACCCGTCCACGAAAAACAACAACAACAACAACAACAACAACAACAACAACAACAAAAACAAAAACAAAAAAAATTAGACACGACCACAGAAAATGTTTAAACGGTTTCATGTCTATCTCACATCCCGTCTTGCCGTAGTTACACTCGTGTTCAAGAAGTGAATTGATTGCTAAAAGTGGTGAATTACTACAAATGTTTAACCAAGTACATCGCAAACCCATGGCCTCTTTCGTTACTCCACCAATTCCTGCTGACTTCTCAAGGTACGTACACAATGGCTTCCTGTCAAGCCTGCAGTGCAGTACTGTATCAGCTGGAACTCTAACTTGATGCCATAGCTTGTTCTTGAAGCATCTGACACTTATTAAGGGTCTAATCTTGGCATATTAACTTGATTTTGTTGTTGGAACTGAATGGGTGTGAGAACCTTACGCATATCTTCCCCTTTAGAAAATCTGAGATTCCAAAACAGTTTTGTAATTGACTGTACTTTTATGAGTGCTGTATTGTTCCTGACTTGTCACTTATTTATTTGATCTCGTTTTGTGGTTCGTCGTGTGTGTGTGTAATTGTATTTCAACACTACCCACATGTTAGCCTGTGAACAGGCTCAGGGGGATTGGGGAGGGGACAATTTGCGGGGGACTGGCTACTACTCCTCCCCAGTCCCCCTCCCTCCTCCTCCCCAATCCCCCTGAGCCTGTTCACAGGCTACTCACATGTACTCAAATAACGGTCCTTTATTGTCTCTCTTTGTGTATTCAATGGACCCCTAACAGATTATGTAATGTTATTTTATACAGTGAGATCGTCCCTCCCTACGATACCAGTACATTTTGTATCACAAACTTCAGGTTAGTATCTAAGGAATATTATATCTATTTGCCAGTTAAAACATACAAGTTAATATATTTGTTTTTCTTTCCAAACAGCATGCTTAAACGTAAAGCCGACCCAGTTTATAGTGAACCGCTGAACGTAAATGGTCTCAGCTGGCGGCTCAAGGTTTATCCTGTGAGTATTTCAGTAGCAGCAAATTTGATTGGATGCCTATATATCCATTGTTTTCTCACAACTGTCTTGATTGGTTACACACCCTATTTCTAAATTACATGATTGGATAGTTATGCTAAAATCTAACGACTGCCGTAATTGGCTAGATTTTTGCACATGTGTATAACAAGTGTTGCTATTGGCTTGTTCACAGGATGGTAATGGCGTAGTTCGTGGTAATTACCTTTCAGTGTTCTTAGAACTTACAGCAGGTTTACCAGAAACCTCAAAGTACGTATTCAAGTAAACTACAATCATGCAAACTTGTATTTATAGCAATTCTAATTCACTCTGGCTTGGTATTTTAACAATAAGACGATGTGTTCCTTCTTCCATGTGAACTGAGAACGTTAAGGTGGTGTTACACGAGACAACTTGCAACAACGATTTTCCAAGCAACAATGTTGCGCGAAAACTCGTTGTTGTCAACAGGGGCTGTTACACGGAACGATTTTCCTTGCAACATCAACGTACGTGACACTCTGTTCACGCATTTTGTTTTTCTTTTTGGGCACTTTTAGATTTGAATCCTAAAGAATTGGTTTTCTTTGGATGAAAGCGATACGTTTTCGCCTATCACTTTCATCCAAAAGTGTTTCTTGGCTAGTTATTATGCTTACTTCGCTATCAGCCGCCATTTTGTTTGCGCGGAAAGTTGATGGCGAGCATGTTACACGGACCAACTCCAACAAAATTCATCATTTTTTGTTGTTGCAGGTTTTTAAAGGGGATTCAAATACCTGCAATATGTTGCCAACATAAAGGTTGCACAGAAAATCGTCCTGAGAGCAATGTTACACGAGGACAACAATTGTTGCGCGGAAATCGTTGTTGCAAGTTGTCTCGTGTAACACCACCTTTAGTGTTACATGTGCATTTTCAATCAGTATTTGTAGTAAGCATCCCCTCTCCATGTCCTCAAGATTGTCTATTCGATAAAGATTTGACTGAATGCGGTATAATATATGCATTGCGTTGTATCATTTTACATGCTAGATATATCTTATTATTTGCAGGTATGAATATCGAGTGGAAATGGTCCATCACGCATCGCCCGATTCGAGTAGAAATGTTGTCAGGGAATTTGGTATGTTGGGATTATGACTTTTCTTGATAAAACAGTTTTCTATCACGATTAAAATGGGTGCGTTTCTTTAAATCACGCGATCGATTCGCCCTACAAAAATGTTCCTCCCATTCTTTACGATTACACTTCTTCACAATCATGACGTCACATCCCATGACGTTACTGTACACACATGACATTAAATCACGTCATCGTACATACGTCACATTACATGACGTCACGTCATATTCGATGACGTCAAGAGACGTCACATTTCATGACGCCAAGAGACATCACATTCCATGACATCAAGAGACGTCACATTCCATGACGTCATACCAGACACAGCACATTCAATGACGTCACATCACTACGTCATATTACATGACGTCACATTACATGACGTCACGTTACATCACATATGTGGCGATCAAATTCATTGCGACTGTGTGTTATCGTGCTTTTAATATTTTTAATTCATCTGCCTATTTGTTCTTAGCTTCCGATTTTGAAGTAGGCGAATGCTGGGGATATAATCGTTTCTTTCGTCTCGATTTCCTGGTCAGTATCTCAGTCCATGTACCTGCTGCTGTTGTAGTAGTCTGATTTTAACGTTGATGTAATGATGTGTTCATATCATAGGCCAGTGAAGGTTATCTCAACACAGCAAATGATACTCTAATTCTACGATTCCAAGTCAGACCACCAACGTTTTACCAGAAATGTCGTGATCAGCAGTGGTAAGGGCGTGTTGTATACCAAACAACCTTGTGTGTGTATTATACAACTAATGTGACAATGACTCTAGTAATCAATGTTTGCTTACATAATCTACATTTGTGTGTAGGTATATCAATCAGCTCGAGACCAGTCAACTTCAATACATTCAACAAATGAACGATCTTAAAGAGGTTAGTGAGACTACTCATATTAGTTGTCAAGAGAACACCTTTCCAACAGTAAAAGTCGTATCTGAGAACCCATCCCAAAAAAATATCATTGACATAAAAATGTTTCCCACAGCGTCTTGCCATCGAACTCTCTCGCAACCACGCGGCTCCACCCTCCTCCGCTGCTGCGTCACCTGACCGAAGTCACGTGTCCCTTCTGGAACAATCGATTGACAACGATGACGAGTCCGCTGACCAGACTGTCACTAAGCAACCACGACACAGCGTTAAAATGATGTATGGTAAAAATAAAGCCAAGAAAACACGCATGGCTCTCCGTACGGCTATAGACGTTGAGCTGGCTTCAGGTAAGAAGAAAAACAGCATTGATCACAAAAATGAGATCTGTGTCAAAAGAAACTGTTTTGGATGTTTTATTTCAAGGACCAGTTCAGACGTCAGAGGAAGGCGAAGAGATAACAGGTGAAGAGAACACCATGGATATCGACGACAACCAGGATGAGGTTGATGACGAAGATGAAAGTCAGGACGGTACAGATGATGACACAAATGAATTTGAATGTAATGTATTAGAAGAAGCTGCTTCTGAGCCTGAACCTGAGGCCGTGGTAGAAGAGAAAGAAGGTATTGATACTATCTACTCTTGCATTCCATGGTTTATGTATATTTTACATAACGACCACACATTATGACGGACTGCTTGCTACTATAAGAACTACCCGCTCGGAGGCTGTGCCATTAAGGAACTCCTTGCTTGAACTGAAATAAAGTAATTCATGTACGTGTCATTTCCCGTAGACGTCGATGTTATATAAAACAAGTACTGATCACCCACTAAATTCTCTTTTCAGCTGTGTGTCGTGATCGACAGTCCAAGACAGACATTCATTATCAGGCCCAGACGGATGACAGTGAATGGGAGACACAAGAAGAGGATGAAGAAGGCTGGACCCTAGAGGACGTGGAAGTACAACTAGTAGAACCAGTCAACGAAGAGAAGAAAGAGGAGGATCAGCGAGATGAAGCCAGCTCGCCCGAAGCGGCAAAAGATACGCTATCGTTCTTCGAACCCGAAGCGCGAGTTTTACTGAATTTAATAAAACTGAGTGAATCTGGTTCACGCTGGAAGACCAGTAGTCCAACCAGGAAAGCAGTGTCTCTTATCGAAATACCACGCCCTGAACGGTCTGAAGAAAAAGCTGCTTCCAGACGTAGAGCACGTTATGAACGCTGTAGTAGTATGCTGGAAAAGCTGCAGAGTTGTTTAAATCGAGCTGAAGCCAAGAGTTCAGCAGCTGCTTTGGAGAGCATGAAACATCTTGAAGGTAAGAACTCACTTTTTGGTGTTGGTGTTGCGGTGCAACTCACCTCACTTGTTTCGACTTTCCTGGAAAGATAATAATAAGACCCAAGTGTGGTGACGTTTTGACCCCCTCCCTATACCAGAATCCTTTTCGAGTAGCTTTTGTTCACTAATTGGCCACGAGCTGGGGACTGGCACTTGGGATCGTTAGTGGGGACAGAAGATCGTACGAATACAGTGTTTACAGTGAAATATCAGGAATCCAAAGTATGTAACTGTTGTGTTCCTGGCCGTAATAATAGTCATCTAAACATACAGCTGATTCAAAGTTCTACTGTATCCTTAAAGACATTCAATTGCGTCGAATTACAATCAGTTATTTTGCGAAATAAACAAAGATCACTTTCAATTCCTTAGCATCCTTTGCAGACGTTTTTGGTGTCGGTCCTATTCTCCCTTCCCAATAGGACCGACACAAAAAACGTCTGCAAAGGAGGCTACCATTTCCTCTATGTTTGTGTTACATTTCCACAGAAGCCATGGCCAACGCAGCATCAGGGTATCCACGACATGCTCGTGATCGAAGACAAAGACGAGGGGCGTCACTACCAGTTGTTAGTACCAGAACCAAGACATCACCTAAAAGAGGTTGGTGCTTCATTACATAACAGCGTACACAGACCAAAATTACGTTATTTTTGTTTTTGTGACAATGTCTGTAAGAGCTGTATTATTGATGCATCATTATATATTTGGTTTTAGATTCTGACGCATGTTCAGTTGTACCAGATGCAGATATAGGGGCTTGTAGTCCTGAGTTAGACACTGACAACACATTGTCGTCTAGTCATAATTTACCCGAGAAAATCGACAGTCCATCTAGTAACAGACAAACAAATACGGGGTATGTTATTGCAGGAAACTGTGTTTATACTACTTACAAATTGTGCATGTTGTGATTGTGATACTGTTTGATAAACTTAATGAAAAATGATGTAAAGGTTCTAAACAAAGATATAAATATTTCTCCCCCTCTGATTGGTTTAAATAGCCCATTTTCGATATATGGTTGAGATGCCACACACAAATGCCACACACAAAAGAATCAGTTCGAGGCTCTGGGGAATAGTGCTTAGAGGTGCGGTAATACGAGTAACAAAATCTTACAACTTGTCGCACAACATTGTTGCGTTGCGAGTTGTAGAACGATGTCGCTCGTATTACCGCCCCGCGCGCAACTTGTCTAGCAACCAAAATCCGATGTTTCAAGCTTGCAACATTTGTTGCACGCATTCATTAGAAGAACTTTCCCACTCTTCGCCAACAAGCAGCCACCATACTTGCAACATCGATTTTCTTTTGCGTGACAAGTTGTTACATGGTGGAATACGAGCAACATCGCTCTACAACTTGCAACAAAAATGTTGCGCGACAAGTTGCACGATTTTGTTGCTCGTATTACCGCACCTTAGTGGTGCGCGACTCTAATTGTTTCTTGGTGTGTTTGTATCTACAGTGTCAGAGTCAGAAAAGTAGTACGATCAGTTGGAAACTCTTCTGAGATAGGCCGTGATGGTATGTCTATATGCGAATGACAAGGATTGGATTGCAGCCTGTCCTCAGGAGACTTGATGATATTGTTCAATTTCAGGTCTTGAAAGAAGCTCACAGCTCCTGTCTGAGTTAAAGCGTGCGTCAACGTTAAACAAAGCCTACAGGCTCAGCTTCTCCAGTCCCGAGGAAGAGGAACTACTACGCGCTCTTGACGCGGCGGCCAAGAATAAAGACAACTCAGGTAAATAGAGAGGGAGGACAAAAAGAGAGAAAATGACACAAACAAAATTGCATAAGAACGAGGAACTAGCCGATAGTTATCTCTTCTCTAAGTCGAGAGTTCAATTGGTGTCCAATACGCTTCAATTCTAGATTGGGGTTGATCAAAAAGCACTTCAGAGACCGGTTGTCTGAAAGCAGGTCGCTTTTTGTACAGCTGAGCCAAGGACATTGAAAAGAACGCACTTGAATAATTTCAATAGTATTCTACACTTCTCTCTCTTTCTTTTTGTTTCTATTAATTATTTTGTCCAATATTTCCATTACCCAAACCCTCGTAAAACCAGTCATAATCTAAAGAATGGTGTCTTGGTATTTATCTTTAGATTGTGAGGAAAGAGACAGCGTGTTATACGTAAGCACACATTCATCTGATGATGAGTTTACGTCATCTATTACGTCAAACGATCACGTGGTCTCCAATGTTGCTGAAGAGAACTTGACCAATAGCAATGAAACTAATCGAGACAGTCAAGGTGAGCTATATATAGCTATTTCGAAAAACGTTGACGGGGCGAACGGCGAATGGCGATTGGTGATTGCACAACCTAAACGAACTTTGGTCACGCTATTAGACCGCTATCCGACGCGAAGATATGAATCGCCTATTGACCACTTTGTCCAATAAGGTCTTTACTGCATGGTACTGGCATTGCTTAGGCATTTAATTAATGAAAATGAAGCAATTCTTGTTATCCCAAATTTCCTTTCGGTCGTGCAATGACCAATCGCCGATTGCCATTCGCCATTCGCCCCGTCAACCTTTTTTGAAATAGCTATATACTAGTTATAATGGTTTGGAGTGGAATACTGTGGAATATCTAGTATACACACGAGCCTTTAGGCAAGTGTGTATACAAAGAAAATACAAGTGACGAGTGGGATATCCACGGTTTGCCACGAGAAACCATTGTATAACTATTCAACTGCGACGAAGTTCAGTTAATTTTAAACTTTGATTTTAAGAGTTGTGGGAATATTTTCAATGATAAAACAATTCTTTTAACCTTGGAAGATGTTATGGCTTGGGCTGCATAATTCATATATCACTCAGCCTCATCCAATAATTGTTAAATAGATCCATAACTAATGTACCTTTCATTCATTATCAGACGACAAGGGAAGCGATCCTCTGCAAGCAAGGGATATCCAGTAATTCAATCAGTCACTGTTCTCATGGAAACAGTTAGTCTCTTTTCCTTTTTGTAAGAACATTTGTAGTTGAGATTTGTGTTAGGATTCTACAGTTCTCTAATTCTCCATGGTGTCTTCAACCCTCCACTATTTGGAACCTCTACGAACCTTGTGACCTTTTCTACAGTAGAGAGAACCCAGAGTGTATTAGAGAAACGATCATTATTTTCCAGATAGTGTAGAGTTCAATACAAAGTAATGCAACAAAGTGTGATAATTAGTTGTGGGTAACTCCTTTCGTGAATGCGCTAAAGGCTGTTGGATTTTTGAGAATGCGCCACTTTTACTTTCAGATTAATTAGAAGAGTTTTTAGAACGGAGGATTGGGGTGAGTTTAGAGTCCAGGTATTCTTAAAACTTGTCTTACTGAATCTTAAGGGAAAAGTGCGCCTGCTCACAGTCCGGCGACTAGCCTTACAAAACGAGTGGTTCTTTGTACTCGGTCCTCTTTGTTTTCCACATTGAACAGTGTTGTTCCATTGTCAGTATGTAACAATGAAAATAAATATACAGATACATATCTGCTACGCGGGGGACTCCGTTATATTTTGGTCAGGAATGATCGTCGTACCATTTAGGGCCACAATCACAATATTTGGTGGATGTTCATGGACAGACACTGGTGCTTTTATGAAAATCGGTGTTTTTTGGGGGGTTTCAAAACAAATTGCCCCTTATTCATATTGACGTCACGGAGGGGGTCAGAATCGTCTACAACAAAAGGAATTTCAACGAGATTTCCTCTGCTAAGAAAAGCTCAACCTCAAATAATCTGGTTTCCAATGAAACCGATATTTAACAAAAATTCGATATTTAACAAACTGAAAAATGAAATCGATATTTAACAAACACTATTTATTGCATTTTATTGCTGTCCCGCTTTTCTCTGTTCAATAAAACGTATTTTTATATCAATTTTCTTTGTATTGTTGCTGTTTTGTCCCCCTCCTAAGACGATTATCCTTAGTGTTTAACAATAGAATGTTTAAACTTTTGATGTGACGTCATTATGAATAAGGGCCAATTGACAGATGTAATATTACATTGCGCATTATAACTCAATAAATATTAAAACCACGCCAAACTGAGGATATTTTGTAAAACGCTTGAATCTTGTTTCTTCATTTGTTTTACTGGTACCTTCTAGGGGTAAAAACTAGCTGGAACTACGCCCACTTTGGTATCTTGTAGCGATAAAACGAAAGTTCACGACGATCATTCCCGACCAAAATTCCAAAATATATGGGAGTCCCCCGCACTAAACTATGCCAGAAAATCAGATTTATTGTTCATGACAGACGGTATTAATTTATGAACTAACCTATGTTCATATTGCTAGATGGGGATATATATTGTATTAATAGAAGTTGTAATATATTGTTCATGTACATACTACGAAAAAAAATCCCAATTAAAGACGTTATTTTTGTTGACATGAACTGTTGCTTTCTTTTTACAATTCTTTTCACCTTTTAGAACGGTATCCACTGTTTATTTGTTTGTTTGTTTTGGTTGGTTTGTTGGAGGGATGTGTATTGGACAAGGGGATCGGTGGATTGGACAATTAGAGGAATGTGGATTGGACATTTGGAGGGGTGTGGATTGGACAATTAGAGGGGTGTGGATTGGACAATAGAGGGGTGTGGATTGGACAATAGAGGGGTGTGGATTGGACAATAGAGGGGTGTGGATTGGACAATAGAGGGGTGTGGATTGGACAATAGAGGGGTGTGGATTGGACAATTAGAGGGGTGTGGATTGGACAATAGAGGGGTGTGGATTGGACAATAGAGGGGTGTGGATTGGACAATAGAGGGGTGTGGATTGGACAATAGAGGGGTGTGGATTGGACAATTAGAGGGGTGTGGATTGGACAATAGAGGGGTGTGGATTGGACAATAGAGGGGTGTGGATTGGATCGACAGGAGGATGTCGATTGGACAATTAGAGGAATGTGGATTGGACATTTAGAGGGATGTGGATTGGACTATTAGAGTGGTGTGGATTGGACTATTAGAGGGGTGTGGATTGGACAATAGAGGGGTGTGGATTGGACAATAGAGGGGTGTGGATTGGACAAGAGGGATGTGGATTGGACAATTAGAGAGGTGTGGTTGGACATGCGAGAGGATGTGGATTGGACAATTAGAGGTAGACTAGACGCATTTTCGAAAAATCAGACACCTGGAGGCATTTTGGGGTATACCTATTCTAAACTGATTTTTCATGCTGAATGCGAATATGACAATCTTATACTCGTGTAAATGACGTGTTTTGTGAATTGCTATTCAGTCATTATTTCATTCTAACGGCTTTTTCATGTAATTCCAAAAGTTCCCAAACTTAGAAATAATGACCATAGCTGGAAAGAGGACATCAAAATCAGTAAAACTGTGAAGTTTGAAGGACATAAGTTGAAAAATCAAGGAGATACGAATTTTCAAAAAACGAAATTTTTGTATGAGAACACTTGTTGTTATGCAAGAGATACCAACAAATTTCGTAAAAAGCCGTACGACCCTGCTCGTTTCCGTGCGCTATATTTGTATTTGTATTTGAGAGTTTTTTAGCAATTTTTATAACAAAAAAACAGGTCGCATTGACTGAGTTAGGCCACTCGCCGCGTTCGATCCGTACGGCATGACCTCGAGCCAAATATTTTCCCATCCGGCCCTTCCGCTCAGTCAATAAATACATATTAACCTCCTGCTTTAGAAATAGACCATACATAAACAAAAAAAAAAGCGGCTTGAATCTAAGCATAATAGCCTTTGAGCGCATTGGTGATTTCGGCTACCGCCCTATTCTAAAAGGGGGAGACGAAAAATGCGGCCTATGTAGGCGTCTAGGCGTGAGATAGAAACACGCGAGGATTTTATGAGCAAAGCGAGTAAAATCCTCAAGCGTATTTTGATACACGCCTATATATACTACTTGAGATCAATGTCCTTCCTCTCCTCCTTCCTTCTTTCCTCCTTTTTGGGCTTCCTGTGGTATTTTCCAAATGAATCGACAATGTCACGACAAGTTTCCGGCTGTTTCCGATGTTTGGACTAGGAAATTGCCGAACGACTGCCGAATCTATACCGAAGTGGCGTGTGGGAATGCCAAGTGCCATGCATCATGGCGTCTTGGAAAGTTGTGCTCTATGGCTCCCTTATTATAGCGCTAATTATTATACTTCTTGTTCTTAACTTTGATTATCTACCGAGAAGAAAACATTCTGAAGAGTTGATGTTATCGAGAAATAGCAAATTCAGAGGAGAATGGTCAACTGTCTTCCCAACAAGTCGGCCGACACCGAAGGTAAGCATGAAGCAAAAGAATGTGTTGTAGCGTGAAAAAACGCAACATGACCCAAAGCAACATGATCTAAACGAAATATTCCCGAACATTTTGTAATTAAAAGTATTCCAACATGTTGTTATATTTATTCTTCTTCTGCAAACTGAGACTTACAAATTATAATATGGTCATTTAGACAATTTACAACGGGGTGTATTCACGTAACGAACCTGTCAAGCTCACGTAAAAATACTTTCTAGGGTGGCACACCAGCTGGCGTAAAACGTTAGTAACGAGAAACATAACGTTACCTAGTATGTGATACTAGGCTGTAGAGAGCGTGTGTTTCGTTAAAGGTTTAAAGTGTTTGTTTTGTCGATGTGTAATAGATACAAGCTAGACTTACAGCTGGTTTGTTTACGTGAAATGCATGCAGAAAGGTAGTCATAATATCTTTTAAAAATTTTGTCTGGTGTGTATAATGTTGTTGTACAGTAATCCATCCATGGTCTATTGTATCAATTCAGCAGCTAGAATGACAAAACTACATAGTAAACTAATTGCAATTAGCATATTTCTGAGAATTATATAAAAAATAATCTGTAAAAATTTCGTCGTTTAAATCAATTATATTTGTATCAACCATATCGTTTTCTAATCTTTCTTTTCCTATTCACTTCTTTACAACAAAACTTAACATATAAACTGAGGGCTAACACGATAACTTTCCAGTTTACTTAGCCCTCAGGCACCACTATACAAAAACTATCCTCTATTAATTAAAATGTTAAATTTATTATCTTATCTTGTACATCTATTATTTTGTATATTATTTGAATCAAAAGTGTGCAAATAAAACAGTTTCTAATCAGTTTCAGTACTATATTGCTCCTCAGCAACATTTTGTAATGTGAGCTTGTTGTGAGTTGGAAGTCTCTCTCTACAACTTGCCATCATTGTAGTTTCATATGTACTTTGTAGATCCTAGGTATCATTTTGCCTAAAATTATATCATTACTTTTTTTATTCATTCTGCTTTAGGAAGATAAAGAGTTATCTTTGGAGGACTTTAAAACAAAGACATGGAATTGCAGTGCAGTCAAGCTAACATCCTCAGTAAGTCTTCTTTGGTAACTTAGGTTACAAAACACTTTCTCAAGAAATATGTACACATTTACGTTGTTGTAAAATTTCAACCTACTATACAAATATATCACACCAGTCTGTGAAACACCTAGTTTAAGGGAGAAGTGAATGCTGTTCAAATTAAACTCTTTTTCTTTAGAATCTTTAGACTTACAAGAACAATTTCAGAAATTTCTTGATAGTAGCATCTCGTGTGTAAATAGTAGTATATGATTATTGAAGAGTTGTCATTACACTATTCCCTGATGATGGCTCTACAAGCCAAAAGCTTGGAAATTAAAAATGTAACGTGGATGAAGCAAGCAATTTAGTATTTAACATGACACTCGCATACAAAGAAACGCCACAGATTTAATTTCAGGAATATTGTTATGACACGTTGCAAAAGGGTTTGGAAAAATATGATGTTGAACATGCTGATTTTGCACATTTGGAGTAAATACAGTATCTGTAGGCACTCAAAAATATAGAGGGATTTCATGGCAGCCAATGTTTGTGGTCAAAATAATAGAGCTTTTTTCCCAAGAGAAACAAAATCTTTTTTTTAATTCAAAAAAACGTTCTATTGTACTTGCCCACAAACATGACTGCCATGAAATCCCTTATATCAGCAGTAATTAAATGAGTCTATGATGAGGGTTACAATCTTCAATGTCTTCATGTAGATGTTGAATCTTATCAGTTTAAGCAAACCAATGCTGTGCAGTGAGTAAGTCTCCAAATGCATCTGAATCAAATACTGATGAAATCTGAGTAAGTGTGACAGGCATATAGGACATATTAGTTGGTGTTCATGTGAGCAGTACCTGTCAAAGCCTCAATTTTTGCAACCGGCAAATTGCACAAAGATTCTCATCCCTTGGAAATGCTTGATAGAAACTAACGTTTTGCTATTTTGGAATTATTTGAATACACAAAGGCCACACAAGTAACCATTTTGGTTTACTGCCGTCTGTTTTACCATTCACCACCAGCTATTTTTTTCTAGTTATACAATATTTTAATGGTAGGACATCTGTATTTCAGACGCCTATCTTTAATAGTGGAACCTGCTAAATTTGCTAGTGTTAATGAAACCCCTGAAATATTATATGGACTCAACTTTGGATCAGAAATCATGTGTGTTTGCAAGGAGCCCATCAGTTGTTTAGAAATTTTCTGTAGAATTTATAGAATTCTGTTCATATCTTATGAAATTCTACTAATGTGTTTTATTTCTTTTTGTTTAGAACAAAACAATAAATAGAAGTCATTCAATTTGTTATAATGAACAAATAGATGTAAGTCATGGTCATAATTCTTTTTATACAATATTTTCATGGTATTACAGTACTTTACATCAACATGCAACTATTGAGTTTTGGGTGCACACAGGAGGTTGCTACATGTAAACATGAAAGAAGCAAAGAAGTAACATGAGGGGTAGTTGACTATAGCTTCTTGAGTGGTTAAGCAACCAACCAAGTGCACCCTAAGTATGTTCCAAAAATGGAAGGGAATTTTGCATGACTATGTGTGGTCATGTAAATTGCTGCAATACAAATTGTCCTTTGATTAACTTATATACCCAAAAAATAACCATACTGAAAGCATGAAAAGTATTTCTTTGCATGGTTGTACTACTTGGATGGCACACTATGGTATAATGAGGTAAAATATGATAAGTCTCACAATCACTCTACTAGAGGGTACACAAATTCCATGCACTGTAACAATGTCATATTGTGGAATGTCTAATTTAATTATTTGATTGTGTTTAGCCTCTGATGTGCTTTACGGACCCTGTTCAATGTGAACAAAAATTGACAAAGTAAGTATTAGAATAGGAAATCGCATCAACGTGAGTGCAATTTGAGATTTATGGGCATAAATGATGCTCTGAAAAAATCAAAATTGCACATGCCATAGGCGAGTTACCGTAAGTGATCATAAATCTTGAATTGTACAAGCAGTTTATGCAATTTTTTATCTACAATATACTCAACAAAATATTGAAATTACAAAAATAAGCACTGTATGGCAAACATTTGAATGGCTTCCTGTCTCAGCTTTTCAAATTTTATTCAAATAATAAAAATAGTAATATTTTCTCTATATCATTTTTATGTACAAAGAAATTAAACCTTGCTTTCTATGAATAGTTATCTTGTTTTTTCAGTTATTTAACTCAACCTATCCATTGGCCTACGTATGGTGAATATACTTACCTTCCAAAGTCTAAATGGAAATATGTTATTGTGGTAAGATAAACTATGTTTGTAAATTTAGATCATGTGCATCAAAACTCTGTATCTATAACACCATTTATATGGCTGTCAAAACCTCCTATAACACCATTTATATGGCTGTCAAAAGAACTTGCACTGTTGTGGAACTGATCCAATTTTTGTACCTGCCATTTTCAAGTGACTAAAGCAGAAGTGGAAGCAACACATGCAGACTCAGCACTGCACTGTTCATATTCTTCTCTGACAAATACAACACTGAGTCTGTGTATACTGTTTCCACTTCTGTTATAGAGCGATTTTTGTATGAGTGGGAAACTGACCGTACCGTACCGTGACCGTGTCAGTACCGTAATGTCTATAAAAGCATTCGAAATTCCTGCCGTAACCGTACCGTGCATCGACCATAACTGGTACGGTCAGTTTCTCACTGATACGAAAACTGCTCTGTGTGAAAACCAGACAGCACAGTTGTTGCCTTGAGGTTTGACAGCATGTATTTAACACTGCTATGAATGGGTTGTATTTACAATGATGTACTTTGTCTAGCATGGTGGTGTTGTGTTCCTGTATCACCCCTGTGCAAAAGAGGAGTTAATCAAGAAGATTAAGCACATTGCAGGCAGTTGTTTACAAAGACATGTCATCACACCTTATGAACATCTGGATCCTGCTCAGGTATGTTTGTCAAGGAGTGCTGTCACTATGGAAACACTAGGGTTTTGGCTATTGCCCTAGAGAATACATTGACAGCAAAGTTTGATGTGTTTTGAGCTTTTTTTAGGTCTGTTTGAACAAATTAAGCTCATGCTGGTATTGATTCCATGTTAGATATTTAGAAACTTTTTTAGCACTTGTACACTGTAAGTGGTTGGTTATTGAAAGAGCAGATCTAAATATAGGTTAAATGTGTATGCCCATCACATATTGTATCTGTCTCTTATGTAGTTATGTAGTCTTAGTTTGTAACAATGTTCAGTGCATTATTAGATAATATAATTATTGATCAAAGTAAAAGAACTATATTAGTGTATAGAGAGATACAGTGTTGAAAGAAAAACAAAAACTCCTCAGGTTGGAATGGAAGCCATGGTTTTGGTCTACAATGTACTAGTGTGCACATCATACATTGTGATATCTCAGTTTGTTCAAATAAATTATCCTTTTGAATATTCGCAGATGATACAAATGTATTTGCTTCTTCAAGCAGTATTGTGGAATTAGAATCTTTAGTAAATGAAGAGTTTATTCAAAGCAACCAAAATAAACTCTTGATTAACCTAAAAAAAACAACTTTATGATCGTTAAATCTCCTCATAAGAAACTTATGAAAATTGTAATTTATTTCTAAAACATTAGAAATGTGAAATAAAGTATATTGTATTGTGTTAATCACTACATGTTTAACACAAGGAAAAACGCATTTAATGCATACTCATGCAAGTGAGTTATATGGTCAAAGTAACACTTTATATCTCTTAAGCTGATTGTATTTACTGTATTTAATACTTGATCTTGTTTTACAGGATTTTGCAGTTGTTGCTTGGGGTTGTTTGTATTCTTCCAAAGATTTCAACTCTACAGCATTGCGTCACTGGATTCGCAGCAATGCCATGAAGGCACCTGCCGTCCATGTTGTTAGAAAAGGAGGCTTTGGCGAGGGACTTGTTGATCCTGCAAGAATTGTCTCTGATGCTCATGAATCAGAACTTTGTCCATCAGAAAAGGTAAAAAATCATCGTAATATAGATGTATTTTCCAAAAAAAAGGGGGGAAGCAAAACAAAAGCAACAACAAAAGCAAGCAAGCAAGCAAACAAACAAATAAAAGCAAAACAAAGCAACGAAACAAAAGTCAAATAAACAAAAAAACCTACTTGAAAACCATCAGCTATGGTGTGAAAATACCTAATTCTACAGTGGTAGACCACAGTTATCTATGATGAGTGAAGTGAAAGCTTGTAACTATGGACGCTGATTGGCAAGCTACATGTAGTCTTTAATACACAGATGTTTGCCAGTTGGGTTGTGTGCAGGCTCTACTGTAGCAGTACCTTCATTTACAGTAACATCAAGAGCTAAGTCTCCTAACTGATAACTAACCCTTTTTACTTCCAGTCTATGTATGAGAACGCCATTGATGCAACAAGTACAACCAAGCAACAAGATGAGCCCGCCCCACAACCGCGCCAGTACGAGGAACACGTGTCTATCAAAGCATCAGAGCGAATTGTCATTGTTCGTGGACAAGATGGTAAACTACGTGAACGTCACAAGTTTGACAGTGTAAATGCTGCTTGGGCGTTAGGTAGTCTTGTGTTCCTTGGCAGTATTCTTGTTAGTGTCATGGTCTATGTAAAACCATGGAGACAACGAGACTATTGGTGGCGAAATGATGACCTCACCTACGATAGTAACTCTAAATTTAGTATGCTGAAGAAAAAGAGAATGTTTGGTAGATGGCACACCAAAAAATCATCTGCACATGCCAAACTTTTAGGTCCAATTCCTGAAGAATCGGATGATGATTTGTAAATGAATTGAAATGAATTGTTTTTATCTAAATTATTTATATAATTTGGTAGGTATGAATTGTACAGTTTTTGAACCGTACCTTTTTGTATTCAAATTTTGGAAGATTACATAGTAGGTAGCTTGCGTCCTCTTGAATCGGACAGGGGTATTATTCTGTCGTATGTTTCTTCACGCCTAGAGATAATGACGTTGTTTGTTAGAACTGATACGTAAGTGGAGTTTTCTCTCGTTTCTGATTGGTTGACCTGATTAAGTCGACCAATCAATTTGCAACAACGATTTTCCGCGCAACAAATGTTGCCCGTATAGTTTATGCTGTGGAAAACACAAAACGCAACTATTTTTAGCAATATTTTTGCTTAGTGAACAAGTTGCAAATGTTTGAATGTTTGATATGAATTTTAAAAACTTTTAACGCAAAATTATCAATTTGACCAAGTGTTGCGCGGAGAATTGTTGTTGTGAATCGACGCGTGTAACATCACCTTAATACCCCCTGGATTCCCGAGGATGAGCTAGTAGGATAGAAATCTATGTAAGGCTGCGCCATACAGGTAGATGGTACCTTTAGAATAATAGAACTCTTTTCCTTATCTCAATGTTTTCCCAATTCATTCCGCTTGTTGGAAGTTAGATTCATTATTTGTAGTGAGAATTCTTTGTGTTTTGTTGTGAAAGTATTTCGAATCCAATAATTTCCTATCTGAGAGAAGACGTTTGAAATGAGAAAACATTTGGTTAAGCAAAAAGGTGTAAAGGACCCAGGGTTTGGACCGTTTGAGTCGGTTGGGGACATAAGATATATATTTATGATGGTAATAGGACCGAGTGGAGTCCAATTCGGTCTGTAATCATACGAGGGATAAACAAAATTGGACGACCGCGTAGCGGGAGTCCAATTTGTTTATTCCGAGTATGATTATAGACAGAATTGGACGACACGAAGTCCTGTTACCAATTAATCATAACTATTACAATTTCCGAGAAAAATATTTTCATGCCAATCAATGCTAAGCGCAACTAAAATGACCAAAGTTTGTTGAAAAAGCGAGAAAAAATAGTGAAAAATCTCTTGAGCGCGCGCTTAATGGCGTAGCGATTACGTAACTGCGCGCGCACAAAATGCAAAATCTGATTGGCTCTGGCAACTGTCCGATTACAACTGTCCTATTACAGGTATCCAATTACAGCCAACTGTCCAATTACACTATCCAATTACAACCTACAGCTTGATTAGTGAAAAATAGAGCAGTCTTTCAACCAATCAGATTTGAGGAAATTGTAATAGTTATGATTAAGAGAGAAAGAGAACTGTAGAAGAAATTCTCAAACCAGTACAATATAATGGAAGATAAACCAGTATAGCTTCACTCCAGTTAAAAGCTTCTCCACTGATTTTGACCCTCAAGTACGCAGACCTAATTTGCTTGCACCAATAGACGACTTTCAAAAATGGCGGCCTAGTACATGAGAACGAGGCCACAAAGGCCTTGTTACCAGAAAATAAGCGTGGCGACACTTCTATTGCTATCAAAGACGATGTGTTCCTTTTCATTTTAAAATACCTATTTTATGTGCATTTTACAGGATAATTCTTATATATTTAGAATCATTTGATGCGATGTTGATTTTGGAGGCCTTTCTGGCCTCGTTATCGTGAACAATGAGCCCGCCATTTATGAAAGTCGTCTATAAACCATCTTTTATGCTACTTCTGAATGTGCTGTAGGCGATATATTCTCACTTTTCGTCTGCACGTGCAATTAGAAAAATGTACTCTAACAAACCGCTGTTGTACCGAGGCTTCAGATTAGAAACTTTCAAAAAGCCAGGTCCGCTGAGTGTAGTGGTAACCGCCCAGATGTGAAAAAGATGATCGACAAAAAAAGGGGGTTCGAGCCCTAAATTACATAGAGAGATATATATCGAACTTTGAATAAAGTCATTTAATAGAATACCTTAAAATCGATATCGAAAGTGTCATCTTAATTCATATGAAGCACAAAAAGGCCCAGATTCCCCGGATACACAATATACAACTTTTCCTTTTTGAGCAACGTGAGCAGTAGTTGTGGCGTTTGCCCTCCCCCCGGGGTCCACCCTGCCTAACAATTACATGCAACGTGTGCGATAGCTGCTGGTTTAAGATCGAGTTTTAATCTTCGGTGAAACGTTGCTTGAAACATTAAAGAAGTGAGCACACGGTTCAACTATATGTACGTAATGTTGCAAAAACGTTTCATCGTGTGTGGAGAGGCTCAACTTTGTTGCGAGAACCACTTGCACGTGAAGGAAAGGTTAAGTTTTGCTAGGAATAATTTGACTGAGGGCTAGTGAATCGAAGTTATGTATCGGGGAATGAAATGCAATGTTAAAATACTTGGATTTATCGTGCAAAATATGGTGCATAGGTGGTGCATAAATTTTATACATACATGCATTCGACCTCTGAATCGTGTCGGCGTGATCGCGGTAATTATTGGTGCCAGCCCGTCAATAGTTCACCGATTAGATTACGTCCACACTAGTGCATATAAATTATTGGTGCCAGCCCGTCAATAGTTCACCGATTAGATTACGTCCACACTAGTGCATATAAATTATTGGTGCCAGCCCGTCAATAGTTCACCGATTAGATTACGTCCACACTAGTGCAGATAAATTATTGGTGCCAGCCCGTCAATAGTTCACCGATTAGAGTACGTCCACACTAGTGCACATAAATTATTGGTGCCAGCCCGTCAATAGTTCACCGATTAGAGTACGTCCACACTAGTGCACATAAATTATTGGTGCCAGCCCGTCAATAGTTCACCGATTAGAGTACGTCCACACTAGTGCACATAAATTATTGGTGCCAGCCCGTCAATAGTTCACCGATTAGAGTACGTCCACACTAGTGCATATAAATTATTGGTGCCAGCCCGTCAATAGTTCACCGATTAGAGTACGTCCACACTAGTGCATATAAATTATTGGTGCCAGCCCGTCAATAGTTCACTGATTAGAGTACGTCCACACTAGTGCATATAAATTATTGGTGCCAGCCCGTCAATAGTTCACTGATTAGAGTACGTCCACACTAGTGCATATAAATTATTGGTGCCAGCCCGTCAATAGTTCACTGATTAGAGTACGTCCACACCAGTGCAGATAAATTGGAAAATGCATCTTTTAGATCCGTTTTGCGCTGTCCACTTCAAAACGGCGACTCGGTAAACAAAAGCGCCGTTTCAGTGTGGACGAAAGGTCTTAACGCAAAAAAACGTAATTTATCCCGATTAGTGTGCATGGCGTGTTCTATGTAGCCAACTCGTGAAACAAGCCTGGAATCTAAAATTCGTCCTGAACGTTAACCCTGGATTAAATCTAAAGAAAACTTGCTTCTTCTTCGTCCTTAAAGAAAACTTCATTTTAACCCATTTAATCGTCTTTCGAACAACTGGCCCCTGAGCACCAAGAGATCAGGTGATGTTGTGTGTTGCCACGCATTTGGGCTTTTTATAGACCAGCCATGTGCGCATGACATGATTTATTTAACACCATAGATTACATTATATTACATTTAAAGATTAAAACTAGGATTAAGTGCAGACTATCTACAATAGACTGATTGGTTAACCTAGGTAGATAGCTCAATTGCTGGGTTGCATCCATACCTTAGGGAATCCAAAGACAATGAAGCGGTATAGCCATGTTGGATGAACAAACAATACACGCTAATTGAGAAATCTTTTGTAGAGTTCATCCAAGATGGCTGCCGTGACGTCACATGCACCCCAAGAACACTGAAAAAATTACATATTTCTCATGCGTTGCTACAAGAGCGCGTTGAATTGGAGTTCTAAAAATAGCTCGAATGCGGGGCAAAACACGTCAAAAGGTTTTTATCAAGGCGCACATGGAGTCTCAGTCTTGTGGTTTAACACCTTATATATAGAGAGCAGACTTCGTATGAGTGTGAAACGGACCGCGCCGTGCCGTGACCGTGTCAGTGACGTGATATCTATAAAAACATTCGAGATTCCTGCCGTAAACGTGCCGTGACCGTGCGGTGCCGTTTTCACACTCATACGAAATCTGCTCTATTATGAACACCTTATATTTGACTGACAATGTCATTGACGACACCATTCAACGACTGGCAGATTTCGAGAAATTAAAGATGTCCATGATTTCTTGGAGAAAGAAGATGCTGGAGAGATGATACGTAATGAGGAAACCCTAAATGTGGATGCGTTAAGGTTTAATTTCAGTATGGACAAGTGGACAGAAACTAAGCAGAATTATAACAATGAAAGAACAATAACAATGCAAATAATAAACACTGTACAAAATACATTATTTAATAAAAAAGCAATCAACTGCAACTGATTTTTGTATTTCAGTTATTAATAGGCCCGTTGCGCATGTTTGCGTCATTATATATTTAGCCGTCCCACATTAGAGTAGACAAGAATGATGGAGAGGAGATTAATTACAGCTGCTTGTTGTATTATTTACTCACTTATTTCAATAAACGTTGTCGATACCAAGTCTACCCGAAATGGAGTATGGGAAGAAATCACTAAAGTTATATAATCACAAAAATCCCACACGATTACTCAAATTCAGCTTGCTCTGACCTTATATACGAAAAAAACTTCACTTACTGAGGCTAAAGTCAATGGCGTTGGCTTGAGAGCTCTCATGCGACAACCTGCGACAACCTATTTTGAAATAGGTGTGTACAAGTCCAAGAAATGATAAATAGAATTGACGCATTTTTATGACGTAGCATGAGTTCCGGATGTAGTTATCTCTCATGAGTTCAACACAGTGCATGAAACTTCAGGACGCGTTTGCGCAGTTCCCATATTTTGCGATGCTTATATTTCTCGTCCGTACACACTAACAATTAGTTTCTATGGCAACGTTTTCACTCTGCTACGTAAGTCAGGACTGATGGAATTAAACAACTAAAGTTTCATTGGCTAGACTTACTCGCAGATTGACCTCACTGTTCTACACAGGTTTGCATTGCTTTTTATTGCGCATTCACTTGATTTAGCATCATTTTACACCAACAACACTTATTTTGCATAACGCTTTCATTTTTACTATATGTGCGGGATTGTTGCAAAATCCTTTGCGTCGTGGCGGATTTCGGGGAAAATAATGGCGTTATTACAACAACCCTACGAAAGATGCGACGTTATAAAGCGCAAGAAAGATTTTTTGATTGGGATTCTGACAAGGGTCATAGAGCAGATTTCGTATGAGTGTGAAAAACTACGGCACGGTTACGGCGCGGCACGGACACGGCACGTAACCTCGCCTGCTGATTTCTTTACAAATTTACAGACATCAGAAGTTCCGTGCCGTGTCCGTGTCGCGCCGTAACCGTGCCGTAGTTTTTCACACTCATACGAAATCTGCACTCATATGAAAACCGCTCTATGAGTGGGAAACGGTACGGTCCGTACCGTGACCGTATCAGTACCTTAATTTCTATAAAAAACATTCAAAAATTCTGCCGTAACTGTGTCGTAACCGTGTGGTGCGGTGACTGTACTGTTTCCCAGTCATACGAAAACCACTCTAATTTCACAGTAACAAAAATGTTATACTTATGTGCCTTCGGTACTGATTATTCCTGTCAGCGGCAGTTCGCATTACGCATGTGCATAATAAAATTCACCCAAACAAAATGGCGTCTACAGAAGAATCTTTGGTTTGGACTCCAGAACTCGAAGTCAGCCTATTTCACTCCATGAAGGGCCATAAACCTGTCGGTAAGTGAATCTAAAAAAGTTCGCGTGTTCTTTGTTAAGAGATTATTTTTAAAGTGAATTGTTTTGATTTGCAGGTATAAATCGTCACTTTCATATGGCTTGTATTCATGACAAATTTTCTACATCAACTGGGAAGAAAAATATCTCATCGAAACAAATATGGGATCACTTACACGAGTTGTACAACATGCAGGCACTGGTGAGTGGAGTGTTATTCCAAGGCTTTTCATTTTGGCAAATTCTAAGGTGTTATTTTGGTCACGTACTCTGTTGGCTTATGTACGACTTATCGTTGTTTTGTAGCGAGATGGGTATGAAAGTTTAATCTTGAATTTTTGAAAGGATCATTTATCTCTTATTGGCCTAGTAATGGCTGATTTAGGTGAAAATGTGTGATATTTATTCTTGGTTTACAAAATTAAAGTCTGAAAATGTTTGATTTATCTGCCCTTCCCAGTTTGTTTTGTGTGGATGGTCCGAGGGGGCATGGTGACTAGAGTTGTTTTAATTACGGTGGCCCATAATAAGCCAGTTCGGAGTTTAAGAATCGTTTCTTATGCGCATGCGATTTTATCCCGAATTTCTCACCTTCTTTTGTTTGATTAAAAACAAAAGAAGTTTTAAACAAAAGAAGGTGAGAAGTTCGGGATAAAATCGCATGCGCACTGAAAACGATTCTTAAACTCCGAACTGGCTTATTGCAAACCATTTTTTTCAGTTATTTTATATTTACTTTGTAGAATGGGTAAAGGTCTATTAATTCCCCCAAAAAAATTGGGGGTATCTATGCATTTTACGGAGATAATTAATGGTAAACATGGCTAATAACCGCTAACCAGCAATTTTTCAAAATTTTAATATAATATCATTTTTTCCAATGTTAATTCATAAAGAAGTACAACAAAAGTAATAAAAGCTTCTCAAGATTGAATCCTTCAAAGTAAAAGCAAAAAAAGATGTTATTGAAATTACTGGTGGACGTTTTTCTCGATTTTTTGGCCTATTTGTAATTCTTAGGAAACTTGACATCAAATGCTATTTCTGAAAAAAATATATTGCAAATCATTTTTTATGGTTTAATTTTTTGAATACATATAGCTCAGTTAATCTAAAACCAAATGAGAAAATAAAATTATGGGGTATCCATGCGATTTAAAAAGTTATTTGCTGAGAAATGCGCGAAGTCTTATTAAAATTTGCCAAATAACCATGAAGTCCCCAACCCTCCCTAGAGAGTGGCAAGGAATACAATGCATTGTGCAACATTTCCAAAATGGTGGCCAAATGGTATTCTTTATTTTCCATTTTCATGCGCTTTTAATAATCTAGAATGGATTCAACTTTAAAATATGAGAAACCATGTATTTTACTTCTCAAAATCAGATTTTTCTTTTGCAAAAGTCATAAAACTAGTGTGTTTTCACAATGGTTTTTGTGTGAACACGATCTTCAAAAAATGTTTGTTTTTCAAATTTGTGGAATAGAATGACACACTAGGGGAATAGTCTCTTCCAGATTACACTCACCTGATAATACAATTTAAAGTGATAATAGAAACAGCTACTTGACGTAACAAGAAAACAAGGAATTACTGACAGAAGTATTTTCAATTTATTTTAGCTTATATAAAATTTATACTACTAAACTAAAATAATTATGTATACATACCTAAAATGGTTAAATGAAAAAATCAAACAAACAAACAATTTGTATTTAAGGTCTCATATGGGCTCACTGTCAATTATGTGCACTTAACTTGATAATACTTGCTATTAATATACTTCAATTCTAAATCTCTTACCAGGATGAGCTTGAAAGCCTCCCATTCCCAAATGAAGAAACAGAATTTAGTCTTCCTGATGAAATTTTTGAATCAAGCAGGAAATCTCAAGTCCCAAATACTTCTGAATCCCCTGGGGCATCTGATGCAGGTAAGAGATCAAGTGAAAAATATATCTGTGGTGACTTAACCTAGGAAATCTTATTCACTAATCAATTTGATTCATTTGCTTACAGCTCTTTTAAAGATGAAACTTCAGGGTTTAGCCAGTACACCATCAAATGTCTCTACACCAGATTCTTCTCCAAAGCGTAAGCGGACACGACAGGTAAACAGTGCCAGTTCATCACAGCCTTCATCGCCCCATCCTGCACCTTCTTCTGCCAAGCGACGTAGATAGTGTACTGTATATAATAAAATATTATAAATTATTAATTATTATCTAAAAATGTTGTACCTACTTCCTCCATGAAGTGTTTGTAGAGGAATGTAAAAGCCAACCTTTAAAAGTGAATAATTGTTATATTTTGAATTTTCACAAGACAAGTATATTGCATTGTGATTTGTTATGCATCTTCATGTAAAAATGGTTGTTGTAGGAGAATTACATACATAGAGGATATTACACAGTGGCATGAAGATGTGAAGAGTATCAAGTAGTAAAAAATATTTCACAAGTGAGCACAGCAAACAAGTGAAATATTTTACCTTAAGAAGATAAACTTCACATCTTTGAGCTGCCATGTAATTTTCTTTTTATTATATAGACAGGACTGTTTTACTGGGAAATTGTATTTACGAAATGACTGCCCAAAAATGAAAATGACATCATCAATATCTTCACTAGTGAAGATATTGAAAATATGCCATTCGGGTCCAGGATATAGTTTTGTATGAAGGTTATGAGTTACTTATATATTTAAGCAATATAAAACGCGTGTGCATGTCTCTGTACTGTGATATAAACACGATGGAAGATGTAGAGCAAGAGAAAAACAAGCTTAGGAACACGAGGCGTAGCTGAGTGCTTCTCTTGCGTTTCGAGTGCTCTACATCTTCCAAAGTGTTTATATCACAGTACAGAGACATAAGCGACCGTTTTATATTGGTTTTATAAAATATTTTCGATGTTTTTTGAGCAAGCCATGTCTCTGTCCTCTGATATAAATATGGTAGCCAGCCAATCAGCACGCGCGTTATATCTCAAATATTTTATAATTCCCAGTAAAACACTCCTGTCTTTACAATAAAGATGTATTACCCACGAAATCCACCGTCCCATAAAGTAAGGAATTTTCCTAAACACATGCAACCACCACTGACATGAAAGTAACTGGCAAATCAATACTTGCAAAATTCCAGCAAAATGTGCATGGTATGTATAACATGTATGTTCCCATGGAGGATCATGCTGTTACTGCCACAAAAGGAATTCACTGGCCATTAAAGTGCTAACACCAAATCTGTGAACATTTATAAAATTATGTTTTCAGTTACTTCATGTTTTTAATGCCATTCCTGATGATGAAATGACAAGTTATCCTGAGGACCTTGAGTCTGAAATATGCTGGATTAATCTTCTGTACCAGCTTTTATGTTGTAAAGTTAAAATATTATACATGTTAAACATAGCCAATATTGAAAAGGGTGTCTACTTGTATTGATTCCTGAAAGATATGAATTCAATGTCATTGGTACATGTACATGTGGAAAGATAAGTTAGTACTTCTGTTAAGAATGTAATAGCCCTGCACTTTCAATATTCTGACTGAGTAATCATGCACAAAGCAATTCAGAATGAGGCTCTGAGAAAACAATGGAGTAACCTAATATATTCTTTTATTTCCCTGTAGCCTCGTCTTGAATTGCTTTGTGTGTGATCACTCAACCAGAATATTGAAAGGGAACTATCAATATATAATTGTGTTTGTGCCTGTGTTAGTGTGCACACAGGAAAAAATGTCAACTTGGGGTTTCCCTGGGTCTAAACTGGGAATCTGTTCTATTTTCTTGGGAGATCTATAACACCCAAACTTGTAATAATAGAACAGATTCCAGGGATTCCCTTGTTAGGCCTGGGGTAGCCCCATGTTTGGAATTGACATTTTTTTTCCTGTGGCAAGGTGCAGAAAAATGATGCAAAATAGTACAGTTTATTAGTTAATTAGTTTATTGGTTTATTAACCTGTGAAACAAAGTGTATTAGTTAAAGAGTAATAGTCAAATAACAATAAAAGAATACAATGGAATAATTCCTAATTATTAGGGTGTATTAAAGAGTTATACACTAAAGTGTATTTCACGGGTTAATGAAAACCACTATTTGCCTTATTTTCATAAGGTTTCTACAATCACTTGTCTTAGAGAAGAGGTTACACAGATCAAGTAGATCAGATATTGATGATTATCAAAGAAGCCAACTTGTAATATACATGTACATGTAGTATGATATGCAGTACTATGAAGCATATTTGTAATGTTGATAAACAGATTGTTATGATAATAAAATCCATATATTCAAAGCAAGATTAAGTCTGCTTATATAAGGGAGATTGAGGGATGCTGGTTCTGGAAGTGACTCATACAAATACATCAGTATGGCCATCCCAGGCAATCATTTAGACCAGTGCGTAAGTGATCCAGCATACAAAGCAATGCGAAGCATATGTAATGGTCCGGGCTCGAATCCTGGAATTAAAAAAATTTTTCGCCTTGTTATGTAGTAAATATTATCTTTTCATCTTTTTGTATGCGTTTTTCTGGTTTTGAAGCGATTTAAGCTCCCCCCCCCTTACTTAGGATACTACACCTACTACAGGTACTACAGATACTACTCTGACTACAGTTACTACATGTACTACACCTACCACTGGTACTACACTACAGGTAGAGCACCTACTACATGTACTACACTGACTATAGGTACTACAGTCATCACGGCGCGCGCCCCAGTAACAAGTTTCCCTCTCTTATTTATGCTCTCTTGACTACAGGTATAACACCTACTGGTACTATGTATGCTACAGATACTACACCAACTATGGATACTACACCTTCAGCAGATACTACATTAACAATGGGTACTACATGTACTACATTAACAATGGGTCCTACATGTACTACATTAACAATAGGTCCTACATGTACTACGCCTACTAATGGTACTATACTACAGGTAGAACACCTACTACACATCACACTTGTTTCGTTTCGACTTCTTTCCATTCCGTGTAGCTTTAAGTAGCTTCAAATACCCTTAAAACTGAGCACTGATGGAGAGAGGGGTAAAGAGCGCACCGTCGGCTACCTGGGAAAAGTAACCAGCTTTACTAGCTGGAGGAACTACCGACCCTAAATATTGTGCTTTATCTTAACCTTTTAAATTGTCGAAATGTAGCGTTTTACTAAAATGGAAGACGTTATTCGATCGGAGGGATTATGGCCAAAGAAGGAGAGTAAAGAAAATTCAAAAGAAAACAGATCCATATATTCGACCTATAGAGGCTTTTGTTCTCTCTTTGCCTGCCGGCCTTTGCGCAAGCGCGTTCGCATTCTCACTCCTTCCAACCAAATCTTTATTTGAGTTATTATTACATTTTAAGTAGCCATTACCCTACTTAACAATATAGTTCCATGTATATATCAGTCAATTTTATCTTAATTTATCTTAATTTATCTATTTATCTATTTATCTTTTATATATTAGAACCTTTCCTCTGAAAAGCCTTTTTAAGGACGAATAAAGTATTTGTGTATGTATGTATGTGTGTAAGTTCTGTTTCCGTAAAAGTTTCCAAAAAGAGTGAGGGGAATTGGAATCCAGGTCTTTCAGGGGAGTAGCCAGGAGTTTCGTGCGACTGTTTACCCAGCTGGATGAACAGTTTATACAGTATACACAAGCCAAAAATATACCTTTTGCTTGAATTTAAACTATAAAAAATGGTGTCTTGATTAACTTAATTGGCAATTGTTTAGCGGGGCAATTGCAAAACGTATAAAAAACGCACGATATTCGATTGCACATATAGAGAAATTAATTATAATCGATATCCATATATTAATAATCATGAATATTAATCGATCTCAATATATTTATGAACGATTCAAAATAATTAAAAAAGTTAAGTTAAAAACATCAGTATCCGTAACAAGACAATAAGTAGTCAGGATATTCAGGTAAAAAAAGAAAAAGTTATAGAAAAAGAGCGAAAAAAAGAAAAACGAAAAAGGATTCGCCTCCGACTCGAACCTGTTAGATATGCACCCCCCGGTCACAAAGTAGAAATGATTATTTAACTGAAAAATAAAAAAGGAAAAATTGAATTTTGGGACGATTCTCCCGAGACATTCAAGGAAGCTGAGACATCGAATCGACTTACGTTACGGATGAAGATTTCGGCCCCATCCACGCTATCCCGGTGCTACATAAAACAGTTGTCTTAGCTCGAAGGCCAGGGAGGGAGACGATATCCGGACCCTAATCCATACCTTTAGATATCACCTTAGACCGCTGCGCTACCTAGACACTTAATAATTTTAATGTCTAATTGGGGTAGTCTATTCGGCGAAAGTTTCATCATTATGATGCTAATATTTTGTCCCAAATCCTTGGGGACATAGAGGAACCAATCAAAATCGAGTAATTTGAAGAAAGATCAACAAAGTTGCGTTAAGAATATGCATTTTAGGTCCATTGAGCTCCTTTGTAATGTGAAGAAGTTATGCTGTATTTTAGTATTGAATTGAATTGAATTGTTCTGAGCAGAGACTCAGCAGATTAGGGTTATATGTATCGATCTTTATTTTCTACTGCTGGATGAAGGTTTGCAACTGGTAATCACATTTGCTATTTAAGAGTAGTCCTACTGCAGATCTCGATGATTATCTAGACAAAGGGCGAAGATTTGAAATGTCAGCAAAGTTAAGTATCTCATTTACAAATATCTTAACTCAACTGAAAGTTGTACATTTAGAGATTTAATAAACTTTATCACTTAGGGTTTCATCAGTTGTATTTTCAAGTCCAGTTGGGCAAGAAAATCTCGTGAAACCCTAAGCCTAATCTGCTGAGTCTCTGCTAGTAGGGAATCCCGTACTGATAATTAAAGAACCTGTGCCAGCGCCAAAGACACGAGCTTTTAAAGCATATGTCTGTACGTTTTTCTTATTCAAATTCTTAATAGACATATCATTTTGTAACAAAACCGCAAGTAAGAACTTGTTAAGAACTTGTTAAACGAGTTTTACTTTTTCTTGCACGTACGATTTCAAGTGATTGCAAGGGGAAACTAGAAGGGAGGGGGGGGGGAGATTGGGGAGGGAGGAGGGAGGGGAAGTTGTTAATCCACGTCCCCTGGAATTCCCCAAGCTATGTTCGTGATTGTACACTCGAGCTACACATTTAATTGAGTCAGTTCGTCGTTCTTACCCCATTTGTTTCCACATATATAACACAGGGCACCCAGCGTGGAGTAATCCCCTCACCTGATCTTTTTAGGGCGGTGTTACACGAGACGATTTTTAACGACGATTTTCCGCGCAACGTTGTAACAACTTGCAATATCTTGCGTTGCGAGTTTCTGACTTGGATTAATTGCAAGGAAAATCGTTCCAAGTGTCATGTTACACGAGAAAGATTTTTAACGCGACGCCGCTGCGCTGAAAATCGTCGTTAAAAATCGTCTCGTGTAACACCGCCTTTAGGTTGTTCCAGAATGAAAAATGATAAATTTGAATTCAATTATGACCCAGTCCAGTACATGGTGCGATTTGTTTCTAACAAAAGCAAAGCAAAGCTAAAAAAAATTAAACAAATAACAAAACAGCAACACCAAAAATACTTGGATGAATCACAAATTATCAGAGTCTTCGCTCTGAAAAGGTGTTTGTTTCTACACCTACTACGTGTACACTGCCTACTATGGGAACTACTGTACTAGGGCTACTATAGATACTACAGGTACTACACGAGATACTACACCTACTACGGGTGCTACACCAACTACAACCACTACACCTACTCCTACTACCCTACTACTAGTACAACCCCTGCTACAGATACTACACTTACTAAAGGTGCTACACTAACTACAATCGCTACATCTACTTTAGGTACACGTATTGTATTGCGCACCATCACAAAAGCTCAGGACAATACAAGTTGTCCTTACTAAGTATAGTTCGTCAGGACACTACGCGACGGACTATGATATACCCCTATAAACCTTTAATACATGGAGACAACGCGTTTCCTTACGAGTGGGGTGAATGAGTGGGATCTGGGGACGAAAATGGTTGCCGAGTGGAGTAATGAGTGGGGTCTGGGTACGACAATGATCCAATATGGCGGATGCAACAGGTACAGATACAGGAGTTAAAAAAATTTCAGCTAAGAGTAACCGACGGAGGTTTGTAGGTAGTCGAGCAGCTGCGTCAAAGAATACAACTACATTGAGTGGTACGTTGTGTTATACTTTCAATTTCGATACCAGTTTGCGCTTTGATTTATAGCAAAGGAGCGTATTTGCTGTTGCTGTATTTTATTAGTTATGATCAGCTATATCAGTGAATGACTTCATAAAAGTTTATATTTTTCTCTAAGAAACTGAGGGACTAGTCCAAAGAAGTGTGGCCCAAATACCTGATGAAATTTTAAATAACGTGGAATTACAGGATGCAATCAAACAGGTCAGTTCCTTCGTTATGAAATTGGAAGCAAAATATTTCCTAAAACCCGGTGAAGTTAGTTGTTACTGCACGAAAGTAGAGGCACCTATAACAGTAGACTGACTGCACTGTTATAAAGACAATCAAAAAGGTTTTGTAAAGCCTGATTTTTAAACATGCACATGACAATCTTTTCATGCCACCCCTACATGTAAATCTTGGCATGCAGGGCCCGGTTGTACGAAGGTTGGATAAAGTTATCCACCGGATAAGAGTTATCCACTGTATAGATTTTGTATAGATTTTATCCGCTGGATAAGGATTTATCCGCTGGATAGCGCTATTCACCCTTCGTACAACCGGACCCAGGATGATTATTTTGGGTATGGTATTATAAAAGGCTGATTTACACAGTGCAACTTTTTCCTACAACTGTTGCATGCAACTTGATTATGACATACATACAACACGAATTGCATCGTGTAAATCAAGCCTATAACTCGCCTGCAACTATTGCATGCAAAGTTGCACGCATGTAAATAGCTGCTAAAATATGACATAGGCAAGTTGCATGCAACAGTTGTAGGCAACAGTTGCACCATGTAAATCAGTCTTAAAGCAGATTTCAAATGTTTCAAATCTCGAATGTTTTTATAGATACTACGGCATTGTGAATGAATAAAATGTACTGTACTTATACTAATCACTGTTTCTAAAACATTGCTGTCCACAGCTCCCATCAAATTACAATTTTGAAATTTATAAAACAATATGGAGGATAAAAAGTATATCAGCAAAGAGAGGTATGAGAGAACTATTGGAGGTATGAAAATTGGTCATTTAACTCAAACCAAACTTTAAAGTGTACTTATCATTGTTAAAAGTAAGCAAATTTATCTAGCTCAAATTGGAAGCCCTGGAAAACTTATGTGTACGTAATTCTAATTTAGGCAAAATGTAATATTTGATGAATATAAAACAACTAAGCAACCTACATTGTGTGAAGAACAAAAATTACAGCCTAAATTATTTGAAATAACAATGTATAATGGTACACTGTATTTACTTGTTTTAGCACTGCCCTGATTAAACTCCACCATTAATTAAGCACCACATCTGAGAGCAAAATTATTAATAGAATATAATAGAACACATAGATAGTGCTCAAATAAGTGCACTATAACAAGCACAATCAAACTATCATCTAGTTGAATAATGAACAAAAACAAGTATGATACAACTCAATGTTAAACCTTTTTAATGCTGAGAGGTTTGACCCAAATTTGTGTTGTTTAAACACTCTTAATATTTTATTGTAATTTACTGAATATGTAACTGCGTTAGGTAAAAATAAAGTTGTTGTTGTTGTTGTTGTTGTCTGAATGATTGTTTTATGTGTTAAGTTGCTCTTCAGATGCCTGAGGGATTGTTGATGTTTGCTTGTACAATAGCTGATATTTTACAAAGGTACTGACATGTATGGTGTACTTTGTACTACAGAGTGTGGAAAACTAAATAATTAACACTTATTGACTGGGACCGAGGGAAACAGTATGTTTTGTGGTCCCGAGACCGCCAATGTTTCCCGAGGCGGAGCCGAGGGAAACATTGGCGGTCGAGGGACCACAAAACATACTGCTTTCCCGAGGTCCCAGTCAATAAGTGTTTTGTTATATACCAACTGTCAAAGAACGATCAAAACGCATAGTTATGATCACACATTTTTATTCCAAATCTGACTTATTAACCTGTGCGCATCTGATATTTCTCTTTTCTTGTTTTCTGAGGGTCAAAACTGAGGGTCCTCGATGATGTTGAATTTCGTTTCTTTTGCATGATGTCGTGATAATCCATACCTAATTGAGATAAGAGTGTTCTTTGTGTAAAAAGACCCATCTTGCTTTCTTGCATTTACATAGAACTGTTGTAACAATTGGTTTAGTTCGAGTTTTGTGAGACCTTCAAAGTCGGCAGAAATTCCTTTTTCTAAGCAAAAGTCTCTTAGAATCTTCACAGCTTGTTTTGTTGCATTCTTTGTGGATTTAGACTCTTTGTCATTCAGTAACTTTTTGATATCTTTGTCCATTCTGCTTGCAAATCTTGCACTTTCCTCCATTTTTGTGTTGTCTGTTTTGTCGTTGTTGTTAAAATAAAGTTTGTAGCGGACGCGTGAGCGCGCTGGTTTTCCCGCTTTTTTCAACCAAGGACCTCAATCAACTTCCGGTTTTGTTATTACTGGTCAATAAAACTCACTGTTGCCCACTGAGAGTAGTCGCTGAGGAAACAGCAAAATTTGTTGACGTTCACGTGATGCGCTCTCACCCAATCAGAGCACGAAAAAAATTGACTTTGACAGTTGGTATATAATAATAGAATTTGTTAAAATTTGACACTGCATTGTCTCTTGTACATCTTTTATTTAAGACCTTCTATACCATGGTCCATTGGTGACTAAAAAGATCTTAACTAATAGTCTTTTGGGAAATAATGTCAAAACCAAATGAAAGCACTGGGCAAGGAAAAAGGTTTTAACAGTGGACCTTTGGCTCGCAAAAGCTTAGCTCCATACACATAGAAAATTAACAAAGGCAAAAACAAGGGAGAAAACCATGAGCACCAAAAATTTATTTGTCACACTGCTCGTCCTGACCACCTTTTATGCATGCCTTAATTAAAGTTTTTAAAAATACGAATGCTTTGACAGTGCACTCACTCACTACCAGCATGAGCTGAGAATGGCTACTTGTGTGTGCCAATTAAAAAACAAGGGAATCTTAGTTTGAACATGAATAAACAGAAAAAGTGGGGATTGCTCATCACTGATGTAATTGGCAAACCTAATCAACTTACGCCATGGACCTACGCTACCCTTAACGACAGAACATGGAAAGTACTGTAGAACTTTCAGTATGGTCAAAATTGTACTATAGTCTCTCCATTATAAATGGTATCAGGTTTAATTAGAAACTGAAATAAAAAGTAATAATGCAAGAGCCCTGTCTGTAGTCTTGATATATACAGTGGAACCCCATTAATAAGGACACTGTCGGGATGGGAAAAAATGTCCTTATTAACGGGGTGTCCTTATTAACCGAGGTGTCGAAAAAGCTTAGCTTTAATCGGGACTTTGAAATCTGTCCTTAATATCGAGGTGTCCTTATTAAGTGGGTGTCCTTAGAGCGGGGTTCCACTGTACTTAATTATTAATTATTTCAACATATTTTTAACTTTATTTCAGGTTTACAGACTGTGATACTGTCATTATGGGTGACGTGACATATGGAGCATGCTGTGTTGATGACTACACTGCACGTGCCTTGGGTTGCGATCTCCTGGTCCATTATGGACACAGCTGTCTGGTACCCATCGACGCAATGTCAGCCATAAAGATGCTGTATGTGTTTGTAGACATCAAGATTGACATTTCTCATTTTGTGGATTCAGTCAAGTATAATATTCCTTTAGGATCAAGTATTGCCCTTGTTAGCACAATACAGTTTGTTGCTGCTTTGCAGGTGGGTATGTTTCTATGGTAACCAAGGGTGGTTATTGGGTGTGGTTTCCATGGAAACCAAGAGTATTCAATAGGCTTCCATAGAGATCAATGGTGTAAGATACAGTTTTGGTATCATTTAATATGAAATAATGTAGAATTAAAAGAGTTGGAAAATGTTCAGATTGATGCATATACATGTACACTTTTCTGTAAACATTAAGGTATCTCGAAATCAAACATTGTACTTGTATGTAGCATTGGTACAAATTCATCACTGATGTATATTTTTCTGTTGTAATTTTAGTTTTTGTAGGCTCTTAAAGGTGAAATGACCTGTCTATAGATCTACCCAACAGTTTGCTGAAAGCTTGATAGATATATTTAAACAGATCACAGAAAAAGCTGAATGATGCCTCTATTCATGTATATTATATTTTTAACAAATGTCAATCTAAGTACTATACACTGCTGACTATATGGATTATATGGTTGATTTCATAGGCTGCATCCCAAGAATTATCAAAGGATTACAAAGTAGAAATTCCTCAGTGCAAACCTTTATCACCGGGTGAAATACTGGGTTGTACAGCTCCAAGACTCACTAACAAAGATGTCTTTATGTATGTACTTTGACTATCACTTGAAAGCTTTTAAAAAGTGATTGTGATTGTGTCAATGTATAGTATAATAATTTATTGAAGATGCACTAAGTAATGAATTATGGAAATCTGTAACATCATATAAAAAGAATACAGAACATTACTGTCATTTAAAACCTTGTCCCTACAAGAAAAGGCTGAGGCTGGAAATGTTGGTAATGTAGGTACTCATTTTATATGATGTTACAGATTTCCTTTCATTCCTTGTTGTTTTAACTGAATACAAACAGAATAATGGTTCCAATATTGAATTTCTCTGGTTTGGATTTTGGTTGTCCCTCCCTGCTTCTAATAGTATGTTGTTGCTCAGATATCTTGGTGATGGCAGATTTCATTTGGAAGCTGTAATGATTGCTAACCCAACAATATCAGCATTCAGGTAGGAGTACTATTTGTACAGGACACCCTGGGTGCTGGAAAGCTAAGTATTAAAAAGAGTCTGTGTTTCAACAGTTTTGAAGGATGTAGAGTATGTTCCTTTAACTTCCCTAGCTCTTGACAGGACTGAAGGCAGTGTGATACAAACTGTGACAGTTGCCTTACCAATGTCATGAATTATTAAAACATGGGTCATGCAAAGGTGGTTTTGTAGACTGAAGTGCTGAAAAAGGCTCTTTTTTGACCTCAGTGTTCAACTATTCACAATAGGACATTTACATGATAGCATCATGTACAACTACCAGAATGATTTGTGCATCTTTTACTAATATCGAGGTGCTCTTTCATTTTTGGGAGTTAATTTTGATGGTGCTGCTTGATTTAGGGGAGATAGGGTCACGTGACCTGTTAGTGCATATGGCCTATTGTTCGACTATATTCTCAAGAGGGAAAAAAATTAATTAAGAAAATTAAGAAAGAAAATTCCTAAAGCATTCTGGTAGTTGTAGTAAAATAACACTAAATGCAGATGTCCTATAAGCTCAACTGCCTGGCTATAGATTTCCAGTAGCTATTTCAATACTGTCAAATCAAGATGAATTATTTTTGTTATTAGATATGATCCTTATGAAAAAGTGTTTAGTAAAGAATATTACGACATAGATGCCATGCAACAAGCTAGAAGGGATGCTATTCATAAGGCAATGTCAGCTAAAAAATATGGTCTGATCCTTGGTACTCTTGGTCGGCAAGGAAACCCTAAAGTGTTGGAGGTAATTTGATTCTGTGGAATATTGCTATTAATAGTATTTTTGTGGCTATTACTGCTGGTTATTGATCTAACTTGAGTAACTACAGTACATAGATCTAGTTGACCTAATAATTCAAATCAGAGCTGCCTCCCAACTAACAAAACCTTACATAGTAAATTGCATTATCACTTCCCTTTGATCCAACAAATAATTGTTTTCAAGGTTCTGTGACATCAACAGGGTGAGTTATAGTTATCACCTCAGTCTGTACATTTTAGGCCCCGTTCACACTACAGTTCTAGATCGATCTGAGTTCGATCCAGCTTAAAGCGATGTACTAGACTGGATCGATCTCAGATCAATCTAATGCTGTAGTGTGAACAGGGCCTTATATAATAATACCATGATCACCTCTATTGTTTTTGGAGGGACGTTTAATTGCTAACATCCCTCCCTCATGAATAGAAAGAGGGAAAATTAGTTCTAATATTCCCTCATTAATTATGAATGAGGGATGATTAGAACTAATCGTCCCTCATCCATAATTAATGAGGGACGATTAGAACTAATCGTCCCTCATGTTATTCATGAGCGGTTGTCCCTCATTTAACGCAATCATCGGGATGATCGGGACAACTTTGCACGGCTGTCCCAAAATTCTGTAACTTTCTAGCGCACCGATACCTCTTACCACTGAACACTCTTACGCGTGTGGGATCTATGCATTCTATTTTGCGCATGAGCATAACGAAGCAAAGAAAGCATTATGAAAAACAATTTAGCTTTCATAATATAATAAAGAAATCTATTTTCGAAAGTCCCCAGAGAACAGGGTTACGCACAATTGGTAAAAGAATTGTATAATATTTTTAAGTTTTGGATGAACAAACAGCGAAGTATATTTTCGTTTATTTCCTCGGTGATCATGGTATTACAAAGTAATACCATGACTTCTTCGGGATATTAGTGATTAAATGTCCCCTCAGCCTCGGGAGGTTTAGTAAAAGTCCCTCGGCCTACAGCCTTGGGACTTCCACTAAACCTCCCTCGGCTTCAGGGGACATTTAATCACTAATATCCCTCAGGGTCATGGTATTACTTATAATAATGGTATTTTGCATGAAGTGATTTTTTGAGAACCATGAGTGATTGCAGTACACATGCATGTAATTTAAAGTATATGACTGGGTAAATGCTCTGATTAAAACCCTCATTGCCAAATGAGGGCAATTCAAGGTACATTTCCTCATCTATGTAATGTTTCTATTCACAGAATCTTGAAAGACAAATAAAAGCTGCTGGTTTAGAAGTTGTGACTGTTTTGCTATCAGAAATATTTCCTGATAAGCTCAAGCTTTTTGAAGATGTTGATGCGTAAGTCTGAGTGTGTTCTGTCCAACATTCTTGATGTCACGGTAAAGAAATCAAAATTTATTTTATTTACTAATAGATGGGTGCAAGTGGCTTGTCCTAGGTTGTCAATAGACTGGGGTACAGCATTCTCCAAACCACTTCTATCACCTTATGAGGTAATTAGCACTTTTCTAACTACTACTTAATAAAGGTAAACAACTTTAGTTTAAGTCTGTAACCCATGGTAGTCACCAGTAACTGATAAAGTTGTCAGGCTAATGCCGTGCCCTATATCCTTTAACTCCTTAAGTACATGCTCCATTTTATGGGTATTGAGGCTTTGCACCATCACATGATGGCAGCCATGACAGGGGGCAGGAACAATGGAGTCTGGACTAATCTGGTTTACATGAGAAAGAGTTCAGTTTCCAAGGGGGAAAGACTCTATTGTTCCTGCCTCCTGTCATGCCTGCCATCACGTGATGGTGCAAAGCTTCTATTTAAAGCTACACTAAAATTAGTGGAAAGTGGAAATATGTTTTCAGAGTCACTGGGAATCAAATGTTTTAAAAGGCTGTGCACTGACCTTGCAACTAACCCATGCTTGCTCCTTCAGTGCTTGTGAGTCTTTACTCTGGGAGAAACAATCAATAAAATTTATTTGGCAATGACTGGATATTGTGATGTGGTATACCTAATGTTTGTATGGACATTGAAGCGTTAGGAAAACCTCCAAAAAGGCAACAGAAAGAAGCACAGTGGACCTAAGAACTGTACTCTATTGTGTGGCAATGTTTTCCTCACTCATTTGCCCAGTCAAAGTTGTACTTGATGAATACAATAAATGTATAAAAGTATCAACTGCAACTTCATTGTGAAGTGTAATTCAGGAAAGGTCTATTGCATTCTCAAGCTCATTTATGTTGTTTTAAGGCCTCTGTTGCATTGCAAGCTGTTCAGTGGCAGAAAGACTACCCTATGGACTTCTACTCTTACAACAGTCTTGGACCTTGGACCGTCAATAACCAGGCAAACAGACCTACTGCAGCCAATAGAAGAAGAAACAAGTTGAAAACAGAGAAAAATGTCTTAGACAAGGACAGTAGTAGTAAAATATCTAGTCAGGCAGTGCAAGAGAGTTGTGGATCAGGGGGTGGGTGTTGTGGTAAGTGTACAGACATTAAACATTAATATTTCATCAACTATGGACAACAGAGAAATTTATTATACAAGGAAAGAGAGGTAAACTACTGAGTCTAGAAGACATTTTTTTGCTCTCTTCGCTGTCCGCCACGCTTCGTTTTCATTGATACGTCACATCCGTTTTTCCTTTATATTTCGCTTGCATTTTTACTTCCGTCACCGGTGACCTGCAGCGATCATTGAACCATCACGTGACCGGAGTTTCATCCCTTTCCACATTTTAATTATCACATTGATCAAATTTCATCCTCTAGCTTGTGTGCGCGCGCGCTCGGCGCGACCGTTGGGAAGGGGTTCAAGCATATTCGTACAGCAGTAAATAAAAAAATCCAAGATGGCCCGCGGATGAAGATAAAATATACATGTGCGTATGTAAACAAGAATAGCGGTTCTCCTCTGCTCCTCTGTAGGCTGTTGCTGGGATATCAGTAGGTTGTTGGTAGGATGTCAGTAGGTTGTTGGTAGGGTGTCAGTAGGTTGTTGGTAGGATGTCAGTAGGTTGTTGATGGGATATCAGTAGGTTGTTGGTAGGATGTCAGTAGGTTGTTGGTAGGATGTCAGTAGGTTGTTGGTAGGATGTCAGTAGGTTGTCGGTAGGATGTCAGTAGGTTGTTGATGGGATATCAGTAGGTTGGTGGGATTCCAGTGGGTTGATGGTAGTTTTGGTTGTTGGCAAAGTACGTTCCTTCTCTCAGTATAGTACAAGTGGATGGATATCACATTAGGCTTTAAGATTTATGAAACCAATTTATGAATGACATATGAAACCCAGGAATGTAAAAGACTTAGCCCAGAGTAATCCTGGATATGGACCCACACCCCAAAGCAGTTTTATAGCAATGGAATATATCATTAATAAAATTGGCAAAATATATATCTTTGATTATTAGACCTTTGAAGAATGATTCAATGAAGTTTCAGCTAAATTAAATTTCAAACAATTTTGATCCTAGTTCCATTTTAACTTTTGGGTCTTTGATTCAAATTTCTTGAAATTCAGAAACATTAAAGAACTTCAAAGTTTTTTCATTTTATTTTTCTATTCGTTTTCGGTTGGAAAATGATGTCATCTTTTTGGCGTGAAATTGTTTTCCGCGACGGAGCATGAGCAACGTCGAAGTAAAGAAAGGTCTTTCCTTCACAAAACGCAAAAAGACTGCTACAGCGCATGCTCTTTTCCCGTCACAAAATGACAAAAAGGTTGCTACAACGCATGCTCATAATCGTTACTTGACAACAGGGTAATGATGACGTTCACCTTGTGAAACTCTACATATTCTGATCTGGGGGATATTGGTGGTGCAATGCATTGAATCGCAATTTCCGGTACGTTGTATTCTGTTTGGTGGTACCACAGGCACCCAAGCTCTTTTAACAGAGAGGGCGTTTATACTAGTTTGGGTTTCCTGAGTCGTATTCAATTTGATTAAGACCATTTGGAGGAAAAAATAAATCTCCCAAAAAATCAATAAAATTCTGAAAACTAGCATAAAATTTCTCTTTCTTATTTAGATCAGTCCTTTTGGAGTCTTTTTGGCATGGAGTTTTGACGGATTTGTACGCGTTTTGTGAGTTTAACATTGTTGCGTTGCAAGTTGTTGAGTGATGTTACTCGTATTACCTTCCCGCGCGCATCTTGTCATGCGACATAAATCAGGTTGCAGGCTGCAGCTACTTGTTGCACAAAGTAGAACCGCTTTCTACTTTGACAGCCAATAAAAAAGATGCTACACAACTACTAACAAGTCATTTTAATAAATTGCTAAAATTTCGGCCATCACATTTATAAAAATACTTTACTATGAACAAGCTAATTCTGCACTGATCACATCTAGACAAACTATTCTGTGAATTTAAACAATAATTATTGGACAGTCTTGTATATCGTGTTAATGGTCATTTTCAGCATTAATCATCGCATGTGCAGCAGCATCTTTCACATTGTATTTGCCGCCGAATCTAAGCCGTTTGACTAGACAACATAGTTTAGCACTGACATGGTTTCTATTGAAGACATAGACAATGCGCGCGCGTGCTGTGTGCAGATTTAGAGCACGCGGGGACTGGTAAACTCAACGCTTCTCAAGTGTTCTGATTAATCCCGAAGTACTCTAAATCTGCAAACAGCACAGCGGGCAAGTTTTTATTTTCTTTCAGAAAATATAAATTAGTTTGTCACGATCTTGGTTTTTTGCGGTTCTTGATCGTCATAGTTCTTGCTTCGTTTTGCTCTCTCGTCTCGTTGTTGAACCAGAAACTTTTCAAGCCCAAAATCGAAATATGGGAGAGAGATAGAGAGAGAGTAATCCATTTTTTTATTGAAAAAAAAGTGAACAAGAGACGTGGAAAGGTTTGGCCCGTGCTGTGTGTAGATTTAGAGTTGGTATTCTTCGCGTCCTTTGGCCAGTGAGAGCGCGCGCTTTAACATAGTTAATTTATAAAGATAATGTGTGTTGGCCATATGCAGATCAAATGGAAATGACCAAATATTTTCACAGGTTTTCTAAGAAGCTACAAGCCCAATATTGAGTGACATTTAATAAAAAAGTCATTTCCTATTGTAAAATATTATGTAATATTCATATAATACAAAATAGAGCATAATCAAAATCGTCAAAAAATGTAATTCTGATTAGCAAAAATTGCATTTAGTAATTTAGTAATTCTAGTGCCATGTGTCAGACCATTAACGTCAAGATTATACCTAGAAAATTCTTTGAATTCATTAACGTATCTAAAGTTTAGAAACCAAGAAAAAATCCCAAAAATTGATGAAAAGCAGAATGAATATCAAAAGCATTCAAATAAAAATATATTTCATTTCTTGTCACAAATGTTTCAATGGCAAAGGTTTATTATTTATTCATTTCAGAAAATCATGCTTATTTGTGACGGCAATGAAAAAGATATGTTTCATGTACAAAATACACTTAAGAAAGCACTGTCAAAGGGAAGTGCTAAGCAAAATGACGTTCTTCGTACTCTCACTGAATACTTGTAAAGCTGGGAGACAGTCCATATTGGAGAACACTTGCGTGATGCAGGCTATATTACCTATTTCTTTAAATTTGGCCATTACATAGCATTTGTCATACTGAATATATATCTCTAGGTTAACATTTTAGTGTTCTTTCAGCTATTTTTTGCTAAAGATCACGTTTATGCCTTTTGTTCTCTTTCCTGTTTTGCTTTTTCTGCTTTGTCATGGAAGTGTTGATAGATGCTGTGTATATAGGTTATCAGACTTCTAGGCTCAGGAACTGCACAGCTTAACACATCTTCTAATTCTAATAGAGGATCCATGCCCTCTGCACTGTAATTCAATAACAATTATTACCAATTACTTCAATACCTGTATGAAATTTAATAATTTATTATTTTTATGAAAATGTATAACTTACTATGCTGCGTCAAAGGCAAGAGTCCAGTTTCGTTTCCTTTCTTTAGGATTCAAGGTTTCCCAAGGAATAAGATTTGGTGAAAAATTGTGGAATAGTGCACACATTGCTAGTCCATCAGCCCAGCTTGTTGTATAGTTTTGAATTTCAACGTTCTGGAATACAAAGGAACAATAGACATGTCAAATAGAATAACATTCATTGATGTAAAATGATGGTGGATGATGTTACCGTTACCTTACCGTCACCTTACCGTCACCTTACCGTCACCTTACCGTTACCTTACCGTTACCTTACCGTCACCTTACCGTCACCTTACCGTTACCTTACCGTTACCTTACCGTTACCTTACCGTTACCTTACCGTCACCTTACCGTTACCTTACCATTACCTTACCGTCACCTTACCGTTACCTTACCATTGCCTTACCGTTACCTTACCGTTACCTTACCGTCGCCTTACCGTTATCTGGATCACCTTACCGTTACCTTACCGTCACCTTATTACCGTTACCTTACCGTTATTCTACCGTTACGTTACGTTACCTTTATCTTATCGTTATGTTTTACTACTACGTGAGCGATCATTACAAAAATACATGTAAATCACACCATACCTCATATCCACGAGTTTTCCTTCTGCACCATTCCAACAAGGCATTGACTGCTGTGTTAGGAGAACCAAAAGACTTCTTTACTCCCCCGGCTCTGTTGGGTAGAGATTTGATGATTACTAAACCTATAGGTAGCCTACTAGAGTACTTACAATATATCCGTGAAAAAACTTTGTAAGAAATTGCACTAATTTGTACTAGAGTGCTTACAATATATCCGTGAAAAAGTTAGCGAACTTATAATTGTACTAAATAGCGCGAAATCCTTTGTTTTCTATTGTTTAATTAGTGAAAATTAGTGCAATTTCTTACAAAGTTTTGCACGGATATATTGTAAGCACTCTAACTGAATTAAACAATAGAAAACAAAGGATTTCGCGCTATTTAGTACAATTTAGTCCCCTAACTTTTTCACGGATATATTGTAAGCACTCTAATTGGAACTTAATTTCATTTTGATCATTTTCACTTTTAGTGAAGTTAACGTTAAACCGTCTCTGTCGGCTTCTTTTGCTTCTTCTCGAGCTCGAATGATCTTGCATGTAAAATTTACAAATGTTATATCGATGACAGACGTGCACAGCCAAGACTACGTAAGACATTTACAAACGTTTACGTACGGTTTTGGGTTTGACGCTTCAAGCTGATCTTTAAAGGCGTTTCGTTTGTCTTTTGCACTTTTGAAGGCCTGCGCTTTGGCTGATTGTCTTTCTTTCTTTTTCTTCGCCATTTCTGCTTCGAAATTCCGTAGTCCTTAACAGCAAAGCAGAGGATATATCAACATAAAACACGCTGTGTTAGTATTAGGACGCTCTATTAGAACTCGAGTAAATTCGTTTCCTTTGACCTCTTCATTAGTTATCTACGATGTTACACACCAAACAGACCAAATATCAGGCTCGTAACATGGTATATGGGATCAGGGATCAAGCCCCAAATTATGGCCAGGATCTGGGATCAAAGGCCAGGGCTCAGGGATCAAATGGGTGGGATCGAGGATCAGGGACATTGGGTCAGGATCAGGGATCAGCTCAGTTGATTAGAGATCAAAAATTTCTAAAAATATGGACTCAGGGATCAAAATTTCCGTAAAATCCCGGGATCAGTGAGACGACAATATACCATGTTACAAGCCTGAAATATCGTTTTGCTTTGGAGGTTCTTGCTAGGGCTCCTACTTTCTTTACGTAAATACTAAACGTCACGTTTTTGAAATCTAATGTTGACATGACAACAGACCTCCTTTGCCAATCCCTCCAGAGGCTTCACGTGTTTTGGTTGTCTTGGTAACGGTGGTGGTTCCTCCTGCGCCATCATGACGAACTTCTGTGGTTTTTGTGGTAGTGGTTTTAACACTTGGACCTGTGCATATCAAGGTTGATACCAAAAAAGAACGTAATGATGAAGTGTTCAAATTAAAGTTGCAACGTTTTGATGAAACGTTCGAAATTAAAGTTGCGAAACTGAATTTGATGAAGTGTTCGACAGTTTAAATGTGTGTTTTCAATTGATGAAACGTTCTTCTTGATGCCACAATGTTTTCCGTAGGTACCAGTGGAAATCACTGCATAATCACGCTAATGATTTGCTCATACAATCGCTGATTTACTTTCAAGACGAATTAAAGCCCCGTTATAAAGCAATTTTCCTTGCAACGTTTAGTAGCAATGCAACGCCGTTGCGTAGCAAGTTATAGAAGAAATCGCACGTGTAACTTCCCTCTGAAACTTGGAATGCAAAGAAAGATTGCGTTTCAAATTGTAGAAAAGTTGAAGGAGCTCCTACTTTTCGAAATGTCGCGAAGAAATTCAGTAAGATCCATCCCGCGAACTGCAATGTAACCACTCTCGCAAATGGCCAATCAGAGCGCAGCTCTTCACATCAAATCCAATTTGATATACCTGGTTTTATCGCAGACAAAAAAAGAGTTGTGTTTCGAGATGTGACGAGAATTGCGCGGGTCCGGACATTTCTCTGTCAACTTGCAATGCTCTGCAAGATGCCAGTAAAATTGCCTCATGTGATAGGGTGACAATTTCAAACATACCTGCAGCCTCTTTTTCTTTCTTTTGTTGTTCAAGTTGTTGTCGTAGTTGACTAAGTTGACTTTTGTCTTGAATGTCAATCTGTGGCCCCTCAACCCTGAAGTGGAATTAATAAAGGTGAACTTCAAACTGACAAGTGTTTAAAGTCAAGATACCATTTAATGGCGATGAATGCAACGATGATACAGAATTCATAAATCAAAAACGGGGCGTACGACTGCATCATTCAAATGAATTTATAAGTAGCCATAAACTATGACATCCTGGAAGTTGTAAAGTTTTGTGGGGATATTTCGATTTTGGATTGGGAAGGTGTACAGTACAGTACAGTACAGTAGAGTTATCAGACGAGTGGACACAGCAGTTTGCAGAACGCTATATTTCTTCGTGGTTTGATTATCGACTACTCCTATAACCACAGCAGTGGTCTCCTATACAAATATTTACACAAGAAATTAACATTGTGACTACCAACAACTACATTGAAAGCACGAAACAAACTACATTTTAATTCACCATTCTTCTATACAGTTTGGTAAAACCATTTACAATAAATCAGAATAGTACATTTAAGTACACTTATTGGTCTGGTTCTTAATAGTGGCACAAGCAACGTACACACAAAAACCCCTCCCAAACCAGCTTTTCTTATCGTGTCTCTTGGGAACTAGGATAGTCCACCTCTGGAAGTGGTCTCTTTAGAGTTAGTTTAGGTACACCAAATCGATAGCTTTGCATTTCGTAGGAACCAGACAGTGATGTCCGTGGTGTATTTGGGCGTGATAGCCGCTAGCAAGAACCAGACTTTGTAGTATGTTTACACAGGCGTTTACATTACAATATATAAGCTTACCACAAGAGCCACAACATGCAAAAAGCCATGCAAAACTAGCCAAACCTAAGCAAGTGAAAGCGCATGACAAAGCAATAGAGTACGCAGCGTACTGTACAAGAATTTGTGGACGACGATCGGTTAGCGAAGGGTAATCAAGTTAGGGGTTATAAATGTTACAAGCCAGGGGATTAGAATTAGGGGTTATAAATGTTACAAGCCAGAGGATTAGAATTAGGGGTTATAAATGTTACAAGCCAGAGGATTAGAATTAGGGGTTATATATGGAAACAGTGAGTATATGTTAAGTTATTCATAAGTAGGAACATGATTGTGATGAAGTTAGGTTTTGTTAACAGTTTACTTGGAAGACTGATTATAGCGGTACACAGGTTAACAATGGTAAGGCATACAATTGCTGTACAATGAGTGTACCAACCAATATTGTCTGAGAGAGTCTTTCTTCTAGAATTTATCAAAAGCAAAATTAAAAGATATTTCAGCTGTCATCTCTTTACAAATACAGAGAGCGATGCATGGACGTGGTCACAGCGCGGGAACAGCGGTGTAGGTTCTTTCACGTCCCTCCCAAAAAGATGTAAACCGGGATGTAAACGTAGATGTAATTACAAAGGAAACACCTTCTCCTTTACCTAAAAGCCTGAGTGTTGGACAGGCGGTTCGTGTATTTGAAAGCGTAGTAAACGTATTCTTATGGATTCAGTTTGTGTACACACACGAATTGATTATACACACGTTCTTACCAAAACGGACAATTCCGGCCTAGCTTGAAACTCTTTCTCTTTGAAATGGAAATAACAACTGAAAAACGCAAAATCTGACATTGCTGCATTCGGGCACGTTTTTAATTGACGAGAGACCTAAACAATCCTTGCTTTCAGTATTTCAAACTTTGTAGCATTATCGTAGTCCCAGTTAACTTGGTGCAATGCTGCAGTTAACTAACCTGAGTATCAGGCCCTCCCCTCCCCTCCCCTCCCCTCTCAAAAGGGCCTGATACTCAGGTTAGCAGTTAACAGGCTTCAAAGACATGGTCAGTTCTCGGACAATAGTGGTATAACATAAGTTATTGGTTAATATGGCATTAGTTAGTGTAAATCGTTTATGGTTTATGACAAAGTTCGATCGTATTCTTCTTCTTTGATTGACAAAATGATTCAGTGTTTTAAAGATTTTACTCGTATTGCATGGTTAATTTAAATCATTTAAGCTGATTGTTATATTTTTCTTCATGCAGTGGCTCCAATTAAAGACTCTTGTTTACAAATGTTAAAAATCACAAATCATCTGTGTTGATTAATGTTTATATTTTATACTGAGGAGCTGATTGATTTCTTCATATCCAGAGAACATCCGGGAACAGTCGTCATCAAGGAAACAGAGCAACACTGAGTGCAGTGAGAGTGCAAGAAATTGCAGGACGGCACCATGAACACACAAACACCAGGCCTTTATTCTACCTAGTAAGCTATAGAGGTAAGAACTGATTAGAACACAAACTACACAACACTTGATTAGAAAGTTTTTATCGTCTGTCCACAGCAAGAACAGAGACAAAACAAAATTATACACTAACAATATATTGTACGACCCATCCCTACTCCTATTTAACAACAATTTACAAGCGTACGACTTCATGTATGTGAAATAATTAAAAAGGTCCGATAATCCAGCTATAGGTTTTAGAAATCTGTTATGTTGGTATGGCAACCGCGAGCATGCCGTTATACCGACTGATTTTATAACAATAAAAATAGCAACAATAAATCTTAAACAACAAATCAGTTTTTAGTTATTCCATAAGTAATGTAGAGCATAAAGACAAAACTAACAAAACTAATAATGATAGAAAAACTGATAGAAACTTACCATTTGATGTTGCCTGAAGATGTCTTGCGCTTAGATAGAGGTACTGGGGTCTGTTGTTCCTGCAACTCAAGCTCTGTTACATCCACATCTTTCAACATGTCATCGATGTCTTCATCAGGTAGATCGTGGTCACGGCCATCTTTAACGTCCTTGCCATCCACAGACAAGTTCCTTGTACCTTTTGGCATGGATGGTACGTAGGTTGCTTTGCGGAGCTGCTTTGGTGACCATGCAGGAGACATTCTGCTCGGAGAGGACTTCACTTTGAGGTCAGCTGGACTGAATTGTCTGGAAGAACTTTTCTTACGTTGTGCCATAATGCTTTCAAAGTTCTCATCTTTGGGTTCCACTACTTTTGGTGGTTCGTACTTAAAAGGTTGCTTTGGTGTGGCTTGTTTCCACGAATCGGCTACATTTGGCTTTGGTTCAACTGGTTTACCGATGAGATTAAATAGATCTGAACTCGATATCCGTCGAGTGCCCCCAACGTTAGCGGGTTCTTCTTGTGTCCGCGGCTTTGAAGGTCCGTCCCTCAGCGATGGACCATACTTTTCTGACCAAGATCCCTTCCTGGTAAGAGGGACACCACCTCCAACGCTTTTGAGATTCTTTCGTAAGTCGATTTTTTCAGGTGCAGGTTTTTTGGTCGCCGATGTCAAGTCCATTCTGGGACTCAATCCTGTTTTCTTGAGTTGTGATTTAAAATCTGTTTTCTTTTTCCCCGTTTCCAAGGCGTCGATTTTATGAGCCGGCGTAATGACCGTGATTGTTCCTTTACTTTTTGGAGAATCGTCTTCTTTGACGCCAGGAGAAGCCGGGGGGTTATCCACATCCGACGTACTTGAAGTTGCACTTGGAGAGGTGAGCGAAGAATCTTCATCCTCTGAATACACTTCTGGATCTTTGTTTTCGTCTTTTGCGGCGTCTGTTTCATCAAGTCTGTTCAGTAGAGTGTCGGACGCAAATTCTTCTATTGTAAATTCTTCTTTTTTGCCCTCTGGGCGGCTCTTTTTTGAATGATCCGACGCTGGTTTTTCGATTTCTTTTTCTCCGGTCTCTTTAATATCTTTTTCTCCATTTTCTTTTGCCTCCAAATCTTTGTTTCCACTGTCCTTTATTTTCAAGTTTCTGTTCTCATCCAGATGTGAATTGCGGACTGTATCTTCTTTCTTAGAATTCTTTTCTAATTTTTTTTGTCCTTGAAAAGTTTTTCTTGTAGTTGCTGTTTCTCTGGATCTCTCTCTTCGTTCTTCTTTCTTCTCATCGGTAAGGAGTTGTCCCTTTGCACGCGCAACACCACCTAATCTTTGTTTCGAACCTCCTACAGGAGACAAGACACTCAAACAGTTAGAACTTGCTGATGTGTTATACTAACCTTTTAGATTGCGAGGGCTTTGGAGCGGCTCCTTTTTGCTTCGACTCAGCCCGTTGCTTGGCTACGACGTGGAAGCAGAAATCAATAAGATGCGTTGGTACCAACGTACGGGTAGAACGGGAATCAGACTGGAGTTAGCCCAGTTACACGTGAATAAAGTGTTTGTGCATTTGTTTAACAAGCGCATGATTCTTCCTGCCTGAACATGAACCATATACGCCTCAAGTAAAATTTGGACATCAAACGAGCTAGCAGTCCTATCTTAAAATACTCAAAGAACAGGAAGCGCAAAAATGCTACTAGTCTAATTGTAAAAGTATTGTCACTAACCTTGGTTGACCTTCACCTTTCTGATACGCGCGCGAAGAAACTTCCTTACGTCAAAAAACTTCAGCGGTAAATCATTGAGCTGCAAGCAAATGAAAAAATGAAGATGATGTTGATGACATGGCCATATCACATCAAGCTCGTCACTTGCATGAGCCAGCCATCATGAGCTTGATATCATAATTACATTTATAAGAGTAAGAAAAACAACATCAGATCACTAAAACAAACTTATGCGTCGCGTAAGGTAATCCTCAAGACCTCATCTTGATTTACCGTGGCCTCTAAGAAGTCCAAGTCATCAATTTCTTCTATATCCCGTTCTGTTAGATCCTGGGGACTTTTTTGTGCATAAGGCGGGACATCTTCTGCCTCTTCCTCTTCGGGTGCAGGTTCTTCTTCTTCTAGTTCTTCTTTCAATTCTTCCTTCAGTTCCTCTTCTAGCTCTTCTTCTAGTTCTGCTTCCAACTCTGCTTCAGCCTCAGCTGCTGCCGCCCCATCATCAGGCTCTTGCCCTCCTCCATCAGGTTCTTCTGGTTCGTCCTTGCTGGTAATCTTAACAACTTCTTCTTCCTTTACCACATCACCATTTTCAATGATTTTTGTTTTAGTGGTGTGCGTTTCTTTAACTGTTACACCATCACTGGATGTTCGAGTAGTTTCCTCGACGTGTTTCTCTCGACGTGTTCGATGAGGGTTACTTTCCACCTCTGCTTCTGGCTGATTATTTTTTCTTTCTCTCAGTTCGCGCAGCCTTTTACGTATTTCTCGTCTTTCTGTAAAGTCCTCACACGTTTCAAGCTAGAAAAATAGGAAGTAAAAGTATTCAGTGCATGGGATGACGCAAATCTAATTAAGGTCCTTGTAAGGCAGACACCCTTGTAAGGTAGACACCCCTTTAAGGCAGACACCCCTGTAAGGTAGACACCCCTGTAAGGTAGACACCCCTGTAAGGGAGACACCCCTGTAAGGGAGACACCCCTGTAAGGTAGACACCCCTGTAAGGGAGACACCCCTGTAAGGGAGACACCCCTGTAAGGTAGACACCCCTGTAAGGGAGACACCCCTGTAAGGGAGACACCCCTGTAAGGTAGACACCCCTGTAAGGGAGACACCCCTGTAAGGGAGACACCCCTGTAAGGTAGACACCCCTGTAAAGTAGACACCCCTGTAAGGGAGACACCCCTGTAAGGTAGACACACCTCCCTGTAAGGTAGACACCCTGTAAGGTAGACACCCTGTAAGGTAGACACCCTGTAAGGGAGACACCCTTGTAAGGTAGACACCCCTGTAAGGTAGACACTCCTGTAAGGTAGATGCCCCTCTGTAAGACAGACTTCCCTCTTAAGTTTGATACCCATGTAATGCAGAAACATTGACTGAACACATTTTAAATGCAATGGAGTTTTTCTGTGCTTAAGATGAAAAATCATACAGAGAGATTGAGGAACAAACACACTTGTTGATGTCAAATTGAAATATTGTTTGAGCTACTGGTATGAAAAAAGCTGTTTTACATTATTTACAAGACTTATTACAAGGGAAGGAAACACTTGACATTTACTAGTGAAATCAGTGGTCTGTGGTAAAGGCATTTCAATTTGATGAAAATTATGCATTTGATTACCATATGCACTAATGTATTAAATTGATGTGATTGTTATCTTGTGATTGTGATTGTTACAAATCCAAGTACACAATATATACCCACATTAACCTATCTTAAAATGATAAGTTTTCATTTGATTGGATACTCTTCATAATGCCATCTATTACAAATCACTTATGTATAGGAGACAAGAGGGCAATAGAACTGATGTTTATCAGGTTTCAGAATTGTCTAGAGTATTTTCACTTTACAGTGATAGCCATGAGATAGTTGACAGCATCATACCAGCTGCCACTATATATAAGACACAGGAAGTGAAATCTTATGATGTCAGTCACAGACTGTTCACATCTATAGAAATAAATTATTATTATTAATATTATTATCATCTTTATATATGCAAAGTTAAACCTATGGAAAGCTGTCAGTTGAAAGGTCAACTAAGCCTGTCAAGCAAAAAAGGTCTACTTTTTAGGCAATTCTAACTCAGGTAACATTACGAATGGATAATAATTAGTAATTAATAAATAATCAACTACTTGATGCACTTGTTTTTGTGTTCATACAGAAATTGGTTGCGATGACATCACTTTTTTATGAGAAGAAATTTGATAGAGATATTGAATATTTTGAATCCTATGAGGTACTTTGCAATTTCTAGTTTACGGCACCATATACAAACAAAACCTATGGGTGTATTTATGCTGTGATTTCAAAATGATGTATATAATTCAAACTAGATTAACTCTTTCAGCTGTTCTTTTACTATGTTTAAGAGTCAGCTGATACGTCCATGCTCTTTCCGTATAACTTGGTGGGGTCTTTTGTTTTAATCTTGATCTGTTTTATCTTTGCTTGTGTGTAAATATTAAGCACTTGAATAAATAGAGTGTAATCTATGTCTGTGTAATTACGCTTTTGTTTGGCAGACACTATTCATATAAACACGCTTCAACAATCTATTAATCAGTCATAACAAAACTCAAACAACTGTGCATCTGAAGGCAAAACATAACTCTTATCGAGGTTTATCTTGATTTCTCGAAGCGTCTTTAGCATAAATAGCAGACGCTTTGGAGGGTCTCCCGATATTGCAACCATACGTCACTATAAGTAATATCATCCGTATTAACAATATGCTCTCAATCTGTTCATTCTTTTACTATTCAAAACGGCTCTTAGAATGAAAACTAGCTCGAGTGCAAAACCTAACACTATTTTAACCAATTTTATTGACTAAAAACCCGAAACTAAAGGTGAATATCAATTGCAACATTAAAGTGAGTTTACAGTGAGTAACTTGTCAATGATCAGGTTGTAGTTACGATCATGGTTCTTGTAAATAAAAGAGTTTATAAGGTATTACTAGCATTAATCAGTGTATACACGATTGACAGACCCCTAGGAGGGGACGAATGCATTATGCACAGTTTAGGGTTTTCAATGATTCGTAACCCATCTGCAGTGAATTCCAAACGATTAAACAACAGTTTTCTTTGTTTGAATATGAAATTAACACCCCCAACATAAGAGCAGATGTACAGTTCATTTAGCACGGAAAAAAACGCGAAGACCAAAAATGTGAAATGTTATTACGAAAGCAAAACTTGCAGAATTTATATCCACCTCAAAGGAGCGTGCAAGGGGAACTGTTTCAATCAGGTCTGTGTCTGTGCGCGAATTCACAGCAGATCTCAACACTGCAATTAGGCTAAACATAAAGATTTGTTGCTTGGATGCTACAAGGTATACCAAACCCAAATTTTGGAGGAAGGGCTGTTGGATTGTAAGCACAGTGGGTAACGCGTGCGATTTCAATAGTGAACAAATAACTGGCCGCTAAACACAACTATATATAGTACTGTTTACCAACGGAATATTTTATTACACTCTTAAGAATAATACCATTAAATAATAATGTGTTGGAAGTTTGGAATCTATTATGTGGCTTTGTCCGCCCTCGCGTGTCCCGAAGTGAAATTATTCCCATTTCAGAAATCTACTATCAGAGAAATTAACATCTCTAGACGATTCGAGTGGCGATCAAGAGATGGAATATATAGGTAAACCACTAGACAACAACAGATACAAAATCGCAAAGAAAATCTGTTTAAGGCTCCATCGAGAAGCCAAACATAACGGATACAGAGCTAACAAATTTGTTTGTATTAAAACTTGTGCACGACAACTAGTCTACGACCTGCATGAAAACAACAGCTACTGGTACAAGTTCCATCGAGTTCTCTCGTGAAATATTGATTATACTGAATTTTATGTCTCTAAATTTACTGATCTCACCTGTTTCTTTAAGGCAGCCTCGTCAGCCATTCTTCAGCCCTTATATTCGCGAGTAATTCAACATCTACATTAAGAACCTTCCGACTGTCTGTACTGCAGAGGTCTGTCAACACACTGAACGAATGTATTTGACCCAATCCACGTGATTAGAATTCTTCGAATCATTGATCATCCAATCAGATGACCGATGACACAATAAGCTCTTGGTCTGTGTAGTAATAATCGGGTAACACAATATTGTGTTTGATGGCAACGCAATTCGTCATAAAATGACTCCCAAAATTGAACACATGCACGTGTGTATCATGTGAATATCTTGTTCATTTATTATGTTAAGTGAAATTCAATTTATATAACTTAGAAGTAATTGACAAATGTCGTATAATTTCGTATTATCAATGCATCACGATGTACTATCTCAGTAGCCCGTCAAATCGACTTGCTAAGCTTATTATCGTAACACACTTTCTGACACTTTTGGCAATCTGAGTCGATCATCCTACCATCACCTTGAGTTCTGTCCAGAAAAGCTCCTTCAAAATCAAAGAAAAATAGTAAAAATTTGTCATCTAAAGTAGATTGCAATACAAAGGACAATTTTTTGCAACCTGCTTCAAACAATCCCGTATTTTTCAAAGCGTGATTCTCCTACATTGCGTGACCTGAAATGCACCAGGTGTCAAGTCATGGTGTTTGATTTCCCATCAAGTGTTAAATTGGCGTTCTATACCATATATGTACAGGCATTCTCGTTATAACGTACAATTGTCGTACATCGCTAGTCTAGGGAAGCCCTAAGCATCGCCATCATAGTCTAATTAACTACACGGCATCCATATTACGATATAATACTTTTTTCTAGCAAATTCTACAAGTGTAAAAATACCCCATACGGAGGGTTTGGTTTGCAGTGGAATTCTAAGCATGCATGAAATGCAGTGTTTATTTGAGACTCCGTGAATCACAGTCCAAACTTTCCGCTTTTGCAGGAGGTGAGTCAATTTGTGATATTTGGTCTGCACTGATTCATGATCTTGAAACACTCTCGGCTGAGAAAAAATGATAGCAATAAAAACCGTGCCTGATATTCTTGGACTGATTTAACTTTGGTATATTTTCGAATGAGTCGAACTCTATTCCATTTTTTTTTAAATTGTAAATAAATGGAAAAATGGAAAAGTGGCTGGAACAGGGGAAAATAACTAGTAGGGGAGTCCATCTCACGCATCGAACAACAATGACGTCAGACTCCTTGCAAATGAAGGATGTTTACACTTGATATATAGCTATTTGCACAAACATTGACCCTTTCAAAATCATTGAAACTAGAAGCTGAGACCGAAACGGCTCCTGAATACAGTCGCTATTTGAAATGTCCACGTCCACGCGCTTCTTTACATCAGTAACCTCGTCAAAAGTCTAGTCGATGAAATGTGCATAACGTGGGAAAATTAAATACAAGCGGCATAGCCGCAGAATAGCTGGATTTCATTTAAGAGTCTCACTACCGTTTTATAGTAAGAAATTCATACGTAACTTACAAACTATTGGTTGATAATATATACCACTTATTAGATATTTTCTTGTGTATTACGGGCTGATATTTTACTCATCGCTCGCATTATGCCTCGCCTAAAGGCTCAGCAAAATACATACGCAACTCGTAAAATATCAGCCCGTAATACACAAGACAATATCTAATAGAGGATTTGTTATACAATTGCTTTTTCGCTTTGTTTTTAACAGTATTTTTATTATCAAAACAGTCCTTTTTGAAAACCAGCGCGCGCGCTTCAAACTGGTTTGAAGCCTTGACGTCATACAAGGCCAAACCGGATGTCTAAACTGAACAAATTTATTACGATGGAAAGCCGTGGTATGTACTCTTATTCACCACGATATTACGTCACACATGGTCAAAATGTTATTGTCTCACGAGGCGTAGCCGAGCTATGGTAATTCTTTTTCTGCTTTACGAATTTAAAAATACCTGATAAAAGCTCATTCCGTGACTTGAAAAACGTAGTTAAAATACTTGTATTGGTCCCGTTTTCAGTCCGACATATGGCATGCATGTCTTAAAATCATTGAAATTTAAATTTTGTAAATCCGACAAATTCGAGCCGAGCTGTTAAGTCAAAGTGATCCAGATTTCAATAAATTTTGGCGCGTTTGCTCCAATTCCAAATAGCGGACGGGGCGTAGCCGAGGACTAGAACTTGAAACCCCGTCAAGTCCTTATTGTCGGTCGACTTTAAACATTATTACATCCTATACGTAATATGCGACGATTCAGCAATATGAAAATATTGCTTTGGGTATCGGGTTCTAGTCCTGCTTGCGTCAAAAACTTTCCTTTTTTTCTTTTTCTCTTTCTTTTCTTTTTTCTTTTTCATTTTTATGAATTCTATTTCTCTTGTCCAGTTATCCTTGTATTCAAAATCCTGGTCTTCAATGAAGAAAATCATTAGCTTGATGGTTTCAAATTTTGTGCAACTGAAATGATAGGAACTGGACAAAATGTAGGAAAATACATTTGTCTACATATTTCCTAGATATTTGCTATCATAGGAAATTGTATTTTCTTAGATATTTCCTACCTTGTCATTTTCCTATATGATAGGAAATATCTAGGAAATATGTAGGAAAATGTATTTTCCTACATTTTGTCCAGTTCCTATCATAGGAAAATGCAAATTATATTCTCTCAACCACAAGGAGACGAGTGTTTGGCGCAAGAATTTTATTGACGAAGAACCCGCATAAAGAAAATCACGGAGTCGTCAATAAGCCCCCCCTCTCCTCGGAATGACATTTGAGGGCGAGGAGGGTGGGTAAAAAGAGCTGGTAGGACCACGTTGAGCTCAGGAGGCGGTGACACAAGAACTGAACCCGCAGACATGCTCTGGCACTTGGCTCGACGTGGCCTCCCCAGATCTAATTACCCATGATCACTCAGTTATCATGTTACATTCCCTAGATATGTCCTATCATAGAAAATGGGCAAAAATTTCGGGAAGTGCTCTCAGCTTATATGGGTGCTTGCATGCAACCAAATGCAGTGCAGGGTCCTTTACTAGAGGCTTGCATGACTCCTGTAAGTAAACTTTGTGAACATAAAAATCGAGCAAATAATTTATCGTGCAAGGAAGATAAAAAAGTCATGAAGCATGAAATAAATAATACACAAATAAAATTCAACGTACAATAGAGTTAAGCAAAAAAAAAAACGAAATGTGCTGACTAATTAGCATATTGCAAAAGGATTGGACACTCTTCGGCAAAAAGCTCAAAGGTTCTTTTGAAGATGTTCAACAGTGTCTTGTATCTGTAAAAGCATGTTCTTGCCTAGCATGTTTTCCTCAAGTCTATAACACAAATCAGGGGTGAAGTTGACTGGTTTCCAAAGTCAACATGAAATAGCGACACCCTATCCCACCCATCCTCCACATCAACAAAATCATGCATTGTTGCATTACAAGTTGCATTACAAATGTTGCTTGTAATGCCACTCTGCTTGTAACAAATTAATGATCTTTGCTGCAAAAACTAGAAAGTGCTTCTACTTTGTGCAACAAAGAGAATTTGTTGCATGTGGGGTGCTAATATGAGCAACATTTGCTCTGCAATTTGCAATGAATCAATGTTCCATGAAATGTTGCACAAGTTTGTTTCCCATATTACTGCATCTTAAAGCCCACTCAAATTGCAACATTTTCTGCAAAACTGTGTGCAACAAAGTGTTTCACCATGTGCCACCCCTGCAAATGTTGTAAACAATGTTGCATTCAACAAAATCTGACCGGTTTCCATAAATAGTTGTACAATACTTGAGTTTAAGTTCTGTGACTTTTCCACATCTGGAATGCAAAATTTGAATTCCATGACTAACCAGAACTGTGTGACATTATGTTTGTGCCTGAAAAGATTCCTTTTGATCTTGCAAAACACAAATATTTCTCATTAACTAAAAAAATTGCTTTGCAGAAACAAAATGTACACTAGAACAAACAATGAATTAATACATCTACAAAAACTTCTAGTTGTTGTCATAAAATGGGAGTTAGTACATGTATGATAACAAAAACTATATTTAGTTTGATTTTTTCTTCTTCTGTCCTTTTTGCTTGTCTCCTTTTTTCTCTAGTTCATCAACTTTGACCATGTTAAGAGGTTTGGATCCCTTTGAGACTGCCTGGCTTGCAAGCTCTTGTTCTATATTGGACTTGATAGCTTTTTCAAATGACTAGAAAAAATGGAGATCCTGTTTTGTAACGTGATACTTAACTTCCTTTAGACTATCTGTATCATTATCGGTATCGGATTACTTGATCATGTATTGACTTGTATTAGCTCTTGGTTTCTCAATAAACGCATACAGAGAACCATACATGGTGGCAGCGTGGTAGAACTCAAGAAATTCACAAGACCACTGATGGGAGATAAAGAACAGGCTTCGGGATCAGCAGCTTCCAACGCCGGACTTCCAGCGCCGATTCTGAATCTACAACCACCATCCGATCTTGACGTCAGCGACAGCCGCCGAGCTAAAATTCGGACAGTCTTTCGCCAACGATGGGAGTTTTACGCTATCATTACTCAGTCAGCCAAGCAACCAGAGGATTACCAAGTAGCCCTCTTTCTATATTCGATAGGAACTGAAGCAGTAAAGACATTCAATACTTTTGTCCCTACTGACGAGGACCAAAAGAGCCTTCAAGCCATCATCGAAGCCTTCGACAAATTTGCCATGGGAGAAAAAAATGAAACATACGAACGTTATAAATTCAACAGCAGAAACCAGCAAGAGAACGAATCAGTTTCAGTCCACATCACAGAACTCCGTCTCCTAGCACAGACATGTAATTTTTGTGTATGCCTTTATGACACGCTGATTGGGGACAGAATAGTCCTTGGAATAAGAGACCATGACACAAGAACGTGCCTTCTACAGACAAAAAAACGTACGCTCACTCAGTGTATCGACATGTGCCTAGCAAGTGAAGCTACCAAGTCGCAACGTAAGGCCCTAGACAAGCAACAGCATGAACCGATGGTCCACGAATTAAAGCAAACTCGGAGGTCAAATACACAACCACAGGACAAAGGAACAGAACAGACATAGACAACGATAGAAAGCGAACTAGAAAACCGCATAAATGCCGCTACTGTGGTCGTTTGCACAAGCCCAACAGAAAGGAATGCCCAGTTTGGGGAAAATTCTGCTCTGATTGTGGCATAAAGAACCATTTTGCAGAAGTATGCCAACAGAAGACCAGAAATGTTGGAAATGCCCAAACACATGCGATTGATGATGAAGACGCTGATAGTGCCTCCGATTACATGGGTTGCGTGACAGTTGAACAAGCAATAAACGAGGTCACAGGAAGTCAAACTGCAGAGCCCATATATGCTGAAATGATCGTAAATGGAGACCCGATCAAGTTCCATGTCGACTGTGGAGCATCTGTAAGTGTTTTGCCGTCAAAGTTCCTAAAGTCCGAATCGTTAAAATCTACCAAGAAAAAACTCGTCATGTGGAACAAGACCGTACTCAAGCCCAAAGGAACGGCGGAAGTAACTATACTCAATCCCAAAACGAACCGGAAGCACGTAATTGACTTTGTAATTGTCGACGAACTTTTGATGCCATTGCTAGGATCATACGCAATTCAACACATGGAAATCATCGAAGTCAAACGAGAAAATTTCAAGTGTGTTTCATCTGTTAACCAAGAGCCATCAGCCAAAGCGATCCTTGGCGACAAAGCTGACATCATTGCACGCTACAAAGATGTATTTAACGGAGAGCTTGGCACTCTGGCAGGAGAACAACGTTTGACCGTTGACCCCGATGCCACTCCATCGGTATCGCCGTCCAGACGGGTTCCACTCGCGATGAAACCGAAACTACAAGCAGAGTTGGATCGCCTAACAGATCTGGGAGTGATCGCGCCGGTCGATGAGCCCACAGACTGGGTCAGTAACATCGTCGTTGCAACCAAGTCATCAGGAGACCTTAGGGTTTGCATTGACCCTAAGGAGCTAAACAAAGCCCTCAAGCGTGAAAGATATCCAATACCTGTCATTGACGACGTGTTGCCTGAGCTAGCCAAAGCCAGACTCTTCACCAAAGTCGATGCCAAGAACGGATACTGGCATGTAGTTTTAGACGAGGAGTCAAGTAAGCTCACAACATTCGACACTCCTTTTGGCCGGTACCTCTGGAAGCGCCTACCTTTTGGTCTGTCCGTAGCCTCCGAGATCTTCCAAAAGCGTTTAAATCAAGCGCTAGACAAGCTGGATGGTCTCCTTTCTGTTCATGACGACATGGTTATCTATGGCGTTGGAGAGACTGACGAGGCAGCACTAGAAGACCATGATCGTAAACTTGCCGCCTTCCTTGAGAGATGTAGAGAACGAGGCATCAAATTGAATAAGGCGAAGATGGAGCTTAGATGCACAGAGATTACATACCTGGGTCACGTGGTGACCAATCAGGGGCTTAAAGCAGACCCAGAAAAGGTTGAGGCTATTAAGAATATGCCAGCACCAGAGGACATCAAAGCAGTGCGCAGACTCTGTGGTTTCGTAAACTACCTCGCCAGATTCTTGCCAAACTTGTCTGATGTTCTCGAGCCCATTAGACAGCTGACCCGCCAGGATGTCGAGTGGCAGTGGAACAGCACACACGACAAGGCATTCCAGTCTATCAAACAGATGATCTCAAATGCTCCAGTGCTGAGATACTACGATGCAGAAGAGGAACTAACTGTCCAATGTGATGCGAGTGATAAAGGCCTTGGGGCAGCTCTACTCCAGAATGGTCAGCCTCTTGCTTTTGCCAGCCGAGCAACTGACCAGACCACAGAAAACGAGATTATGCCCCAATAGAAAAAGAAAATAGCTCGCAGTGGTATTCGCAGCTAACCACATTTCAAACCAGTATGTCTACGGCCGACCAGTGGACAGTTAATAGTGACCACAAAACCACTGGAAGGCCATTGCACTAGAAGCCGCTGAGGAATGCTCCCCAAACGCCTCCAGAGGTATGCTTTCTAAAAGATTCCAGAAGTATGACTTCAAGGCATCTGTCTACAAGCCACGTACGACAATGTATTTGGCAGACATGCTGAGCAGAGCGTATATCTCTACACCGCGACGTCCCTGCGAGGAGTTTGAGCACATCAATGCAGCGAATTTTGCACTAATGAATGATAGACAGAACAAAAGGAAGAATTCGAGAAAACACAGCACAAGATGAAATACTGCAATAGCTGACGAATGCGATCCTGAAAGGTTGGCCAGAGAATGCTGCCGATGTACGTGCAACATTGATGCCCTACTATGGTTTCCGCGACGAGCTGGCAGTGCATGATGGACTCATCTACAAAGGAGAACGACTTGTAATCCCAAAGAATCTGAAACCAATGATGCGCGAGTCCATTGGCGTCAATGGCTGTCTACCAAGGGCCCGAGAGAGCATGTACTGGCCGTCAATGAATGCTGACATACGAAACTACGTTGCACAATGCGAGACCTGCCGGTCATTCGAGAACCGCCAAGCCAAGGAGACGCTAAGAAGTCACCCACCAACAGACAGACCCTGGGAGAAGGTCTCAGCTGACCTTTTCATGCCGAATGGGAGAGACTACCTGGTTGTCTGCGACTATTTCTTTAATTTAATTGAAATCAATCACCTAGAGGACAAAAAGTCGTCTACTGTGGTAAAGAAGCTGAAAGGTTATTTTGCAAGATATGGCAATCCCTGATTGCATGGTCACTGACAACGGCCCACAGTTCACATCAGATAACTTCAAGACGTTTGCTGACAAGTAGGACTTTGAGGTTCAAACTAGCAGTCCCAGCCATCAACAAGTAAACGGGCTGGTAGAATCGGCTGTTAAAACCGCCAAGAAGCTGTTGCGTAAAGCTAAGATGGATGGACAGGATCCATTTTTGGCTCTATTGGCCCATCGTAACACTCCGTCTGAATCAATGGGGACAAGTCCAGCACAACGCTTCTTTGGACGACGTACAAAGACACAACTTCCAGTTACCACAGGGTTACTCAGGCCCCAGGGTATCAACCCTGAATCCACAAATGAGAGGAGAAAGATATCACAAGCAAAGCAGGCTCACTACTACAACCAACACGCAAAGGATCTGGAAGCTCTGGAAGAAGGAGACATTGTGCGAATGCGTCCGTTCCAGCTGAACAAAAAGACGTGGGACAAGGCATCAGTCAAACGAAGACTGGACGATCGATCCTATGAGGTTGAGTCCAACGACACACTATACAGAAGGAATCGAGTGGACCTTAAAAGAACGCAAGAAGTCCCTATAGGTGAAGAGACCTCACTTGAGACACAGGACGCACCATTGACTCCCGCACCAGCAGATACTTCACCAATGACACCTGCACCTGTACCTCCAGCCACGCCTTTGGTGTCAGCAAGACCCAAAAGGGTGACAAGGGAACCTGCTTATTTGAAGGACTTTGTAAGATCCTAAATAATGTACAAGGACCCTTTATAGATAAAGACTTTGTATGATTCAAAAGACACTGTCACAAGGACTCCATAGTATAGATTTGTTTTATTGTTTCGTTCCTGTTGTACTGACTGTCAATTAGATCTTAAAGGAGGGGGGATGTAACGTGATACTTAACTTCCTTTAGACTATCTGTATCATTATCGGTATCGGATTACTTGATCATGTATTGACTTGTATTAGCTCTTGGTTTCTCAATAAACGCATACAGAGAACCATACATGTTTTACCAGTTTGTTTTCACAAAAAGCAAGAGAGATAGGCCCCCTTTTACAAATATACAAATATATGAGTGGCATGGTTGGCCAAGTGGTGAGATTACTGGCCTTTCACCACTGTGGTCCAGGTTTGAGTTCCAGCTTGGGCTGAAATGTGAATTGAGTTTGTTTGATGTGTTGTTCCCTACCATGCCACAAGGGTTTTTTCTCTGTGTTCTCTGGTTTTTCCTCCCTCGGCAAAAATCAACATGTGAGTTGAGAGATGTACGAAAAATATTTAATGTAGAGGTAGTGAGTGTGAGTGCCACTATGTGGATCTGCTGTAGAAGATCATTTATTTATTTATCTAGGTATTCATTTATTTACATACTTATTTATTTGTTTGTTTGTTTGTTTGTTTATTTATTTAAATATACTGCTGCCCAGTTGGTTGAGCAACAGCCTTCAATGCAGAAGGTTGGGGTTTGATCCCCATCCTGACCAACAGTCAGGGTCTTTAATCATTGAGGAGAAGGTGCTGTCTTTGTAATTATATCTGCAAATGGGTAGACCTTCACGTTCTTCTTGGATAAGAACATCGACCTGTATTGTATGCCCGTCTCTCCAAAACTAATATGCATATCCAGAGGCACATACCGTACCCATGCAATGGAGGGGTGTTACAAAACCAATACCACTATTCAGGAAGAGTATACTCCTGCCACGAAATTGTTGGTGTGTGTGTGACCTACTACACTACAGGGCCCACAGCTAGATTGGCGAAAACTGTTATGTTCATGACCCTGCCTTCATAGGAAGGGAAAGTTAAATAAGTATAAGTGAGGATTGTATCACAAAATATCATTTCAAATGAGAAATCAAATTTAAGAAATCAACTTTGCAAATAAGATCAATGCATGGTTTACACAAATTATGTCAACCACACAAACACTAACCTTCTTTAGCTTGGCCGCTTTTACGTGCTTTGCCTTCTTCGGTGCAATTGTCCTTGCTACAAGACACAGACATAAAACAACATAGATTTGACAAGTACAACGATCATGGAAAAGAACCGAAATGTGTTCTGACAAGTGTGAAGTGCCAAAGTGGCAAACACTTGCCATAAAAATACTTCATTGTTCGATCTAAGGCTTCTACTTTCCCAAAACCTCAGTTATTTAACTTTTTTAGCAAGCAAGGAGACTAACCTCCCTTTTTAGGTCCTGTATGTTTTTTAGAAGAAGCCTTTTTTACATTTTTCGAAGCTCTTTTTTTCAACTGTCCCTGCGCCATGCTTAACTTGTTGTTCTTTTCTTGTTCAGACAACAATACTCGATCCATGCTTCACGACCGCGCGACAATATATAATAGATATGGGGGTGGGGTAGAATAAAAAAACATAAAAGCACACGTATGAAAGTTTTTATTAAATTTAAGAAAACATGCACATAACGGATATTTTATTAACTTTTTGTTGGTTTACTATAAAGTAAAAATGTAAATTTACGATTATTTTAGCGACAAATAAGATGGGGTTAAAAAAACTTGCTTTTACCCCTCCCTGGATAGTACTGTTTAGTCATTATAATTCATAGGCGCCATATTCAAGTTTCACTTCAGCCTGCGAAGATTGATTTCATGATTTCTTCCCTTTATGGATGCAGTGTTGACCTTTTTTAGAGCTAAAGTCATTAATTGTAAAACAGTTTCACAGTTTCCTTGTTCGTTTTCACGAAAATAGGAAGAATCCTTAGAAAAACCAACCAAAAAGTGTAGGTTTTCGTCCCTATAATGGACTTGACGAGAGAGCTGAGTTCTTTACCTTTGCCTCCACAACACATACACAAGCTGACGAAGATGGGTTATGCTACAGTTGAAGACCTTAAAGGAGTAAGCCCAACACAGCTAAGTGAAGGTAAATCAGCTAAAAGGAGTAGTAGTAAAAAAAGCGCTCAAGCTGAGTTTATCTATTTGAGCAAGTAAAAGAATCCATGATATGTAACAAACGCAAATTATCTTATTGACCTGGCCAGACACATATCATACAACTTTTTCTGCAATATTGATAATATAAAGCTCCGGCGACAATTTTTTGAAATCACCAAGACTACAATTTCATCCACCATATTTGTTTATGAAAACCAGTCCTCCTTACTGGCAACATTTGCTGCTTGCATAGCCATCACATTGGTGATTTCAAAAAATCATGTCACTTGTGCAAACAAAAAATTGCTTATGTAGCCACAGGTTAAGGTGTGGTAGTACAGAATCATGCATTGTTGCATTGCAAGTTGCATTACAAATGTTGCTTGTAATGCCACTCTGCTTGCAACAAATGATCTTTGTTGCAAAACAAATTATCTTTGTTGCAAAAAGTAGAAAGTGCTTCTACTTCGTGCATCAAAGAGACATTTGTGTTTCACCATGACGTGATGTGCCACCCCTACAAATATAGTGAACAATGTTGCATTCAATAGTTGCAGATTTAGAATGGAGTTCTACTTCAGTCTGCAATATTTTCTGTAACATTGCTGGCAACGCTGTAATAAGGTGGACACATGGTAGCCTTGCAACACAACAAACATAGCACACAATCTTGCAGAAAAGCCACAAGTTCCATGGGGAGGTACCCTGCATGGAACTCAAGGTCCCATTCGCACCTTTTCCTTTTGGTCCTTTTTTCTTTGTTTATTGTTATGAAAAAATTTCATTAGTAATTGTAGTTTTGTATGTAATCATCTGAAGACCAATAAAGCTGTTAAAAAATAGTGTGTCCAGGCCTTTTATAGGTAAAACAGCAAATTGTTTAGATGAATAACCATCCAAAGAAATGCAATAAGTATCTCAGGGATTAGTGGACCATGAAATGTTTTGGGGGAGGTAGCTAGGGGGAGGGAGGAAAATATTTCCTGCAAGTACCCTACCACCAAATGAATTCCTGCAGGGAAACACAGATAGAAAAACTATTTGTGCCTAAAAGAATTTTTAGCCCTCCTCCTCCCAAAGCTTCTAATGGTCCACCTCTCAGGATAAGTGAAAAAGAGTCTAATATTTTTTCATTGCATATTATTAGATTTAGACATAAGTAAAGAAGAAGCTCTTGGCATTCTTCAAACTGTTAGGAAGAAGCCATCCACAACTCCCTTAGAAAACGATAATCAATCAAGCATTACAAGTAGCCCTAGAAGTAGGAGTGCTCTGGAAATGCTACAACAGGAGCAGAATGCTAGTAGTATTGTGACATTTTGTGAAAGACTTGATGATATGCTTGGTGGAGGAGTCCCAGCTGGGAAAATTACTGAGTTTTGTGGAGCTCCTGGCATTGGGAAAACTCAAATTGGGTGAGAACACTTAAATATAGCATTAAGTTATGGTGTACACATCTGATCAGTCTGAGAAAGTAGCCATCTTTTTGCTGGCTTCCTGTGCTTCCTGTGATAAGGTCATGTACACAATTTTTAGCTCTGTTGGTCAGATGTCTCTTTCACTCAGCAAACTAGTGGAGTGAGCAATAAGATGGCTGTTTTCTCAGGGTAACATCTGATCAGCTTGCATGTTGATTTACATTAATGAAGAAGCAAATGGAACCCATACACAGCAACCAGGGAGAATGTCAATTTACATTTAGTTGGGAATATAATCAGGGTTCCCACTGACCTTGAAAAGTCAGGGAATACTAAAAACTTTTTCTAAGGTCAAGGAATTGTCAAGGATTTGTGGGTTTGTCAAACAGCTTTTTTAGCAGCTTGGCTGCAGAATTCCACAAACATTAGCTGCTTAATTTCATTTACTGTTATCAATGGAATATCAATTTGTGTTCAGGAGAAAGTCTGTGGAAAATGAGATTTGCTCAGTGAAAAGTTAGGGAAAAGTCAAGGAATAGGCAATGTGTAGTCCTGGGGCCGGTTGTACGAAGGGTGAATAGCACTATCCAGCGGATAAATCCTTATCCAGCGGATAAAATCTATACAAAATCTATACAGTGGATAACTTTTATCCGGTGGATAACTTTATCCAACCTTCGTACAACTGGGCCCAGCAAAATACTGTAGAGGCACAATCATTGAACTGCTTCAAAGCTTGCTTTACAAATGACATTATTTTGTAGTTATTTATTTTTTAAACATTTAAAAACTGCTGGCCACTTGGAATAATCATCTTCATTGATGGAGCCAAGTCTAGAGGAGGAGGAGGAGAATCACTCGAATTGATTTCATAGGACCTAACATTTCTTGTGCTAAGATACTTACAAAACAGGGGTATATTTTAGTGGGCATAAAATAGTGCAAGGACTAGCAGCAAGTGATAACATCTGCGCATGTCTCCAACTTCTATTGTCTTGAACAAATGAATAATTTTGAAAGGATAATTCCTAGCTGTTCGTGCTTTTGCACTCGACTGTAACGTTCCGAAAAACTTTGGGGAGACTATATACGACTCTCTTTATGAGAGTGGTAGCCCTAAGCTAGGTTAAAACCGTAATTTAGGCCAGTTCTGTCCAGCGGTTCACGCATACTCGTCATGTTATCACTTGCCGCTGCAAGGACTCAGTTTCCCATCATGCTTTGTTATAGAAAATCATGCTTGTGCACATTGCCTTTTTTATTTCACCTGGAGAGTGGGAACCCTGATCATTCCACTCAGAGATAAAAGACAGATGTTGCAAAGTCATCTACTTCCAATCCATGAATCCAAATTGTTAATTTTTAACATGGTAGTAAAAACACTTGGCTTCATTTTCAACAAAAAGTACAATGGAATTTTTCTATGTGGAAGTGTGTTATTTTCTAGGATGCAGCTTGCAGTTGATGTTCAGATTCCTGAAGAATTTGGTGGTGTGGATGGAGCTGCTGTCTATATAGGTGTGTTGAAATACGTGACATTTTATTTCATTATTTTGAATATAATCATATTTTCATTCAATACAAAAATGATGGAAATTAGCCAATCATTTAAGATACTATGTTAACCTATACCATAACTGATGTTTTGACAGTCCTGATGCTTTCCATTGATTGATTCCTTATCATTAAAGGCTTCTTTAAAGTTAAAGGGTTTCTTCCATTTATTAATTATTTTGTGCTCTTTTCTTTTGTTAGATACTGAAGGGAGTTTTATTGCTGAAAGAGTAGTTGACATTGCATCTGCTGCCATTAAGCATCTAGAAAATGTTATAGAGTCTGCAGACCTTGATGAATCAGGTGTGAGGAATTCGTTTTGTATTTCACACTTTTTCCTTCCTTCCTTCTTTCTTCCTTCCTTCTTTCTTCCTTCCTTCCTTCCTTTCTTTCTTTCTTTCTTTCTTTCTTTCTTTCTTTCTTTCTTTCTTTCTTTCTTTCTTTCTTTCTTTCTTTCTTTCTTTCTTTCTTTCTTTCTTTCTTTCTTTCTTTCTTTCTTTCTTTCTTTCTTTCTTTCTTTCTTTCTTTCTTTCTTTCTTTCTTTCTCTCTTTCTTTCTCTCTTTCTTTCTCTCTTTCTTTCTCTCTTTCTTTCTTCCTTATTTGCTTGTTTGCTTTCTTATTATCTGCTTCCATTCTTTTCATTCAAGGGAGCGTATCAGTTCAACCTCGTTCCCAATAAGATCAAGGAATGGTTTCCAAAGGGTTTTATTTAAATTTTTCATATAACTCTCGAAAACAAAAACATTCTAACTAAAAACTCAAATATATAAAAATGAAACCCGAAAAGTGCAAAGGATTATTTTGTACAGTATTTTGTTTTATTTTTAGTTTGTTGTATTTTAACAGAGAGAAATCTTCAAGTTGATTCCCTTAAAGAATTCCAAGTAGAACAGATTTTATCGCGCATTTATGTATTCCGATGTCACGAATACATCCAGTTGATTGCTTTATCTCATCTCCTACCTGAGTTCCTTAGTGGACATCCCAAGGTGATTACTGGCATTCTTTAAAATACCATTCTCAAAAAGGGTGTCTGTTTAACAAGTAGATTCCATTTTTCCGTGCGTCTGTACTCTAATATATGCACAGATGACGTCAGAATGTGATGAGAACAAAAAGTACACCACGAGACGAAGTCGAGTAGCATGACTGTTGTTCTCACCACATTTTGACGTCTTCAGTACAGACCCATGGAAAAATGGAATCGATTTATTTTATACAATATTCATCTAAACATTTCAACCAAATTGCAATCAGAGCGCGCGTAAGGTTCAATGACGTCATCTATGCGTGTGTACTGTTATCACACACGGTTCTCGACCAATCAAAGCTCGCGTAATATACTATTCATTATATGTATAATTAGATATAGTTACTGAAGCCGGCAGCAAAACTGGTTATAGCCCGAAGCTGACTGCAATATATCCAATATTGCTGCTGGCTGAAGTAACTATCTTGTATAATTACTGGTCAACTTCATAACCACCAAAATCACCAAAATTGTTGAAATTGAAGCAAATTTTAATTTTTAAAAAATGAAGTATTGTATGAGCATGCGTACTTCTGTTGATTTTATATCCCACACGTTTTGATGCTAACGTTTGTCATAATAAAGAAAGCCTTACAAGACTTTATTTCTGAATGGGGAGCTAGATTTTGAAAAGGCTCTGAAAAGTACTGTGACCGCTAGCTTAGTAGATACTTTTCTTTGTCATCCTGCAAATCTGGTTCCCCTAAGCAAGTCACATTGCAATATTCACACAGTATTATTAAAAATATTGCCGTCTGTTAGGTTAGGCTGATGGCATTATTTGCAGCAATGCAGCTGATGTATGCTTTTCTGTCTGGATTCGTTGGGTTATTGCGCAATGAAAACAATAGCTTATGAAATTGATATATGTATATATATACATTTTTATTTTCATGTATTTTTTATCCAGGTCAAACTGATAGTTTTGGACAGCATTGCGTTTCATTTTCGTCATGATTTTGAAGACATGGCACTTCGGACACGCCTACTGAATGGCTTAGCGCAAACATTTATCAGGATTGCATGTGAAAAACAAATAGCTGTAAGTAGATTCACAATCTACGGTGAGCATGTGAATAGCCGTTGGATTGAGGGTTTTTCAAAGAGATAGATCGATATAGGGGTGTGGTTTATGACTGAAATGATTCAATGTGACCATTTGTAGATTGTATTGATGAACCAAATGACGACACGATTACGTCAAAATCAAGTGGGCCAATCACATCTTATTCCTGCTTTAGGTAAGTCAATCACCGACCAAGTCAGAGCTTTCAGCTCTTTCTTTCTTTCTTTCTCTCTCTCTCTCTCTCTCTCTCTCTCTCTCTCTCTCTCTCTCTCTCTCTTTCTTTCTTTCTTTCTTGTATAATGACCCTAGCCTGTAATTCAGATGTAATCTAGAAGGGGTCTGACTAAACACATCGAATGAACTTCAAAATGTGATGAGAGACTGTTTCTCGTACATTTCAAATTTGTTCTCACCACATTTTGACGTCATTTGTGCATCTAGTAGAGTACAGACGCACGGAAAAATGGAATTTATTAGTTTTATATTTAAGTGTAAGTAGGAATGTTACTCGTTCAACTAAATCACTCACTTCAGAATATCCTTAATCTTTAACCAGTGTGATTAAAAACTAATGGAATGGGATTAAACATGAATATGATTTTGTTTTAATTTTAGGAGAGAGTTGGGGTCATGCCAGCACAATTCGTGTTGTTCTTTACTGGGAGAACAAACAGAGGTATATTATTTATATTATATTATTTAGCGCCAACCCAGGGGTACATCTAAAGAAAACCATTGACCTCAGGGTCCTGGTCTGAGATCCTGAAAGCACGATTAACTCCTAAGAAAACCACTCATGTTAATCGTGGTTTCACGTTAATGGAGCTTCTGTTTTACATGACTGGCGCTGAAGAATCTTTCATTGGAAGAACAGGGCTGGTCCTCTTCCCCTCCCCCCTAACTCCTCCCACCCCTCTTTTTCTTTTCTTTGTATACAATATAAGGCTGATAATATTATATTGGAATGGTCTGTCAGTAGTAGATTATTACTTGATTATACTCTATTACGTTTATTAGGTCTTTGAAAAATTCGACATGATTGTTTTTGAGTTTCTTGTAAAGCGAATATACATAGCACTATATAAACAAAGTATTTATTAGTATTTATTCTCTTGATGAGTATTTTTTTAAATAATTATTGTAGACTGGCGACTCTGTACAAATCCCCAACAAGGCAAGAAACCACAGTGCCATTTCAAGTAACGGTGAGTAGTGATGGTACTTTTATGAACCTGCATATGAAGTTATAGACACAAAATGTCACGCTTAAACAGTAGCTGTCGGTCATTCATGGTCCATTTGTTGGAAACAAACGCCAACCCAGGAATATGATTATAAATATAAAACTTAGAAAACTACTCATTCCAACCGGCCAGGATTAACCATCCTAAGACTATTTACACGAAAACGGTTTTGGAACCGGACCAGTGGTATTTACATGAGAACGGTTGTGGAAGGTTCCAAAATTGATCCTCTTTAGTAGGTCCACAAATCAAAACGGTTGGATAGAATATCTAGTGTAAAGGAAAGGACCATCCGATCGTTGTGATATTTGGAACGGCTGTCCCGTGTAATCATAGCCTAATCCACTTTCGAATAACTTGAAGTCTGCATGTTGATTAAGCTTATAGTGGTGTACTATCTATCCACAGTCTAGCGGAGTACGAGATCTATGGGAGCCAGATCATGCCAAGAACGATACAGCTTGCATTACTACTGCCAACAGTACCTGTGATGGGATTGACCACAATGGAAATACACAACAAACAGAAAGTCGTAAAAGAACTTTTGATGAGATTAGTTAACACGTGCTGGATTCAACCCATTGGATTTGGGCAAAAACTGTGTCTGGAAACAATTCCTTGTTGTTTCATCACTGATGAGGTGTAATACGAAGATTAGTTGTATTTTAGATAAAAGGTCGACAATAGTCCTTCCTTTCTTTAGTAAAGAGGGAAGGATCACACGTCTAGTCTGGCAAAATCCAGCCCTTGTAGGGTTGGTAAAAAAAAGCTGCTGGCGAAACCGAGACTGAACTGAGTTTCCAGTCTTATCAGAGATGACTTGATTTCAAACAACGGAACAGATTTGGCCTCAGTCTTTCAGATGCTAGTGATATAGATTGTAATATGCACTCTTTTAGCTTTGACTGACTCAACTACGAATTTCAACAAAAGCAACCACTAGTATTAAATGTTATTACTTCAGCTAGCAGTAACACTGAATTCTAGTCTGTTTTCCAACTGAGTAAATTGGTAATGCCACATAGAAAATAAAATACTATTTTACTGAACATTCTAAAGTATGTTAAGGGCTGCAGGGTCAGAAGCTAAAAACGAGAAAATGTCTCTTTTTCGATTTGCAGCGTAACAGAATGAAACGAAACTTTGACACCTTGAAAGTGTCCAACGCAGTATAGAAAATCAACGCTCAGAAATGGCCAGGGCCCTGTACCGATATTGTTCAACATCTACACTCCTTGATCTTCTTGTTCTTGTTCTTCTTCTTCTTCTTGTTCTTCTTCTTCTTCTTGTTCTTCTTCTTCTTCTTCTTGTTCTTCTTCTTCTTCTTCTTGTTCTTCTTCTTCTTGTTCTTCTTCTTCTTCTTGTTCTTCTTGTTCTTCTTGTTCTTCTTGTTCTTCTTCTTCTTCTTCTTCTTCTTCTTCTTCTTCTTCTTCTTCTTCTTCTTCTTCTTCTTCTTCTTCTTCTTCTTCTTCTTCTTCTTCTTCTTCTTCTTCTTCTTCTTCTTCTTCTTCTTCTTCTTCTTCTTCTGCTTCTTCTTCTTCTTCTGCTTCTGCTTCTGCTTCTGCTTCTGCTTCTGCTTCTGCTTCTGCTTCTGCTTCTGCTTCTGCTTCTTCCTCCTCCTCCTCCTAGCCTCCTCCTCTTCTTCTCCTCTTCTCTTCTTCTTCTTCTGCTTCTTCTCTATTACTACTACTTCTTCTTCCGGGTGGGGCCCACCTCCCGTTCTTGGTGAAGATATTCTAGTGGGCTTCGCACAGTGCTGTGCAGGAGACATCTAGACTTGTCACTTGCACAACTGAGTGGTAGGGTATTCCACTGACTCCCGTATTGATCTTGGAAGAACGAGAACTGATGATTAGTACGTAAGAACGGAACTTTATGAGCTTGTGAGTTCATGTGTCTTGAAGATTTCACGTGAAGTGTTAGTAGATGTTGATCTGAGAGCCCATATCGACCAAACCATTGCGTATTTTGTATATCATACAGTCTCAAGGCTTGCCTTCGGGTTTGCAAAGAAGCCCAACCGACTCACTGACATTGACAGATTTTACAGACTGCGGCTCAGACAAGTCTTTCGACACCATCCAGTGCATCCTTGAAGATTATACCTCGGAGCCCTAAAAGATAAAAGACAGGCTAACATACAAGAATGCTCTGTTTTCCATCTTGCTATCAGAGTAACTTAGTGACATGCATGCAATCTTGTCGGTGTGAAGGAAAGTAGCTGAGATTCCAATCAGAACCTGTATATCTCGTAGTGACCTTTCAGTCGGAGTCTCATGTTTGCACCATACCTTAAAATTAACTGAAAAAACTCAAAAGCGTGCAAATCTCATTACAAAGCCTGCTGGAACTAACTGAGGAGCGGACTTTTTAAAACACCTTTCGTACTTCTACACTCGCACTTTTTTGCCCCACTGCAGACTACGCCCCCCCCCCCCCCCTCCCTCCTCTGCGTTTGAAGCCACAGTTGTCGTACTAGAACACTAGATCGGCTGTTATCAACAATGCCCTGCGTATTATCTCTGGGTTGACCCCAACAAATATGTCCCCAGTCCTCGTAGGCATTGCTCCTGCTAACAGACAAGAGCGTCAACCGCAAACATTTCGCAGCAGTTGCAAAAGAAATGAGCGGGACCTGTGCCCACTATCACCATCAGTTGTAGCAGCTGTGCAACACCAACAGGGTTCCCACTCTCCTTGGCGAAAAATCAGGGAAATCAGAGAACAATTCAAGGGCAGGAAATTGTCAGGGAATTTTGTCATCGGTCAGGGAAATTGTAAAAGCAAGCCAAAAGTCAGGGAATTTTGAAACAAAAAATCTAGGTTACCCACCAGACTAAAGTCTCGATTGGGAATTTGGTCAATAGGCTACCAAAAATCCAGACAGAGGCGGAGTTTCCTATACAATGTCTGTACACTTTGCTGGCTTCCCGGTAGCCTATTGACCATCTTTAGTCTGGCTGGACGCGTAATTATGCACACGGTGGTAACCAATCAGGTTACTGTAGATAGCTTGCATCTTAATTCTAGTTTAATCCATATATTTGATGCATGTAGATATAATGTAATCTACGGGTGCTAAATAAAGCATATATGTCTTGTCTATAAATTTAGGTTACCTGTGGAAGCCAATATCTTCATTCAGTTACCCAACGGGCCACGTTCGATATCTTAAAATTCTAACTTGACTACAAGGCTTTGATAGGATGGTACTGACTTCCTGTAGATACGAAAACATCCTTCCCAAGTACATTAATAGTGTTACGAATGAACCAATGTACCATAAATGACGATTACAATTGGGATATTTTCAGAATTTTGATTGGAAAATGAGTTAGTTCACAAACTATAACAGCGTTACTATCCGGGGTTACTATAGAATTGACACCATTGTAACCACTTACTCTCAGACACTGTAACCTGTCTGGTGCATAAGCCCTCTCACGACCGCAAAAGATTGCTACACCCTTCAGTAGCTAGCACTCAAGAGAAGCTCAAGAGAAAGAAAAACTATTGACTTTGATTTTGTTCCCCACACTAGGGTGAATTACAGCTACAAGTTACAAATACATATGTAGTTTAATTATTTTTTACCTCTCTTATAATGACCACCTACGACCACTGGTCAGAAAATAGGTTTTTGAAAGGGGTACCATTTACTCTGAAAGGTATATAAAGTGGTACCTTTTTTCTCTGGAAGGTATATAAAAATAGGTTTTCAACAAGGGCTTGTTTAGAAGTCTCCCTTGCAGCCGTGGTTAGTCTTGTCACGCAATGCTCCATACACGAGGGAGACTAGGGGTGGAGCCTCCCCATATAACATTAGCTCACCACAGATTGTTACCCGTGGCTTTAGCTTATTTTAATGTTTTAAAAAGAAGGAAAGCTTTAAAGTACGAAACAAAAGACCACATGTGCATTTATTACATCTTTATTCAGTCGGCAAAAGTCATTTGACAGCACACCAACGGTGCAGACAAGAACAAAACGAAATAGTCTAAAAAACTGAAACATTATAAACAAAGCTAAAAATAAATCCCTAATGCATGGTCTTCCGCATCCAATTTTTTTGGGGAGAGAAGTAGGCGAGAATTGGACACACAGGCAAAATGATTTATCTCGCAAAAGGAGAACACAAGAAAAAGAAAACAACCATCGGAAGAAAGTACTGGAAGGAAAAATCCAGAAAAAGGAAACGTTTTGGGCTTCCTGTGTCAGCAACTGCGATCCTGACATCCATTTCTGATTTCCGGATCCGGTTTGAAACCGAACGAAAGTGAACACGGACTGAACTGGACTGAACATGTGGTATAACGAATGGTTGATGCTCATTCTAACTCTTTGGTAAGCCAGCCTTCCCTGCTTTTCTAGACAAACAATTTTTATCAATTATTATGAGTTTTTGACTCTATTGTGAAGAGAACGTGCCTCCTTTGCAGCTGAGAGAACAAGTTGAGTTACATAACAACATAGCACTCATCAAGGCTGTTGTGTGTTTTAAGTTTAGCTCAGATTAACTTAAATTTGTAACCATTTGTTTCGTTATCTTCTAGCCCACACCAGGAACTCGTGAGCAGTGAAATCTAATTCAAGACTCTACCAAATACAAGGTTTCAGTACAAAGTTTAGTTTTGTTTCACCCAATTGAAGATTCCCACTGAGCTGAAGGACTTTGAATTGCTGAGTCACGAGTTTTGTAGGTCTTCCGTTATGTCATGCATCGCCGTTCTTACATGACGGAGCAATGCAGTCCAAAGAGGAGCAAACAAGTTGTATTTATGGCGGAAAAAAGATCGCAGTTTTATTCACTGTGGGAACCTTGTTTATCTTGGCTGGCTGTACCTGTTATCCATTGATTGATTCCCTGATACAGAACAAAATCAATTCCCAGCTTGTTCTAAGCCCTACATCAGCGAGCTACAAAGAATGGAAGTCACCCGATGTTCCGATATATCTTCAGTTCTTTATATTCAATGTGGAAAATCATCTTGAAGCCGAGCAAGGGGCAGTTCCAGTAGTCAGCCAAAAAGGACCCTATTCATATAGTGAATTTAGACATAAAGGAAACATCTCTTGGAACAATGAGAATTCTACTGTGATGTACAATGAAAGGCAGTGGTTTGTATTTGACCCTTCTACGTCATGCAGTAGCTGTGATCCCTCCAAGGATAAAGTTATAACTCTTAACATCGTATTGGTAACACTTGCTAACTTGATCAAAAACTTGCCAGATGTTTTAGATTGGAAGGCTTTGGTAGATGTTCTTTTCGATGTTGAGAAGGAGACCTTATTCCATGAGATGAATGTCCATGAATTATTGTGGGGGTACCAAGACCCATTGCTTCATAAATACAATGACATAAAGAAAAAATGGCCTTTCAAGGACTTTAATCTGCCAGATGTGAGCTCATTTATAGCATTGCAGCAGAATAACACATTACAGGGAGTTACTAAAGTCTGTACAGGAGCCAAGGACATCAATTCTATTGCAAAATGGAAAGAATGGAAGGGGAGGGGTAATGTTGGTGTGTGGAACACATCGTATTCCAACATGTTAAATGGTAGTGATGGTACTCAGTTTCCACCCCAACAAAGTACAGATAATATTTTGTATGTTTTTGTGACTCAACTTTGCAGGTCTCTGTTTTTGACTTATGAAAAGAAATCCAAAGTCCATGGAATAGACACTTTAACATTCACAACACCAGCAAAGCTTTTCTTCAATGCAACGCTCAACCCTGATAACCAAGCTTTTTGTACCAAAAAGTGCTACCCTACTGGAATTTTGGACATTGGTGTTTGTCAGAATGCATCTATACCTCTACCTTTATTTATCTCTGCCCCTCATTTTTACCTGGGCGACAAATCACTCATTGAAAAAGTCCATGGTTTATCTCCTAATAAGAAAGACCATGGAACATTTCTTGATGTTGAGATCCATACAGGAGTTCCATTAAAAAGTGCCAAACGGCTCCAGATAAATGTTTTTATTGAGCCTGTCCCACATATCACACAAATGGAAAAAATAAGAAGTGCATTTTTTCCTATAATGTATATTAATGAAACATCAACAATTGGAAGACGCCAAGCAAGAATGCTCAAAGAGAAAGTACTTATGCCATTCAGTATTACTCACTACTTGGAGTTAGCAGTGGTCATTGTTGGAGGAGTTTTGTTTTTAACTGCATTTGTCTTGTTAGTCCTTTTGATCCATAGAAACAGAAAACTGATGTTAATTAAAACCATGCTGACTCCATCAGTCAATGAAAGAACTCCACTTGTTGTTAACAGCTAGATCTTGTAGTTTTGGTTTGATGGTAGTGGGTGTGCTAAAATTATTGTGTGCTACATAAAAAAAGTCATTCAGTACTATTTGATATTTTGGGAGAGTGATAACATTACACAAATTAAGTAATTCAAAGAAGACCCTACTTGATGGGGAGTACCTGATGGGAAGTATATTTTGAGAATTGATGAATTAATTGTTATAGATTAAAATTTACATTCATTCCTTAGGGAGCATTCATTTTTTAGGAGGGGGTGGGCCGGAGGAATTGCAGGAATCAAATACAAAAAAATGCAAGCCCCCATGGTAAGGAATTGAACTATATTGATGACCCACCCCACTTCCAAATACAAAAATAGGGTCCCTTGACCTGGTTTAACTTTCAGAAAAAAATGACCCACCCCCTTTCATAGAGTAAATTTCTTTTGGCCCACCCCTCAATTCCTCCGGCCCACCCCCCCTCCTAAAAAATGAATGCTCCCTTATTGCATCTTTTTAATACGCTGAGTCTGATAGTTTCCATTTTTAATGATTTTGTTATTAATTACTTCCAAAGTAATGACTTGAACTTTGGAACTTCCAAACAAAAGTGTAAAATGCAGTGTTACAACAGACTCGGTAACTTTTGAGGACTTTGTGGACCCCAATTAATTAAGACATTCATCTGTGTTTTTGTTTTTGTTTTGTTTTTGTTTTGGTTTTTGCAGCAGCTCAACAAATATTCATTCAGTAGCTGTAAAAAAAGTATTCTGACCAATAATCTCATTCAGTGAAAAGTATGTAAACTTAAAGGCTGAAATTATATTTGCTCATTGTTTCTTGTAAACATCAATGGTGCTATTGTAATATACTTTTTTACTGCTAAGCTAATATATTAAAAGAAAAAGATGTCTCGTTATAGAAAGGTGTATTTGTTTTTTATGAAAGTACCCCTCTCCTAGCTAGGACCTGATAGAGAGTAACATCATGATGACGACAGCTGGGAGAAGGGGTTGTCAAAAAGGTTTAATCTCAATATGCAATGCTATTTTTTTCACCATTTTCAATTCTCATTCAGACTTGAGAGTTTTGAAATGAATGATATTGAAAGAAATTATCTGGCCAAATGGAAAATATACTGGAGTCAGTTGTTCGAAGCCTGGATACGTTATCCACCGGATAAGAGCTATAAATTTTATCCACTGAATAAGTAAAAGGTAAATTACCGAGAACCGAGGCTTTTAGCCTTATACAACCCAAGGACCGCAGGGATGTTTCAGTTTTGCTGACCCTCCCCTCCCCTAGGTTGTTAAGATTGCTATGCATGCTGGGTAGTTTAGGTTATGTCGTTCTTGTTCTTGTACGATATGAACAACAGTTAAAACACGTTTATTTTAACTCTCTTAACGTTCAAACCAAATGTAGCAACACAACTCGTTGACATCGTACAATGGCAATGCAGACATGCGTAGTTTATGGGCGTCTTTTTTGCTCTCAAGCAAGACAAGCAGTCAGTCATGTTCTTGGACGAGAAGCAGGAGCAGCGAGAGTTCGGCTAATCGCTGTTTGCTGCGGGTTTTCTAAAGACGTCAATTCTCCTGCTAGAAAGTTTGTGTTTGGAGACGATGCCTATTTTATCGCTGATAATCGTGGAAGCAGTGTTATGGGTAGGTGAAATAAGGATTTTAGAGAAGAATAAAGTCTGTGTTTTATGATGTAATTTGTGCCCTCGAAGGTGTTTTTGCATTGGTTATAAATTTATCAGTTTAATCAATTTTTAGTCCAGTGTTTAAGTATCTCAAGTATGTACACCTAAATGTCTTCTGTAAGTGAAATAAACGATGTCTTCGACTAATAAGAGTTACAATTTGGGTTGATATGTAGTCGTTCATAAATTAAGCTGTCTATCACGTGCAAGATGCAGAAAGCGAACTTTGGTCATCAGATTTTTTTATTGACACAGTCACAAAGGGTTCGAAACACGATTGTAGAAGTTTGTTTCTTCTCAAGAATATTGATAAAAATTTTACTTTTTTCTGATCCAGGAGGAATTAAGCCTTAGGCTATTTATCTCGTCAAAGTTCAAAAGACATTTCTTGACAATGTTTATCAACAAGTTGTCCATCAATAAGACTCTTACATAATAAAAAAGTAAAAGTTTTACAGTAACGTGGATGTTTTTTAAAATGAAAAATGCAGTATAATATCCCAAATATTTGAAAAGTTTTCAATCATTTCTCCATTAGACCGTAAACCGATTAGGAATGGACGCATATGACGTACTTTTCTATTTGTTTACTTACGTTTTAATTATTTCTTGTGTTTCAGGAGTTGCAGATGGGGTGGGTGGCTGGCGTCAATATGGCATCGATTCATCCAAGTTTGCTAGTTCTTTAATGGAAGGCTGTAGAAAATTTGTGCTGGAAGGTGGTTTAGATGCACATTCACCCATTGCAATACTTAGAAATGCCTTCAAAGAAATGACAGAACTCAAAGCTTCAGTTTTTGGTATGCATACAATTTTTGTGCTTGACCCTGTTAGATGAATGTTTTAATGGTTTCTTGCAGCTGTTTTTAGTGCATGGTGATGTGGGTTTGAGAAAGACTAGGAATTTAGTGAAAGACGAGTAACATGCAAATTTGTACCTACAAGCAAACTACATCATTCCAATTTTCATTTTATTTTTCATTTTACTTTTTAACTGAAATGTTTTCCACAATCATTCTTCTGTGATGTCTTATCCCAGTGTGTTACATGTTTTTAGAAATTAACATTAGGTGGTATTTAAAGTAACCCCCTAAAACAATAGAATGTAAAGAAAATTTTTCTGTTCCTGAGATAATAGGCTTTAGTATTCAAAGAATGACATTTGTGTAATTACCCATTTATTTCAGCAAGGTTGCCAGATTGAACAGTGAATGGGAATTGATATTTTTCAGACCAATAGGAACTGTGGGATCATTAAAACTTGTACATTGTGTAATTTACAAGTGTAGCTGTCAAGAACAATGATGGTGGCATGTGACATCATGGCAGTCATCTTGGTTAAATGTTATCTGTTGTTCATTCATCCAATATGGTTACCACTGCTTTATCTAAGTTTTCTTTCTCAGGCTAAAACCTAGCAATAGCTACACATGTGAATTGAAAGTATACTGGTTTATTGAAGTAACTTTTGGATAGCTAAGTTATTGTGCATAATGCCAGCTCATTTAAGCCAAAACATCTCCAGTTATTTTCCTCAGTATTTAGTGTTTGTTCTTGCATTAATTTGTTTGACACACAATTTCAAAATAGTGACCAGGAAAATAAAAATAGCACACACACACTCACACGCACACACACACACGTTGTATGCATGCTCAGCATAAATAACAAACTTTGATGTGCTTGCCACTAGAACCTTCAAATAGCTCAGTTGGTAGAGTGTTGGACCAGAAATCTAAAGGTTGTGGGTTCAAAGCCCACTGAGGGATTGGATTTTTTCTGAGCAAAAATCTACACTCAAGAAGCATACACATCTAACTAATAGCACAGGTACCACACAAGGCAGCGTAAGTGGACCATACTTGTTTAATATCTTTATGAACGATCTAGAGACAATAGACAACAACCTAGCCATGATAACAAAATATGCTGATGACTCCAATTTGTTAATCACCATCAAGAAATCTACTCCCGATCTGTCCACCCAAGCCATTGACCATTTTCTAGATTGGTCGTCTTTGAATGAAATGACTTGCAACCCGTCTAAATGCAAATCTCTAACCTTTAGGAAAAAAGGTAGTGCGCCAACTGATAGAGTCATTGTTCACAACATAAAGGAGCATGATCAACTGAAGCTACTTGGGATCACCTTCCAGTCAGACTGTAAATTCACTACTCATGTGACCGAGAAGCTAAAAGAAGCAAATAAGTGTCTATATGTCATCAGAAGTCTTAGAAAAGAAGGATATAATCAGAATGAAATTGACCATTTATTTAAAAGTTTGGTACTCCCAAAGATCACATATGGTATATCTGTGTACGGAAGCAGTAAGTCCGACCTGAGCATCATTGATCGCTTCTTGAAGAGATGCTACAAGAGAAAATACTCATCTGATCTGTACACAGCCAGCGGATTACTGGAACAAAGCGACAGAGCGATTTTCAAGAAGGTAACCCAACAAGAACGCCATCCACTCAGAGCCCTCCTACCAAGATGCAAGACTACAAAGTACCCGCTGAGGAAAGACACTTCCTTAAAACCCAAAGTTAACACAGAACGTTTCATGAACTCGTTTATTAATAGAATAATCTTCAAATATAATTTAGCAATTTAGCAATGTAATTGTTGTGTGTAAGCTGGCGCATCTGGATACGTATTATATCCAGTGAATAAAGATTATTGTTATTGTTATTGTTATTGTTAATAGCAATATTGTCATTGCTATGGCAACAGGTTCTCAATTTCACAATGTGTGGGGACATATTTTCTAGAGTAGAACCTGAGTATCTCAAACTTCTAAGGGTAACCTAGAATAATTATTGAGGTAGAGGAGTTCAAGATACAGCTAACAGTATTGACTGGAGAATATATGATTAAAAGGGTTTTCAAGATCACCAAATTTGATGGGTTCTACTCTTTGTCAAATCCTGACTTTTCTTGCATACAATATTTCTAAATCTACAAATTGTGATAATGTTATTTTTTGTTTTTATTTTCAGGAAGTAGTACAGCGTGTATTATAGTCCTGGATAAAAACAGCAAGATGTTACGTTCTATGAACCTGGGAGACTCCGGGTTCCTTGTTATAAGAAAAGGTCATATAGTACATCAATCATCAGACCAGCAACACTATTTTAACACTCCTTATCAGCTAGCAATTCCTCCACCAGGACAAGATGGGAGAGTTATACAAGACAGGTGAACCAATATGAACTTCCTGTAATTGTAGCAATAACTAAGTAGACTTACAGATTTGATGACTGATTGAAGTCTAATTATTTCTCTACTTTGGTACAAAAATCATTCCAATTGTCATGCCAGGAATGAGGAGGGGAAGGGGTTGTACAATGAGTTACTGGACTGTTGCGAAGGACTTTGGCTGGGGAAAAGAACAGATTCAACAAGCTATGTACAGTATTTCCGTGATTAAACACCCTGGGCACATATTTTAAATTTGGTGGACAAGGGTTTGTTAATGTAAACACATGATTCCTCATATACACCCTTCCAATAAATGCCACAATGTTTGTTTTCCGCACTTGACATCAAATTTATTCTTTTCAATTGCATTCACATTGTACAAGTTTCAAAAGAATAAATTTGACGTCAATCGCGGAAAACAATACATTGTGGCATTTATTAGAAGGGTGTATAGGAATGTGCCATAACTCTGTAAGTCAAAAAGCAAGTTTTACATCATTTTCTATTAAGTATCTCTTATTTATCACACTTCTTGGAGGAAGGGGGATGCTTAATTGAGGGTGGAGCTTATTTCAAATATCATCTTCAAGGGGGGGCACTTAATCGCAGGAAGGTGCTCAGTATGCTGTTTCTTTTGATACTCTAGTTTGGATGTAGCAGAAAGCACATCATTTCAAGTAGAAGTTGACGATCTAATAGTGATGGGTACAGATGGCTTGTTTGATAATCTTCCTAAAGATCACATACTCCAAGAAGTATCTTTGTTAGAGGTAAGCATTTATCACAAATTCTTGTAATTTAACTGAGTGAAGTCCAGTTTAGTCTGTAATCATACAATGCAAGGGATAAACAAAATTGGACAACCACCTACACTACCTACACTATAGTTTGTTTATTCAGATTGTGCCTGAAAATATGGAGCATGTAGTAGTAGTGTTATTTGTGTATATCAAATAATTATGGAACATGTTGTATTAGTGTCATTTCTGTATATCAAATATGGAGCATGTTGTATTAGTGTCTTTTCTGTAATTTGTGTTGTGATATACAGATATACTGTTAGTAATTTGTGTTGTGATATACAGATATACTGTTAGTAATTTGTGTTGTGATATACAGATATACTGTTAGTAATTTGTGTTGTGATATACAGATATACTGTTAGTAATTTGTGTTGTGATATACAGATATACTGTTAGTAATTTGTGTTGTGATATACAGATATACTGTTAGTAATTTGTGTTGTGATATACAGATATACTGTTAGTAATTTGTGTTGTGATATACAGATATACTGTTAGTAATTTGTGTTGTGATATACAGATATACTGTTAGTAATTTGTGTTGTGATATACAGATATACTGTTAGTAATTTGTGTTGTGCTATAAACATGATGTAGGTGAATCAAAAATAGTTATTAATAACTTCATGTTAGTGAATGTATTTAGCAATAGTTAATTCAGCTTTGTTTCATCTGATCCTCAGAACTTTGACAGAGAGAGCATCCAATCATTAGCTGATAACCTTGCAATGAAAGCCAAGTCCCTTGCATTTGACCCCAGCTATGATTCACCCTTTGCAAAGCAAGCAAAATTCCAGGGGTTTGAAATAACAGGAGGCAAACCAGATGATATTACAGTCCTTATTAGTGTAGTAACATCAGACACTGGCCAGAACAGTGAGTGACAACAGTATTAAGCTGCATGTGAAGTTTAGATTCTTCTTTTAAGTCAAAGAGATGCAAAGAAGGAATTATTAAGACCTGGGCACATGAAACAGCTATTTCTGCAATGTTGTGCACAACACAGTTGCGATAGAGCCATTTTCATATGACTGTGAAAATACCATGGTCACAGTACGGCACTGTTACAGCAGGAATTACTAGGAATGTTTTTATGGGCATCATGACAATGACACAGTGTGATAAGATTCACACTCATATGAAAACAGCTCTATGTGGCAAGCCCTTCAATGTTGCAGAAGTATGGTAGTAATATTTAATGAGGATATACTCCACTCAATAATTAATTTTCAGGAAGGTCCTAACAAAAAATTAAAAACTAAAAATTGATAAAATATGCTATATGGAAATGTTGCAAATGTTACAATGTTGCAAAAAGTTGCATCATGTGACCAGGAGATGTTTGTTTTCGATAAATCTTTCAATACATGCATGTTATATTCATGAGAGACTCCATAATGGTTTTGATATTGTAATGCAAGTTAGCCATGGGGTCTTCATGGAGGCAAACATTGGAACAAGAGGACCATCTTTAAAAGATCAACTTGCCCTTTAGATGTTATTTTTATGCCAAATATTGTTTCAAACTGTCCAAATCAAATTATATTAAAAAGCAGCTGAAATTTCCTGATTTGAAGTTAGTTGCCCCCTTAGTAAGCATGAAACTAATCTGCATTACAATGCAAAAACCATCATGGCATCTAGATATTGAATGAAACCTATAATTGTCTTTAGAATGATGATAGGTACTCCAAACACAATTTCTCAATGTAGCTTGATTAATTATCATTATGACAGAAGTCATTCCATTGGCAACCCCACTTCAATTACACTGCAGACATTTTTTCCCTTGTCAATTAATCACCTTTGAGTGATTTGCATCGATTTGTCTATGCTTTTTTGCGCCCAAGAATATTTGATGGATCAGTAATAAACAAAAATCTAGTTAAGATATGAAGATCATGAGGGTTGAAATGCAACAACTTTCGTTCTATAAAATATTTTTGTTAGCTCATTTGTTGAACTCTGAGTGAAAAGGGTGGTGATATTGTGCTGGTACACAATTTTATAATTATTAATTCTTATATTCATTATTGCTTGAACTTGGACATTCCAGCAGGACATTTTGCTGCTGTTAATCATGTTAATGTGATAGTTCTATTGCACAAAAATCCATGTGAAACTGCCTTTCAAAAAAACCCTAATTCCTTGTTCCCAAATGTTGCAACAAATACGATGTGTATGATGTTTTTGACCAAAATGTCCATAACCTGCTGCATCTGTTCATATAATATTGAATATCACACTACGTTTTCAAACTTTAGGGGGTTTGTGTGTTGTGCAATGATGGGAATTTTAAACTTGGCAATATATATATCATGGAGTGAAAGTTTCATAATAGCTTGATATTCTGACAGTATCATGCACTCTCTATGCTCTTGCCAACAGCAAAGGCATAATGACACATGAGCCAATGGGCATTGGTTAGGAACTTCATTGTTTTTCATGGTCCAAGGTGCCCTTTGCAGGACCTGGTCACGTGACACATGTCATTGAAATATCAACTCTGATGGCAAAATGGTTGAAATGATCATAAAGAGCATCTTTAACTCAGTGTTTGGCTGGGTTTGAGCCTTTTTGACATAATGGGGAAGACATAAGTTTATGATTGAAATTCCTTTTTTTTATTGAGTACCAAACCATGCCAGTCAGCTATACATTCCTTGGCAAAAATCAGACTTTCAAAATATTCTACGTACATCCATGGACCATGCTAATTTGGAGGTGCTTATTTCTGATGTGTGATTAAAGCTGATATTTCTGTGTCATGTGTCACTGTGACCAGGGTCTGCAAAAAGCCTATAGTCTTGTATAAATACTATTTGTATGTTTGTACATAGCATTTTATTTATGTTGCTTTTCACATTAAGCAAGAAACACTTTGAAGTATAAAACATTAAAAGTCTGACAAGTTACACATAGTTAAATAAGTCGGCATGAATGGGCTGTGTGTACCAGTCAATGGCTGTAGGAAAGTCCTATGTTCAATCATACAATGTACATAAATATATTGAGTTAAAAAAGAACAATTAACTTGTGTTTACAGATGATAAGTGTTGAAAATTACAAGAGATGATGTTCTTTACAGCTTTTTTTAGAATAATTGATTTTAATGGTAAAACCATCATTTGTGTTAAACATCGGACCTAAGTTCTGGAAAGTCTGATTAGCACTAAGCCTAGTAAGAAATCATTTTTGATCGCTAATCAGGCATTTATTAACTGGCCCCAGGAGTCAAGAAATGTTTTCTTATGATAGTAGTACAAATGTGGTGAACTTTTAAATTTGTAAATAAAAAATATCGAGAATTGACCTTGATTGCTGATGACTATACTGAGGGCGATTGTTATTGGGCGATTTCATCCCAGGGAATCATCCCCCATCCCGCAAGCATCCCCCATCCCGCGCAATCAAACTGGTGTTAAAAGCAGTATTTATGCTGTAGAGGCTAAGTCTCCTTACATACTATATGGAGTTTGTAGGAAATTGAACGTGAAAAATAAGTCTTGCATTCCTATTGGTTGAAGCGTCGCCCCAGTAGTGATCATAACTATTTCTTTTTTCCGGAACAATTTTAAATATTTGTGTACGTGTCTAGAGACACAAAAAGGCACCTGACTTGATAACATTTATTAGCTTCGCCATGTAATGATATACAGTCAATTGAAGAAACGTTGTCGGGTCTAAAAACATAGAAGCTGAGACCGAAATGGTTCATGGGATGTCAATAATTATATTCTGATTTATTCATTTAAGCTGCAACCGATAAAAAATCGAAGCCAAACGGCCCGCCAACCCAGGTCCTGAACACGTTTTTGGCATTTTGCATCGAAGGCAAAGCATAAATGAATAAATCAGAATATGATTATTGACATCCCAAGCATCATTTCGGTCTCAGCTTCTATGTTCTATGTTTTTAGACCCGACAACGTTTCTTCAATTGACTATATACAAAGTTACACGTAAAAAGTAAAGAAATTATATATGTTATATATGCTTATATACATACATACATACATACATACATACATGATTGAGACTCCCTCAACAGGGCTTTTCAGCTCAATTTACAAATCCTAACTAAATCATATAAATCAAACATAAATGGATTAAGAATCCCAACTGGCAAGGAGGCAAACCAGTTGGCTATATTACAAGCATGGCCGAGAAACTGAATTTGAACTAATCGAAATCGGAACAAATTCAGTCTCAGCTAGTGGCCAGAGCGGGAATCGAACCTGGGACCGCCAGATTGCGAGACCAACGCTCTGACCACTCGGCCATGCTGGCAGGGAAACTGCAACAGCGAGTAGTCAATTACTGCGGGCCCGTTAATAAACCTATAAATCGTTGATAATAACTAAATAATAAAAATAAATAAGTGAATAATCTTGGATAATGATAAAACATAAAAGATATATATCATCCCTGCTACCAGGGACAGCTCGTCTTCATGTGAACGGTCCTAAGGGCCTGATCAAGCCCGCCGCACACGTTGAGAAACTGCGTGAGGAAACTACCACACGAGGCACTGCGCCCAGACGATTTCTTTAGTGCCGCATCTTTGGCTACGCGAGGCCAAAAATAGAGCAGGTAAAAGAGCACACGGTGAGAAAAGTGCCTCGTGTGGTAGTTTCCTCACACAGTTTCCGGCTCAACGTGTGCGGCGAGCTTTATACGAATCGGGCTGCATGGCCCGGTTAAGCGGGCTAACTTCTTTTGTTTTGTGGCCCCAAGGGAAAAGAAAACAAAAGAAGTCAGTCCGCTTAACCGCGCCAGCCCGGTTCACATAATCAGGCCCTAAAGCAGGGAACGCAACGACGGAATCCGGAGGTGTGACTCGGTGTAGAGCGCTATAAAAGTCGCCTTTATCATGTTCTCGATTATTTCTGGTAAACAAATCCCTCAGCTCAATCCAGTATAGGCCGGCAGAACAATTTTTTTGAAATCACGTCTCACAAAAATACGTACCACTTAGTGTACTACTTATACGTACTACCACGTAGCGAGGGGAGCGCCTGCCTAAAATTTTGGACTTGAGCCCTCATTTGAAGGATGATGTTAATGATATCACTTTAGGGTTTTACTATTAATTTAATTCACAATATTTAAATGTTATCTCAAATATAATCCGCACTTGGACAAAGTTGTTTTTGTTTATCGATGCTGGACAAATCCCCAAGTGCTTTTGTCCCAAATCATTCTTCTTGGGGAAATTTGTATATTTTGGCGGGAACTTGACCTTGAAATTTAACCTTTCCATTTACTGCCCCCCTTTTTTGCTCAGGCCTCGCTACGCCCCTGTCACTTAGGTACTCGTGGTAATTTTCCAGGCGATAGTTTTAATGGAGAACAGCATCATTTTATCCACGGGACATCAACCACAGTGTTATCTAATATGTACTGGATTTACACACGTAAAAAAGAAAAGAATAGGGAAGAGAGAGAGAGAGAGAGAGAGAGAGAGAGAGAGAGAGAGAGAGAGAGAGAGAGAGAGAGAGAGAGAGAGAGAGAGAGAGAGAGAGAGATACTACCTTTATTTGTACTAATTTCGCGCGTACTTAATTTCGCGATTTTGGCGAAACAGTATTTCGCGAGGCTTTATTTTCACGATTCCGATGAGACAACATGTAAAAGGATAAGAAACTTGTGAGCGAGAACTACAAGGAGCAATGGCGATTTGATGACTGTACAAAGGTTGTTCTCAAAGATTTGCTCAAGGAAAGTGATTCATGAAGATGAGATATGAAATGGACTTATTAGTTGCACTGGAACCCGGAACTGAACATAAGTGAACATCGATCCGTTTTTGTGTTGATTATAAGTTGTACATTTTATATTGATTTATGTCCAGGGTATTAAATTTCGCGCGTGTAAATTTCGCGAGGCTTTTTATTCGAGGGTCTTTAATTTCATGATTTTTTTTAATCGCCAAATTAAAGACGAGCGAAAATAAGTAGGAACAAGGTAGCCAAATTGGGCGAATTAATTTGCAGTAATACCGCGCAGGTTTTATTCTACTTTTCATGTACCGTACGTTCTTTTTCCTTTTTTGACTGAGTTTTGTAGTCACTCATCGAGGAACTTCTCAGGTTGATTTGTTTCGCCTTGAAGTTGGCTTTCCATGCCCTCTGCTAAAAATGATGATCGATCGTCATATCGCCAACCAACGTGGCGTGGTCAAAAGGTGAAAAACTCTGTTCGAATTTCTTGGGTTCTAGTCATTGAAACTATATTTGATATGTAAGCATGAGCAAGTTTGTCTCAAGGTCTTAGGCCCGTACATGTAGAAAGTAGCACGAAGCGATTAGTTCAAGCCTCAGCAGCTAGGTGCAACTTGAGTGAAAACACACCTTTTTTGGACGCTTTTAATTATCGCCGAGAGTTGTGATCGCTTCAGGAGAAAGTTCAAATTGGTAAGAAAAAATTGCCGAAAAAACCGTCGTCGAAACAAGTTGATTTGAAAGATTGGAGATCGTTAGTGTGCTGCCTTCCCACTTCGTGGCTCCAAGGTAGAAGAACAAGATAAGAAAAAATCGCTAAATTTACAAAATTTATGACATAATATCACTTCTGTTGTTGAGATACGTTTATTTATATAACCTTTTTTCTCCCTTAGTTGAGGTAATTTTGAATTTTATTCTGAACCCAAAAATCAAGTCAAACAAGTCTACTTTTGAGCTTTGGTTGCCTGTGGTCTTAGCACCAAGGAGACGACCTTGAGCACCAGTCGCACGACTCCAGGGACCCGTTTCTAAGGAAGGCCACTGACAATCTTGTTAAAGTATCCAGCTCTTTCTCAAATGACGCGCTATTTCCAGGTTCCAATTGTTATGTTTGTGCTTTAGTTTCCGGAAAAGCTCACGGAGACTTGCGCGCCCCTGTAATCTTTCCTGTAAATAATTTGCACACGCACTATGTTAACATTCAATGTTGCAACGCTCTTGTACGCTGGAGCATCCAAAAAAACTCACTTCTATTTAGAAATCCTGCATCTGCTTTTGTCATAGCATTTGTAAGACAATTATTATTATCAACATTGTATTTTGATTCTTTATTTAAATCAGTACACATAATTGTAACAAATTTTGAAATGCATTTCCTTTTATCACTGATCAAATACCACTACAAAGAATGTTTTTTCTCCAGCACAACCCATAATAAATATTTTAATTGCAGAGCCAAGCTGCAACAATTGTCTTGGTTTTGGTAGTATAGTCATCTGAATCTCGGATCACGTGACCTTGGTAGCCATGGTAACCATCTATTTCCTGATTGGTCAACCATTGCTGGTGCTCAACCAATCAGAAACAGACATAAATGCCTTTAAGATGAACGGCTGATGAAATTCTTTCATTTCTGGACGATGAGAATGTAGTGAGTTTTAACTGAATCTACCCTTGGGATTATCAACGTGAGAAAGTTCTTCCAAACCAAATGTATTTTCTATTGTTCGTTGATGGTTTCACCTTGTATTTACGGTATATGCAGTATACAGTCTAGACATTTACTATTCACAATGGTAGACAAAGCACTTTTAGCCACTTTATGTCTTGAAAATTAATAATACTATAATTTAATATTGTTCATGTGTGCTGTTACTTGAATATACATCTTATTATACTTTATATATTGTACCAAGCAGCACGGCCAAATTATTCCAGAAAAGTACTTTATATTGCAGTTATATGGGCACCATTAATGGCATGCAAACTTGTACATCAGTCTGCCATTGAAGATGGATGATCTGAAAATACATAAATGGTGTTTTCCACTGAATTCTAACAAATCACAGCTACCTAGACTTTGATTTCATAGTCTGCAATTTGTAAATGCCTTGACAGGAACTGCAGGGTGAAATGCATATTTTTAGTCCGATCAACCAATAGATATTTTGTTAGACTATGAAATTTGAAATTTATAAATAATACAGCACTGACATGGCACAACAGCACCCATACAAAATCTATATAACATTTGAGATATAACGAGCGCGCTGATTGGCTGGCGACCGTGTATATATATATCAGAGGACAGAGACATGGCTTACACAAAAACGTCGAAATATTTTTACTTTTAAAAGCAAAACGATTGCATATGTCTCTGTACTGTGATACAAACACTCTGAAAGATGTAGATCACTCAAAAAGTGGGAGAAAACACCTTGCTACCCATCGTGTTCCTAAGCTTGCTTTTCTCTTGCTCTACAACTTCCATTGTGTTTATATCACAGTACAGAGACATGCGCGCGCGTTTTATATTCCTTAAATATACTGCTAGCCATGATCTGTACTGATGTCTTTTTTCTAGTAGTATATGTACCACTTCAGACCATGCATTCCATACAGATGGAGAGATAAGACAGAGACTCAGGCACAGTACCGTCTCATAAGGGATGGAAATGGGCCCCACCCACCTAGTTCATGCGGACTCTCACAGGAGCAAGAGCTCCTGCTATCGATGTTAGTCAAACGCACTATGTGTGTCGTTGAGAGTCGGGAAACGACTGGCGAAGGTTATTTTTGTCAGGAGAAGGAATGTCACAGGAAACTCGCTGAAAAAGCAGGATGGGAAAAGTTGCCAGCTGGGCAATGTTGTTATTGTAAAGGAGAATTTTGGCAGTGTTTGTGTTATTATAGAATGTGGAACGAAGACACGCATCCCGCGCGTTGGCTCGAAAGTCAAACAACGTCAGACGTGAAAAGTAAAAAAGGCACGTGAAAGACAGGAGCGGTTGAAAAGCGATGGCTTTCTTTGTGACGGTGATCTGGTGTTGGAGTATATGATCATAAGATCGAAAGGACTGATCAAGGGGAGGAGAGAGGAGACCCTGGCCATGGAAGACTTTTGCAGGATTTTCAAAGTCTAGTATCTGTTTATCAAGGCACTTGGAACTAGCCTCTTCCAAATTTGGTTTAAACACGAACATTTTGTATAGTTCTCTTAAAGAAGCAATGCTGTTTTACAAATATATCAAAATAGGATAATTTGCTAGCTTTTGCAGCAGCGCTCGTGTCTCTGTTAATCGGTTCGTTATTGTAGAAAATATCTATGGGTTTTGAATTGAGGATAATCGAGAGTAGATAGGAAACGTTCTAAATTGTCATCACGGCTCACAGTATTTGGAGTACACACAACGTAAGCTAGACTAAAGTTTGGGTGTTTTCTAAGGAATGTGAAAATGCAGTTGTGAAAAATACGGCCTAGAGGGAGTGGCGATTTGGTAATTATAAAGTCGCCTCTACAGTAGAAATAGTAATTACCAGTTACATTGGTAAGGTTGAGTGTATGAAAAATAATTGGTTCGCAGTGTGGAATAAAACTGAAGGTCAACATTTTCCGTTTTTGGTGACATTTCAAACAGAATAAGGTCTGATAACTGATTTCATCGCGAAAATTATCGTTTCTGTATTGACAGGCCGGCTTTAAGCAAAGCAGGTGAAATCTAGAGAAGAAACGAATTTCTTAAAAAAAGGAAATCGCTCGAGAGTCAGTCTTCTAAGATGAATTTACACAAACTACAGTTTCTCGATATGTGACGGTTGAGACAATTAATTGATTTATCTACACACTTTGCATAAGGTCATCTTTTTTGTCGTCTACTGATAAGACCTTACCATCGCACTCACTGGTAGGGATCAGATTGAAAGACATTCATTTGAATGTCGTTGTACCACTGAATCAAAAATCTAGCAGTTTTGTCGGCTGATTTATGTGTATAGTTTTGTAGCCAATGCTTTCTAAAAAAACATGGTTTAGCTACTTAGAAACTACTTCCCTCAAAATAAGAATATATGATAGAATAAGCACATTCTTCAGAAGCAAATGGGGTTAAACTGCATATAAAGTAAACAGACGACTTAGAAACTGGCTAGGTGTGTTTGAGTAAAGAAACAAATAAGACTTACGCAGGCCTATAGCTAGGGCTAGTAGCAGAGGCGGCTTCACAGACGTCTTCTTTGTCAGATTCTGGCCATGGATCGCCTGCGAGAAAAAACATATACATATATCAGAAAAAATATTTTTTGCTTTTTATTATTATTTTTTGAAGGCCGGAGTCAATGGCCGAAACGTCTACAATTAAAAGAAAAATCAGAGACAAAAATCTTTATAAACTTTGAATTTTATGGATCCTGATTGCAATTTCAAAATCTTTACTATTATTTTTTTATTTATTCATTTATTTTGACGCAAGACTTACTTATTTTCTTGTTCACCCAGAGAATCTGAGGATGCAGAAAATATGCTAGAAATGAAGGCAAAAGAAACAAGAATATCTTTAAAAGCGAGGGTGGGTCCAAGGCACAGTAAAAAACTTTGTCAATACTCATTGAAAAATCGAGTCATCGACTACCCGTTCCAAAATGACTTTGAAAAACTACGACCAAAAGCAAAAGTAAACACATTAAAAAATTTTGTCGAGTGTGTTTATGCGACAAGGAACTCAAGAAACGATCAAACGATAATATTTGATACAAAACATGTGTTGGACCAAGAGCAACTTTCCCAGCCTGAGTCTAAAAATATTATGGATCAACATCGTTGACAAAAACAGAGGCATCAATGATGTTTTTTTCAAACGGACTGGTTTGGTCTTGAAATGAAAATTGAAAAGAACACCTGAAAAAAGTGACTGACTGACAATAACAATGATACAACCATGTCAAGGTCACCGCGTGAGCGAAACAGATTCGAAGAAATATCAGGAGTCGAATGAGTGTCCAAAAACGATTCCAAGGTTTTCTATACGAAAAAAACAACAACAACAAACAAACAAACAAACCTGGTGACAAAACCGGAGTGCATTACCCTGTCGAGGAATCGTGTCTTTGTGTGGGTTTTCTGTCAAGGCATGCATGTTGTCACTGAGGCCTCGCGCGTCCTTGCGTGTGACCCCTTGCGCTAATGTTTGGACATCTTTAGCAGTGATTCGCAAAGCCAATACATGGCATTTTCTTGACCACGAAATTTATTGTACCTCCTCTCAATGAAAATAAAATGTATCCTGATCCTGATTTATTACTATGTAAAGCTAATTGCATGTGACAGAGGGGATGACAATGGCCGGCTAAACCACAATAGCTTACAAACCAAAAAATTACAATACTGGAAGAAATAATAAATAAATAAGTAAATAAATAAATAAGTAGATAAATAAGTCAATAAATAAATAGATAAATAGATTTGATAAATATTAGTAATACTAAAGTGATAGTTCTAAATAGATATTAAATATTGAACTTTCAATTTTGATTTCGGAAATTGTTTACATTTGCTGCTACTACATCATCTGATGGAAGGTCGTTCCCGTTTTGCAACAGCTCTATATCAGTTTTTGCACCTAAGCGAAAATAATATGTTGGTGTTTTTTTTTTTCTAGTTTTCGTTTCTGAGGAATTCACAAAATCACTGTTTCATTTTTATGGCACTTTAGCCATTTAAGCACTGACTTGTATGAGTCACTATGAGTCTGTTTCTTTTCCTAATAGAAGAGAGGGAGGGCCATTGTAGGTCTTGGATCATTGCTGCCACACTTGCTTCTGTGGACTAGTTGTTCTTTACAAAACGCGCAGCTCGTCTCTGGACCATTTCCAGTTGATTTATACATTTCTGTGTGTATGGGTAGTAATTCCATCGTCGGTCATTTATGAATGAGTTTCGAATTGGCTTCAGTTTGCAGTCCAAGATAAGCATCATCCTCTGTTGTAAAGTTTTCATTGATGACTTGGAAAAAAATCTCTGCTTTTACCCCTATTTCATTCGGGATATGGAAAATAATAATTTCGCCTGTAGGGGGTGTGTTAACTCGTGTCCATTCCTCTTCCGCCACAAACTAAGGTGGCAGATCTAGTTGTCAAGCTAGCCATCAGGAGCTGAAAAAAGAGACGTTTTTCAAAGAAAGAGTGCCCAAAAGCAATTCCAGGGATTTCTACCAGAAGAAGAAGAAGAAGAAGAAGAAGAAGAAGAAAAATGAAACCTTGTGGCAGAAACAGGAATGCATTACTCTATCGAGAAATCGTGTGTATGTGTGGGTTTTCTGTGGGGCATGGTGTCAATGATGAAATTTATTGTACTTCCTCTCAGTGAAAATAAAGTGTGTAACTGGGTTTCGAATTGGCTTCAGATTGCAGTCCAATAAGCGTTTTCCTTTGTTGTTCGGTTTTCAGTGATGACTCAAAGGACCTCATTATCCTTTTATAGAGAAGGAAAAAACTCTGCTTTTTTCCTATTTTATTTGGGATATGAAATAGCTGGTCTGGTCAGGGTGATTTCGTTCCTTCGAAACCCAGCGTCAAAATAAATAACAATTATTTCGCCTGTGAGGAGAGTGTTGAAGAAACAAAATCTTTATACACGTAGTCCATAGGCGACATCTAACGTGCGTCGACACCCAATCATTTGTCGGGGGAGGGGTGCGTAGGGAAACAAAAACCGTTGTTCAACAAGTGCGTAGCCTATACATCGCGTGCGTCTACACCCACAGACATGCCTTATGGAACGGGTATCTGTCTTAACTCGTGTCCATTCCTTTTCGGCCACAAACCAAGATGGCGGATCTAGTCGGCCGAGCCGAGTATTTTGAGGGATTTTTCAAAGAAAATTCCTTTTGGATGAGAAAACATTTATCAGGCCTCGAACTAGGGTCAGTAGAGATTTCCTTATACGGTAATAGAAGGCTCGCGGGTAAAACATCATTCTTTTAAAACCCTACTCGAGATGAATCGGTGATAAACCGACCCTCTAGTGAGAATCCGAATAAACTGTTACTTAAAACGTGGCTCTATCCATCAGCAATGTGAAAAATAGTTCATGGATAATTTGAACGACATGGAATTGCATGACTTTCTGTCCAAAAGTGTCTCTCCCAGGCGGGCACTACCAGTTACCAATGAACACATAGCCCCACAAACAAAACACTTCGAATAGAAGCAGACCTAGATTAGAAGATTAGCTTCTCGCTTGGGCTTTCCAGATTAGGAATGGAATTTGAGAGATGAGGGGCGGCCTGATGTGGAGGGAGATTGGTGATGTGTTATATGGGGGAAAGCAAAGATGATTTATGTTGGAGACTATTTATAAAGATTTGTTGTCCTTCATTATTACTTATCGATGACCATCGAGTCATACAGAGACCGACGATAAAGATGAGTGACGTGGTAAAAAGGTGGACTTTTACTAAACCTGTTCCACACGAAATACTGTCTTCAGCGAGAGGAATGTATGGAGGAATATCACTTGTGAATCAAAACTATTTGCGTACCTTGACAGGAGTGAAAAGGTTAGAAGAGCAAGTTCGTTTGATAAAAAAGGCTCAAGAGGAAAAAGAAGTCCCACGAGGCATTTGCATGAGACTGTGTGGAACTTGATTTTATTACAGACCATGTTTTTCTATAAGATTCAACTGTGTGTGGGTATTTTTTAAAAGAATTTGGTGAACAAGGAGTCAGTCTAATTATTTGAGAGAATCTGACTAGCAAAGAAGAAGTGTTTTTGTGTGCTAACCAAGGGCTTATGACCTTTAATTTGTCCGTAATAGAAGTAAAGAACAAATTGTCAAGCTACAAAAAGTGTGTTACCTGTTTTGTGAAACCAGTGTGCCAATATATTCCGAAAGAAGAGTTTGCTGGGGAAGTTGTTGGAGTCACAAGCAGCACTTTATTTTGAAGCATCTGAGCTGGAAGAGTTGTTTTCTACCCTCGATAAAGAAAGCGTGTTAATTTTGTTGATTGTAAGACAAATGGGCCTTCCTATACAAGCTTTAGACGAGAAAGGAGAAGTTCTGGCCGAGACCCACATGTCCTATATTGGTTTTGGTAAGAGAATTGAGCCTCTATTGAATGAAGAAGAACTAACAGAATATCATGAAAATAATGATTTGGTGCTTATGGGGGAAAGAGCTCAAAAGATAGCCGACTACTTGAAGAACGATAAGTGGTTTCCTTCCAACACGCCAATAGATCGTGTTCGCTGGATTGTTTGTGAGATGGGTTTTTCTGTGAAGTTTGAAGACAAAGAAACTTCAGAAGTAGAACACTTTGTAATCCTTCCTAGCCGATGGGAGTATGAAAAGAGTTTTCAGCCAGAGCGATTGAAAGAATACAACAGCATGTTTGATGAAGCAGCTGTGGAAGTCGATAGATTGGGTAAGTTGGGCGAAGATTTTCCAGAAGAACTTTTCACCCGACGCTTTGAGATAACACAGTGTGAAGCTCAACGGATTGTTGACAAGTTGATTGAAGATGGATTTTCAGTGGATCTTGAAATGGCTCAGAGGTGTAAGGTCACAGTACGTTAAAAAAGATCCATGGGATAATTTTTATCCCACGGGACATTTTTTCCTCGGGGATAATAGACAACTTTAAGCGAGAGATCGAGAGAGAGACAAAAAGACCATTGTTGGAGATATTCTAAATTGTATCCAAGTGACTCATATGCCAACGACTTTTCAGTGTTAATTTTAGAATTGTAAATGTGACCAGTGCGCGTGAGTGAACGTTTAATAAAATCGACACCAAAACGAGTGGCGAATTGAAGAAACGTTTATTTCAGCTAGCTCTGGAGAAAATTCAAGAAGGGTGGTTAATTGAGAAAGATGGAAAGCTGGTATTTAGTTGATTATCCTTGAGCGACACCATCGCCGTTTTTCTTCGAATCAGCTACCAAACACCTAAGTGAAAAAGAAAGAGAAAAAGTGATGATTTCAGAGAAGATGCCCAAGATGAGAGGATTTTTGGGAAGGAATATAGGGGCGATCATCAGAGAAGAATGCTGAGTTTAGGATTTCAGAATGTGTTGATTGTACTTCCTCATGTAATGTCTTTGCAAGGGGGGTACTTATTTTTGTATTGATATACCAAACTGTGACAAGATTTGTACTTGCAGTTAAAATTTGTCAGTTATGTACGGAGTATGTAAAGTGTGAGCAGCAGTATGACACAAGGAAAAGAAAACGAACAATAGTAGCTAAAGTGTCTGTTTGTACGTTATCGTTAATGCGTGTAGGAAAATTGAGTGAAATTGTCATGGAAAATATTGGTGCAATAGATATTGCTTTAGCTGTGAGAAACTGCAGTCTTTGTTTTAGCTGTGTGAAGTAATAAAGGAATGCAAAGATTGGTCACTTAAAGGAATAGGTTTTTTTTTTTTTTTTTTTTTGTAAAATATTGAATAGATCGAAATCAGTCCTAGTAAAATAGAATTTGTAGCTGGATTTGTTTAGTAATGTTCCTAACTGAAGTTGTAGCTTAGCTTCCGAAACAAACGCTTTTAACAATTATATAATAGTGTGGTGATTCTGAGTGGGGGAGATTCATAATGAGGGAATTTGGAGAGGAAGGGATGCGTCTTCAATTACGCTTTGGAAAGGAGAGTAGAATTTATTCTTCAACTCCGAATGATGGAGATGTTGATGATAATAATGCTGTATATATTTTAGTTTTGTTTGGATGATTTGACACGTTGGAGCATGTCTCGTTTTTCGTGAGGAATGATAATGATATGAATTGTTCCATGCTATTAAAAAAATCGTTTATGGGCTAAAATTTTGTTCCATGGGATAAAAAAATGAAGTGCAAGGTTGACCTTGATTTGTCTATAAAAAGTGCCTCTGAAGCAGTAAAGCGACCCTTTCAAAATGTGCTTGCAATGTGCAGTATGTGATTCTACGAAGGTTTGGACGAAATGTGGCGCCGGTGAATTTCAAAAACCGGACGTTAGGCTGCAATATGATGACCCCTAAAAAGAACGTGGCTGCTTTGTAGGAAGCTTTCATGAAGATGTCGCGTTTTAAAGAATATACGCTGACTGAACATCCTTTGGATTCTGCGATGGAGCGGCCAAAATGCGAACGCATGTGGTACATGGCCTTAAAAAAGTGTGAATCTGACGGTCCCAACCATAACAAGCGCCCCTTTTTTCCTGTGATGCCAAAAGACCCAAAAAGCAGTGTAAGAGGATTTATATCAACGAAAGCTCTGATTATGGCTTCAGTGGTACCCGACAGAACGAAAGAGGATGGTGGAAAAAGTACGGCGACTTGTCAATCCGTGAAGTGTTCCAGGAGGTGTGATTAAGAAAGCAGAAGAAACAACAAGAGAGCAAGGATGTCGATAGAGAAGAAGAGATGGTTGAAGAAGAGGAGGAAGAAGAGGAAGAAATGGTTCCTGTTAACAAATAAGAGAAAGGTGAAGGTGATCAAGAGAAAGCCAAAGCCTCTTTTGGTTTAGGCCCTCAATCCCAGATGATTGATGAGGAGGAGGACGAATAAAGGGCAGACTTTTTAAGATCGAGTCATAAGAGAAATATAAAATGTGATAAATAAAGATATTTGATAAAATTGTCTTGGTGTGTTTGATGTGTTTGAACTGAGTATAACCCGTGAGATGGAGGGAATCAAACAGTTGGTTTTAGACAGCAGGGAAAAGAGGAAAAGTGGTATTATTATTTGCTCATTTCACCGAGGCAGTTCCAAGATTTGAGCTTTTGTTTCATGACAAAGACTGAACTAGCAAAAAGACGGTAGAGGCAAAAGTTTTGAGTGAACAGGAAAAGCTTGGGTTACATGGATTGATCACTCAATTTGGCGTTATTAGAGACGCTTTATTTTGAAAAGTATCGGCATCGTACGTTTGGAGCAGTAACACCTACGATCATTAGCAATGAGGGACTGGAAGAGACGGATATTGAACGGTGGGTTGAACGGTGGGTTGAACAGTACATGGATTATTGGGATGAGATGATTGTAGAAACACAGGAATTTGAAATGCTGAGAAACTTGTACAGGGTGCTGTTATTTTCTTGTTTCAAAATGGAGATTGCCTGCATGATGAGTCCGAATCTACCTGTGGAAGAAGAAGTATTGCAACGCATGTGTTATTTAGTATACAAATGGAGTACTACATCAGGTGCAGGAGGTGCAAGCTGGTGCAGCAACGGCCGGTGCATGGGGAGTCATAACGGCGACTAGTGAGTCACGCGCCGGCGATCCGCTTGCAGTACAGACGTCTTAGAGACCGGGTGCTTCGGTTTTTCGCACAAATCAGTTGAACCTTCAATCATTACTACTGTTGGATATAAGATCAAACAAAATGGACGAAGATGAAATATGCTGTTGTTTTGAGGGGGTTGATGTGGAACAAAGTCGAAAGACGGCTGAAAAATGGCGGAGAAAAGTCATGGGGTTGTTCCGCACCATGCAAACAACAATGTTCGAGATGCATAAAAAATTCACAGAAACTGGCAGATATGTGTGGATACGTGTGGGACGAGGAAGAAGATGCAAAATGCTGCTGCGGTCAATCAAGAGACTTTGAGCAAGCAATGAAACAATTTTATATAGACGAGTGGGAAAAAGTGGAGATACATACGTGTCTTGTAGCCGAGCCCTATCCTTGCAGCTGCCTCGAGTGCCGCGATACAGTAAAAAATCTAATGAAAATATATACGAAAGACTGACAGATTTTATCTTGGCATACAAAATGGAACAAATGAAATTGTCCAAGAGTGATAACCCCCAATACGATGATTACTGGACAACGTTGTTTGAACAGCTAAAACATTCTTGAATTACTTGAGCACCGGCGCTACCATGAAACAAAAGAAATTAATTCTGTAAATACTCGACGGTTTATAAAAGGTACCTCACAACCCAAAACCTATCAAATGATCTTTAGCATTGTACTACTCGTCTACTGTTGGTTACGCGATTATTACGAAGGACCCCTTTGGATTGTTCACGAAAGGATCAAGTGTGAAGATGCAAAACACCCCTCTCGAAGGAAACAAGGTGATCATGACCGTGACTGACGAAGTAGAAGCAGTCGGACGCGTTAAAGTTCGTTTGGTACTTTCATTCCTATACGGAGAACTTTGTATCAGAAAAGTGCATGAAAGATTTCAATGTGAAGGATGTGTGGAAAACTGGCCCAGCCAAAAAGATCACGAATGTTGCTTACGAAGTGGAGGGGAAATCTTCGAGAGTTTCTACGACAGTGTAAAAACTGAGATCGATCTTAACATGTTCCACGACCTTTGTGAGCAGTTTACCAAGCTCGCTGGCATCCCCATGACAACAGCATGGGATGCATTCATCAACAGTCTACCAAGGATGTCTACTCGTTCAGTGTACTTCTTCTGGAAAGACTTGAGGCATACGTGCAATTACAAAGAAGAAATCATTGTAGACTTTGTAGACATGATGTGTGATGTACTGAACGGTAAAGCATGGGACTCCAAACCTTATCTGATATTCAAATCGATTATGATGGATGAATAAAACTGTTGTTGTTGTTGTTATTGTACACATTGATTTAGTCTTGTGTTTGATATCAAAGGGTAAAGTCATGGGTTGTGGGTGTTTGAGAACCCTCCCTAATCTAAAATTTGAAAATATCTTTCGAAGAATCCGTTGTGTTCTAGCCTGCTGTGAAGGAAAAGTAGTGATACAGAACTCCTATATCGATGGAGACACTCCTAGAGAAACTGTATTACAACGTAAACCAAGGAGTGAGTCTCGGAAGCCTCGATGCCCTTTTCCATGCTGCTAAGAAGAAAAACAAAAAGATAACGAAAAAACAAGTTCGAGAATGGTTGAAAGCCCAGCGTGTGTATTCCCTCATTGACCGGTGCGAAAACATTTCCGGAGAAACCGTGTGGTGGTCGGATCCATAGATTCTGCCTGGGAATTGGATTTAATTGACCTTCAGTCTCTCAAGAAATAGAACAGTAACTATCGCTACATCGTTACTTGTATCGACGTGCTGTCCAAATTAAACACGCTTGGGTCGTCCCACTTAAAGACGGCCCCACTCGGGTTCAAGCGTTTAAGCAAATCCTAAAAGAGTCGGATCGCAAACCACAGAAAATCCACACCGATCGCAGAAGTAAATTTACGAATAAAGTTTTCCAAGCGTTTTTCAAAGAAAAGAACATTCAATCATACCACACGTTCAACGACACCAAAGCTAGCATTGTAAAACGTTTTAATCGAACGCTAAAACACCGCATGGAAAGGTACTATGAAGTATTTGGACGTGTTACCCGAACTGCTCGAGTCTTATAATCATACATATCATAGAAGTATCAAAAGAGCTCCAGCTTCGGTCAGCAAAAGTAACGAAAAAGACACGTGGATCACACTGTATGGAAATGAGCCAACGAAGAAGGGATACGCCTTTAAAGTAGGAGATCAAGTCCGCATCTCAAAGTCCAAAGGATGGTTTGAAATTGCGCAATTCTTTGGCTTAGGGAGGAATTGTTGTTGAGAAGAAAAAGCCCGAGGAGTCGTTAGCAGCAATTGCTGTGACTGTAGAGGACCCCAAACCCCACCCCCCATCTCAAAAGTGTGTCGATGAAGTGATTGGGGTTTTGCAAAGAGGAAAAAAACAAAAACAAACAACAACAACAACAACAACAACAACAGAAATCCAAGACGGAAGGGAGGTCGCAACGTTGTCCCGAAAGGCTTTTTACAAGATGAAGATGAAGCAGTGGGCAACGTGGATCAAAAATCGACCTTTGCTGATTAGCGAAGTTTTAATTGACGGAACTGTTGCTGCTTTTGGCAGACATGGACAGAAAGGTCATGGCGATGCTCATTCGCCAACTGCAAAGTAATTCAGAAATGGTGTGAAGAACTTGTGAGAGCGAGTGAATTGGCTGAATTGGTGTCTACTCGAGGAAAGAAGAGACAAGCTATTTTGATTGAGGCTCCCACAGAAGCACCACCAGGAGGAGGAAAAAAGCTCAAGGTTGGCGATGACCTGTGTCATGTAGATTGACAGAGTGATACATTGGGTAAGAGTGGTGTGTTATTTTTTGGGTAAGGTCGCGAAGGAAAGCTCATGAGACAATGTGAAAGTATGTTGCCTAGCATAGTGAGTTCTTCGTTTTGTGTGTGGGGGCTCGGTACCTGAAGCTACGAGGGATGCCAAGGGAGCACATTTTTGTGGAGGAAGGGTGGGCTGAGGACAAAACTTCTTGATTGAAGGCTGGTGGACGAAGGAATTTAGAGACTTAATTGTGAAAATTGTGCTTGGCCATGCATAAAAGTTTATGTTTTCCTAGTGTAACTAACGTAGATGATGTGGTGTGTAATATACCTATAACGGCATTAGAGCCTAGCGTTGAAAATCCTTGGTATTGGATTAACTTGAAAGTCGGCCAAGGGTTGATGGTGAGGCGTAGGTCGAAATATTTGAGAGGGTATTTGCAAGCTACTGTGATACTGTGAGGGCGGTCAGTCGTAGACATTAGAATTTAAAGGTTTGAACCTGACCTAAAAATGAAAACTTTAAAAGCTGAATTTTCGGTTACTCGCTGTAGCCTTCTTCAGAACTATTTGCAAGCTCATACCAAACATATGTTGTCGTTCGTGCGGGCTTCCTGTGTTTTTACTATTGGGTTCCTGTTTACCGAAAAGCTGTAGGTTTCTAAGCCAATTTCAAGATGGTGGACAATGTGATGTGTTTCATCGCTACAATACCTGCAAGTTTTGATGGAATTTTGGCAGTTTGAGGCTCAAAATTGCAGGAAAAATCAACAAAAACAAATCTACGTGACTTCCAAATATGGTAATGCCTGCCCATATATGGAATAGATTTCATGGCCGTGCAAACGACAACTTTTTATAGAGATATGCTTGATATGCGTAAGGCTCCGAGGGGGCCTAAGATTGATTTTGGGAGGAAACATGCTGTGTTGTCGGAATTATTGATAAATCGTAGTATAGATTGAAATTTGGTGGAAGTGTTGTATGCTAATAAAATACAAGAGGATCAAGTGTTTGTATGAAGTGCCGCGTTTACGAGAGAGGTTGTATGGACCAAGGGTGATTTGAGATTGACGTTGAGAGAAGAAGAGTCGTTTTTTTGAAGGAGGCAGAATCCTCCGGGTCAGTGCGTGGTGCGGTTTCGAAACTAGTCCGATTAACTGGGATCTCAAACGCTGTCGCGGCAGATTGTTTGCAGAAAGGACGGCCGACACTGTTGCGACGAATTAAGCGGTGGCTGAAGCGACGCGCAGACCTTATGACAGACAGATGAGTGTGCACTGAGAGCTAGACCGCGGAAGTCTCCTACGTAGCCGCCGGCCAAGCCGGCGGCTGACTTCCGCGGTCTAGCTCTCAGTGCACACTCATCTGTCTGTCATAAGGTCTGCGCGTCGCTTCAGCCACCGCTTAATTCGTCGCAACAGTGTCGGCCGTCCTTTCTGCAAACAATCTGCCGCGACAGCGTTTGAGATCCCAGTTAATCGGACTAGTTTCGAAACCGCACCACGCACTGACCCGGAGGATTCTGCCTCCTTCAAAAAAACGACTCTTCTTCTCTCAACGTCAATCTCAAATCACCCTTGGTCCATACAACCTCTCTCGTAAACGCGGCACTTCATACAAACACTTGATCCTCTTGTATTTTATTAGCATACAACACTTCCACCAAATTTCAATCTATACTACGATTTATCAATAATTCCGACAACACAGCATGTTTCCTCCCAAAATCAATCTTAGGCCCCCTCGGAGCCTTACGCATATCAAGCATATCTCTATAAAAAGTTGTCGTTTGTACGGCCATGAAATCTATTCCATATATGGGCAGGCATTACCATATTTGGAAGTCACGTAGATTTGTTTTTGTTGATTTTTCCTGCAATTTTGAGCCTCAAACTGCCAAAATTCCATCAAAACTTGCAGGTATTGTAGCGATGAAACACATCACATTGTCCACCATCTTGAAATTGGCTTAGAAACCTACAGCTTTTCGGTAAACAGGAACCCAATAGTAAAAACACAGGAAGCCCGCACGAACGACAACATATGTTTGGTATGAGCTTGCAAATAGTTCTGAAGAAGGCTACAGCGAGTAACCGAAAATTCAGCTTTTAAAGTTTTCATTTTTAGGTCAGGTTCAAACCTTTAAATTCTAATGTCTACGACTGACCGCCCTCACAGTATCACAGTAGCTTGCAAATACCCTCTCAAATATTTCGACCTACGCCTCACCATCAACCCTTGGCCGACTTTCAAGTTAATCCAATACCAAGGATTTTCAACGCTAGGCTCTAATGCCGTTATAGGTATATTACACACCACATCATCTACGTTAGTTACACTAGGAAAACATAAACTTTTATGCATGGCCAAGCACAATTTTCACAATTAAGTCTCTAAATTCCTTCGTCCACCAGCCTTCAATCAAGAAGTTTTGTCCTCAGCCCACCCTTCCTCCACAAAAATGTGCTCCCTTGGCATCCCTCGTAGCTTCAGGTACCGAGCCCCCACACACAAAACGAAGAACTCACTATGCTAGGCAACATACTTTCACATTGTCTCATGAGCTTTCCTTCGCGACCTTACCCAAAAAATAACACACCACTCTTACCCAATGTATCACTCTGTCAATCTACATGACACAGGTCATCGCCAACCTTGAGCTTTTTTCCTCCTCCTGGTGGTGCTTCTGTGGGAGCCTCAATCAAAATAGCTTGTCTCTTCTTTCCTCGAGTAGACACCAATTCAGCCAATTCACTCGCTCTCACAAGTTCTTCACACCATTTCTGAATTACTTTGCAGTTGGCGAATGAGCATCGCCATGACCTTTCTGTCCATGTCTGCCAAAAGCAGCAACAGTTCCGTCAATTAAAACTTCGCTAATCAGCAAAGGTCGATTTTTGATCCACGTTGCCCACTGCTTCATCTTCATCTTGTAAAAAGCCTTTCGGGACAACGTTGCGACCTCCCTTCCGTCTTGGATTTCTGTTGTTGTTGTTGTTGTTGTTGTTGTTTGTTTTTGTTTTTTTCCTCTTTGCAAAACCCCAATCACTTCATCGACACACTTTTGAGATGGGGGGTGGGGTTTGGGGTCCTCTACAGTCACAGCAATTGCTGCTAACGACTCCTCGGGCTTTTTCTTCTCAACAACAATTCCTCCCTAAGCCAAAGAATTGCGCAATTTCAAACCATCCTTTGGACTTTGAGATGCGGACTTGATCTCCTACTTTAAAGGCGTATCCCTTCTTCGTTGGCTCATTTCCATACAGTGTGATCCACGTGTCTTTTTCGTTACTTTTGCTGACCGAAGCTGGAGCTCTTTTGATACTTCTATGATATGTATGATTATAAGACTCGAGCAGTTCGGGTAACACGTCCAAATACTTCATAGTACCTTTCCATGCGGTGTTTTAGCGTTCGATTAAAACGTTTTACAATGCTAGCTTTGGTGTCGTTGAACGTGTGGTATGATTGAATGTTCTTTTCTTTGAAAAACGCTTGGAAAACTTTATTCGTAAATTTACTTCTGCGATCGGTGTGGATTTTCTGTGGTTTGCGATCCGACTCTTTTAGGATTTGCTTAAACGCTTGAACCCGAGTGGGGCCGTCTTTAAGTGGGACGACCCAAGCGTGTTTAATTTGGACAGCACGTCGATACAAGTAACGATGTAGCGATAGTTACTGTTCTATTTCTTGAGAGACTGAAGGTCAATTAAATCCAATTCCCAGGCAGAATCTATGGATCCGACCACCACACGGTTTCTCCGGAAATGTTTTCGCACCGGTCAATGAGGGAATACACACGCTGGGCTTTCAACCATTCTCGAACTTGTTTTTTCGTTATCTTTTTGTTTTTCTTCTTAGCAGCATGGAAAAGGGCATCGAGGCTTCCGAGACTCACTCCTTGGTTTACGTTGTAATACAGTTTCTCTAGGAGTGTCTCCATCGATATAGGAGTTCTGTATCACTACTTTTCCTTCACAGCAGGCTAGAACACAACGGATTCTTCGAAAGATATTTTCAAATTTTAGATTAGGGAGGGTTCTCAAACACCCACAACCCATGACTTTACCCTTTGATATCAAACACAAGACTAAATCAATGTGTACAATAACAACAACAACAACAGTTTTATTCATCCATCATAATCGATTTGAATATCAGATAAGGTTTGGAGTCCCATGCTTTACCGTTCAGTACATCACACATCATGTCTACAAAGTCTACAATGATTTCTTCTTTGTAATTGCACGTATGCCTCAAGTCTTTCCAGAAGAAGTACACTGAACGAGTAGACATCCTTGGTAGACTGTTGATGAATGCATCCCATGCTGTTGTCATGGGGATGCCAGCGAGCTTGGTAAACTGCTCACAAAGGTCGTGGAACATGTTAAGATCGATCTCAGTTTTTACACTGTCGTAGAAACTCTCGAAGATTTCCCCTCCACTTCGTAAGCAACATTCGTGATCTTTTTGGCTGGGCCAGTTTTCCACACATCCTTCACATTGAAATCTTTCATGCACTTTTCTGATACAAAGTTCTCCGTATAGGAATGAAAGTACCAAACGAACTTTAACGCGTCCGACTGCTTCTACTTCGTCAGTCACGGTCATGATCACCTTGTTTCCTTCGAGAGGGGTGTTTTGCATCTTCACACTTGATCCTTTCGTGAACAATCCAAAGGGGTCCTTCGTAATAATCGCGTAACCAACAGTAGACGAGTAGTACAATGCTAAAGATCATTTGATAGGTTTTGGGTTGTGAGGTACCTTTTATAAACCGTCGAGTATTTACAGAATTAATTTCTTTTGTTTCATGGTAGCGCCGGTGCTCAAGTAATTCAAGAATGTTTTAGCTGTTCAAACAACGTTGTCCAGTAATCATCGTATTGGGGGTTATCACTCTTGGACAATTTCATTTGTTCCATTTTGTATGCCAAGATAAAATCTGTCAGTCTTTCGTATATATTTTCATTAGATTTTTTACTGTATCGCGGCACTCGAGGCAGCTGCAAGGATAGGGCTCGGCTACAAGACACGTATGTATCTCCACTTTTTCCCACTCGTCTATATAAAATTGTTTCATTGCTTGCTCAAAGTCTCTTGATTGACCGCAGCAGCATTTTGCATCTTCTTCCTCGTCCCACACGTATCCACACATATCTGCCAGTTTCTGTGAATTTTTTATGCATCTCGAACATTGTTGTTTGCATGGTGCGGAACAACCCCATGACTTTTCTCCGCCATTTTTCAGCCGTCTTTCGACTTTGTTCCACATCAACCCCCTCAAAACAACAGCATATTTCATCTTCGTCCATTTTGTTTGATCTTATATCCAACAGTAGTAATGATTGAAGGTTCAACTGATTTGTGCGAAAAACCGAAGCACCCGGTCTCTAAGACGTCTGTACTGCAAGCGGATCGCCGGCGCGTGACTCACTAGTCGCCGTTATGACTCCCCATGCACCGGCCGTTGCTGCACCAGCTTGCACCTCCTGCACCTGATGTAGTACTCCATTTGTATACTAAATAACACATGCGTTGCAATACTTCTTCTTCCACAGGTAGATTCGGACTCATCATGCAGGCAATCTCCATTTTGAAACAAGAAAATAACAGCACCCTGTACAAGTTTCTCAGCATTTCAAATTCCTGTGTTTCTACAATCATCTCATCCCAATAATCCTATGTACTGTTCAACCCACCGTTCAACCCACCGTTCAATATCCGTCTCTTCCAGTCCCTCATTGCTAATGATCGTAGGTGTTACTGCTCCAAACGTACGATGCCGATACTTTTCAAAATAAAGCGTCTCTAATAACGCCAAATTGAGTGATCAATCCATGTAACCCAAGCTTTTCCTGTTCACTCAAAACTTTTGCCTCTACCGTCTTTTTGCTAGTTCAGTCTTTGTCATGAAACAAAAGCTCAAATCTTGGAACTGCCTCGGTGAAATGAGCAAATAATAATACCACTTTTCCTCTTTTCCCTGCTGTCTAAAACCAACTGTTTGATTCCCTCCATCTCACGGGTTATACTCAGTTCAAACACATCAAACACATCCAAGACAATTTTATCAAATATCTTTATTTATCACATTTTATATTTCTCTTATGACTCGATCTTAAAAAGTCTGCCCTTTATTCGTCCTCCTCCTCATCAATCATCTGGGATTGAGGGCCTAAACCAAAAGAGGCTTTGGCTTTCTCTTGATCACCTTCACCTTTCTCTTATTTGTTAACAGGAACCATTTCTTCCTCTTCTTCCTCCTCTTCTTCAACCATCTCTTCTTCTCTATCGACATCCTTGCTCTCTTGTTGTTTCTTCTGCTTTCTTAATCACACCTCCTGGAACACTTCACGGATTGACAAGTCGCCGTACTTTTTCCACCATCCTCTTTCGTTCTGTCGGGTACCACTGAAGCCATAATCAGAGCTTTCGTTGATATAAATCCTCTTACACTGCTTTTTGGGTCTTTTGGCATCACAGGAAAAAAGGGGGGCTTGTTATGGTTGGGACCGTCAGATTCACACTTTTTTAAGGCCATGTACCACATGCGTTCGCATTTTGGCCGCTCCATCGCAGAATCCGAAGGATGTTCAGTCAGCGTATATTCTTTAAAACGCGACATCTTCATGAAAGCTTCCTACAAAGCAGCCACGTTCTTTTTAGGGGTCATCATATTGCAGCCTAACTTCCGGTTTTTGAAATTCACCGGCGCCACATTTCGTCCAAACCTTCGTAGAATCACATACTGCACATTGCAAGCACATTTTGAAAGGGTCGCTTTACTGCTTCAGAGTCACTTTTTATAGACAAATCAAGGTCAACCTTGCACTTCATTTTTTTATCCCATGGAACAAAATTTTAGCCCATAAACGATTTTTTTAATAGCATGGAACAATTCATATCATTATCATTCCTCACGAAAAACGAGACATGCTCCAACGTGTCAAATCATCCAAACAAAACTAAAATATATACAGCATTATTATCATCAACATCTCCATCATTCGGAGTTGAAGAATAAATTCTACTCTCCTTTCCAAAGCGTAATTGAAGACGCATCCCTTCCTCTCCAAATTCCCTCATTATGAACCTCCCCCACTCAGAATCACCACACTATTATATAATTGTTAAAAGCGTTTGTTTCGGAAGCTAAGCTACAACTTCAGTTAGGAACATTACTAAACAAATCCAGCTACAAATTCTATTTTACTAGGACTGATTTCGATCTATTCAATATTTTACAAACAAAACAAAAAAAAACTATTCCTTTAAGTGACCAATCTTTGCATTCCTTTATTACTTCACACAGCTAAAACAAAGACTGCAGTTTCTCACAGCTAAAGCAATATCTATTGCACCAATATTTTCCATGACAATTTCACTCAATTTTCCTACACGCATTAACGATAACGTACAAACAGACACTTTAGCTACTATTGTTCGTTTTCTTTTCCTTGTGTCATACTGCTGCTCACACTTTACATACTCCGTACATAACTGACAAATTTTAACTGCAAGTACAAATCTTGTCACAGTTTGGTATATCAATACAAAAATAAGTACCCCCCTTGCAAAGACATTACACGAGGAAGTACAATCAACACATTCTGAAATCCTAAACTCAGCATTCTTCTCTGATGATCGCCCCTATATTCCTTCCCAAAAATCCTCTCATCTTGGGCATCTTCTCTGAAATCATCACTTTTTCTCTTTCTTTTTCACTTAGGTGTTTGGTAGCTGATTCGAAGAAAAACGGCGATGGTGTCGCTCAAGGATAATCAACTAAATACCAGCTTTCCATCTTTCTCAATTAACCACCCTTCTTGAATTTTCTCCAGAGCTAGCTGAAATAAACGTTTCTTCAATTCGCCACTCGTTTTGGTGTCGATTTTATTAAACGTTCACTCACGCGCACTGGTCACATTTACAATTCTAAAATTAACACTGAAAAGTCGTTGGCATATGAGTCACTTGGATACAATTTAGAATATCTCCAACAATGGTCTTTTTGTCTCTCTCTCGATCTCTCGCTTAAAGTTGTCTATTATCCCCGAGGAAAAAATGTCCCGTGGGATAAAAATTATCCCATGGATCTTTTTTAACGTACTGTGACCTTACACCTCTGAGCCATTTCAAGATCCACTGAAAATCCATCTTCAATCAACTTGTCAACAATCCGTTGAGCTTCACACTGTGTTATCTCAAAGCGTCGGGTGAAAAGTTCTTCTGGAAAATCTTCGCCCAACTTACCCAATCTATCGACTTCCACAGCTGCTTCATCAAACATGCTGTTGTATTCTTTCAATCGCTCTGGCTGAAAACTCTTTTCATACTCCCATCGGCTAGGAAGGATTACAAAGTGTTCTACTTCTGAAGTTTCTTTGTCTTCAAACTTCACAGAAAAACCCATCTCACAAACAATCCAGCGAACACGATCTATTGGCGTGTTGGAAGGAAACCACTTATCGTTCTTCAAGTAGTCGGCTATCTTTTGAGCTCTTTCCCCCATAAGCACCAAATCATTATTTTCATGATATTCTGTTAGTTCTTCTTCATTCAATAGAGGCTCAATTCTCTTACCAAAACCAATATAGGACATGTGGGTCTCGGCCAGAACTTCTCCTTTCTCGTCTAAAGCTTGTATAGGAAGGCCCATTTGTCTTACAATCAACAAAATTAACACGCTTTCTTTATCGAGGGTAGAAAACAACTCTTCCAGCTCAGATGCTTCAAAATAAAGTGCTGCTTGTGACTCCAACAACTTCCCCAGCAAACTCTTCTTTCGGAATATATTGGCACACTGGTTTCACAAAACAGGTAACACACTTTTTGTAGCTTGACAATTTGTTCTTTACTTCTATTACGGACAAATTAAAGGTCATAAGCCCTTGGTTAGCACACAAAAACACTTCTTCTTTGCTAGTCAGATTCTCTCAAATAATTAGACTGACTCCTTGTTCACCAAATTCTTTTAAAAAATACCCACACACAGTTGAATCTTATAGAAAAACATGGTCTGTAATAAAATCAAGTTCCACACAGTCTCATGCAAATGCCTCGTGGGACTTCTTTTTCCTCTTGAGCCTTTTTTATCAAACGAACTTGCTCTTCTAACCTTTTCACTCCTGTCAAGGTACGCAAATAGTTTTGATTCACAAGTGATATTCCTCCATACATTCCTCTCGCTGAAGACAGTATTTCGTGTGGAACAGGTTTAGTAAAAGTCCACCTTTTTACCACGTCACTCATCTTTATCGTCGGTCTCTGTATGACTCGATGGTCATCGATAAGTAATAATGAAGGACAACAAATCTTTATAAATAGTCTCCAACATAAATCATCTTTGCTTTCCCCCATATAACACATCACCAATCTCCCTCCACATCAGGCCGCCCCTCATCTCTCAAATTCCATTCCTAATCTGGAAAGCCCAAGCGAGAAGCTAATCTTCTAATCTAGGTCTGCTTCTATTCGAAGTGTTTTGTTTGTGGGGCTATGTGTTCATTGGTAACTGGTAGTGCCCGCCTGGGAGAGACACTTTTGGACAGAAAGTCATGCAATTCCATGTCGTTCAAATTATCCATGAACTATTTTTCACATTGCTGATGGATAGAGCCACGTTTTAAGTAACAGTTTATTCGGATTCTCACTAGAGGGTCGGTTTATCACCGATTCATCTCGAGTAGGGTTTTAAAAGAATGATGTTTTACCCGCGAGCCTTCTATTACCGTATAAGGAAATCTCTACTGACCCTAGTTCGAGGCCTGATAAATGTTTTCTCATCCAAAAGGAATTTTCTTTGAAAAATCCCTCAAAATACTCGGCTCGGCCGACTAGATCCGCCATCTTGGTTTGTGGCCGAAAAGGAATGGACACGAGTTAAGACAGATACCCGTTCCATAAGGCATGTCTGTGGGTGTAGACGCACGCGATGTATAGGCTACGCACTTGTTGAACAACGGTTTTTGTTTCCCTACGCACCCCTCCCCCGACAAATGATTGGGTGTCGACGCACGTTAGATGTCGCCTATGGACTACGTGTATAAAGATTTTGTTTCTTCAACACTCTCCTCACAGGCGAAATAATTGTTATTTATTTTGACGCTGGGTTTCGAAGGAACGAAATCACCCTGACCAGACCAGCTATTTCATATCCCAAATAAAATAGGAAAAAAGCAGAGTTTTTTCCTTCTCTATAAAAGGATAATGAGGTCCTTTGAGTCATCACTGAAAACCGAACAACAAAGGAAAACGCTTATTGGACTGCAATCTGAAGCCAATTCGAAACCCAGTTACACACTTTATTTTCACTGAGAGGAGGTACAATAAATTTCATCATTGACACCATGCCCCACAGAAAACCCACACATACACACGATTTCTCGATAGAGTAATGCATTCCTGTTTCTGCCACAAGGTTTCATTTTTTCTTCTTCTTCTTCTTCTTCTTCTTCTTCTTCTTCTTCTTCTTCTTCTTCTTCTTCTTCTTCTTCTTCTTCTTCTGGTAGAAATCCCTGGAATTGCTTTTGGGCACTCTTTCTTTGAAAAACGTCTCTTTTTTCAGCTCCTGATGGCTAGCTTGACAACTAGATCTGCCACCTTAGTTTGTGGCGGAAGAGGAATGGACACGAGTTAACACACCCCCTACAGGCGAAATTATTATTTTCCATATCCCGAATGAAATAGGGGTAAAAGCAGAGATTTTTTTCCAAGTCATCAATGAAAACTTTACAACAGAGGATGATGCTTATCTTGGACTGCAAACTGAAGCCAATTCGAAACTCATTCATAAATGACCGACGATGGAATTACTACCCATACACACAGAAATGTATAAATCAACTGGAAATGGTCCAGAGACGAGCTGCGCGTTTTGTAAAGAACAACTAGTCCACAGAAGCAAGTGTGGCAGCAATGATCCAAGACCTACAATGGCCCTCCCTCTCTTCTATTAGGAAAAGAAACAGACTCATAGTGACTCATACAAGTCAGTGCTTAAATGGCTAAAGTGCCATAAAAATGAAACAGTGATTTTGTGAATTCCTCAGAAACGAAAACTAGAAAAAAAAAACACCAACATATTATTTTCGCTTAGGTGCAAAAACTGATATAGAGCTGTTGCAAAACGGGAACGACCTTCCATCAGATGATGTAGTAGCAGCAAATGTAAACAATTTCAAATCAAAATTGAAAGTTCAATATTTAATATCTATTTAGAACTATCACTTTAGTATTACTAATATTTATCAAATCTATTTATCTATTTATTTATTGACTTATTTATCTACTTATTTATTTATTTACTTATTTATTTATTATTTCTTCCAGTATTGTAATTTTTTGGTTTGTAAGCTATTGTGGTTTAGCCGGCCATTGTCATCCCCTCTGTCACATGCAATTAGCTTTACATAGTAATAAATCAGGATCAGGATACATTTTATTTTCATTGAGAGGAGGTACAATAAATTTCGTGGTCAAGAAAATGCCATGTATTGGCTTTGCGAATCACTGCTAAAGATGTCCAAACATTAGCGCAAGGGGTCACACGCAAGGACGCGCGAGGCCTCAGTGACAACATGCATGCCTTGACAGAAAACCCACACAAAGACACGATTCCTCGACAGGGTAATGCACTCCGGTTTTGTCACCAGGTTTGTTTGTTTGTTTGTTGTTGTTGTTTTTTTCGTATAGAAAACCTTGGAATCGTTTTTGGACACTCATTCGACTCCTGATATTTCTTCGAATCTGTTTCGCTCACGCGGTGACCTTGACATGGTTGTATCATTGTTATTGTCAGTCAGTCACTTTTTTCAGGTGTTCTTTTCAATTTTCATTTCAAGACCAAACCAGTCCGTTTGAAAAAAACATCATTGATGCCTCTGTTTTTGTCAACGATGTTGATCCATAATATTTTTAGACTCAGGCTGGGAAAGTTGCTCTTGGTCCAACACATGTTTTGTATCAAATATTATCGTTTGATCGTTTCTTGAGTTCCTTGTCGCATAAACACACTCGACAAAATTTTTTAATGTGTTTACTTTTGCTTTTGGTCGTAGTTTTTCAAAGTCATTTTGGAACGGGTAGTCGATGACTCGATTTTTCAATGAGTATTGACAAAGTTTTTTACTGTGCCTTGGACCCACCCTCGCTTTTAAAGATATTCTTGTTTCTTTTGCCTTCATTTCTAGCATATTTTCTGCATCCTCAGATTCTCTGGGTGAACAAGAAAATAAGTAAGTCTTGCGTCAAAATAAATGAATAAATAAAAAAATAATAGTAAAGATTTTGAAATTGCAATCAGGATCCATAAAATTCAAAGTTTATAAAGATTTTTGTCTCTGATTTTTCTTTTAATTGTAGACGTTTCGGCCATTGACTCCGGCCTTCAAAAAATAATAATAAAAAGCAAAAAATATTTTTTCTGATATATGTATATGTTTTTTCTCGCAGGCGATCCATGGCCAGAATCTGACAAAGAAGACGTCTGTGAAGCCGCCTCTGCTACTAGCCCTAGCTATAGGCCTGCGTAAGTCTTATTTGTTTCTTTACTCAAACACACCTAGCCAGTTTCTAAGTCGTCTGTTTACTTTATATGCAGTTTAACCCCATTTGCTTCTGAAGAATGTGCTTATTCTATCATATATTCTTATTTTGAGGGAAGTAGTTTCTAAGTAGCTAAACCATGTTTTTTTAGAAAGCATTGGCTACAAAACTATACACATAAATCAGCCGACAAAACTGCTAGATTTTTGATTCAGTGGTACAACGACATTCAAATGAATGTCTTTCAATCTGATCCCTACCAGTGAGTGCGATGGTAAGGTCTTATCAGTAGACGACAAAAAAGATGACCTTATGCAAAGTGTGTAGATAAATCAATTAATTGTCTCAACCGTCACATATCGAGAAACTGTAGTTTGTGTAAATTCATCTTAGAAGACTGACTCTCGAGCGATTTCCTTTTTTTAAGAAATTCGTTTCTTCTCTAGATTTCACCTGCTTTGCTTAAAGCCGGCCTGTCAATACAGAAACGATAATTTTCGCGATGAAATCAGTTATCAGACCTTATTCTGTTTGAAATGTCACCAAAAACGGAAAATGTTGACCTTCAGTTTTATTCCACACTGCGAACCAATTATTTTTCATACACTCAACCTTACCAATGTAACTGGTAATTACTATTTCTACTGTAGAGGCGACTTTATAATTACCAAATCGCCACTCCCTCTAGGCCGTATTTTTCACAACTGCATTTTCACATTCCTTAGAAAACACCCAAACTTTAGTCTAGCTTACGTTGTGTGTACTCCAAATACTGTGAGCCGTGATGACAATTTAGAACGTTTCCTATCTACTCTCGATTATCCTCAATTCAAAACCCATAGATATTTTCTACAATAACGAACCGATTAACAGAGACACGAGCGCTGCTGCAAAAGCTAGCAAATTATCCTATTTTGATATATTTGTAAAACAGCATTGCTTCTTTAAGAGAACTATACAAAATGTTCGTGTTTAAACCAAATTTGGAAGAGGCTAGTTCCAAGTGCCTTGATAAACAGATACTAGACTTTGAAAATCCTGCAAAAGTCTTCCATGGCCAGGGTCTCCTCTCTCCTCCCCTTGATCAGTCCTTTCGATCTTATGATCATATACTCCAACACCAGATCACCGTCACAAAGAAAGCCATCGCTTTTCAACCGCTCCTGTCTTTCACGTGCCTTTTTTACTTTTCACGTCTGACGTTGTTTGACTTTCGAGCCAACGCGCGGGATGCGTGTCTTCGTTCCACATTCTATAATAACACAAACACTGCCAAAATTCTCCTTTACAATAACAACATTGCCCAGCTGGCAACTTTTCCCATCCTGCTTTTTCAGCGAGTTTCCTGTGACATTCCTTCTCCTGACAAAAATAACCTTCGCCAGTCGTTTCCCGACTCTCAACGACACACATAGTGCGTTTGACTAACATCGATAGCAGGAGCTCTTGCTCCTGTGAGAGTCCGCATGAACTAGGTGGGTGGGGCCCATTTCCATCCCTTATGAGACGGTACTGTGCCTGAGTCTCTGTCTTATCTCTCCATCTGTATGGAATGCATGGTCTGAAGTGGTACATATACTACTTTTCTTCTAGCCCCTTTTACTAGCTATATAGGTTTACCTTTAGTCATCCTGTGCAGAGATAGCTTCTAGGTCATGCCACTGGGTATATAGCTGGTTGGGATTCTTCAATGTCTCATACCAGTGTTTCAAGCATGCTCCTTCTGCTTTGATGTGCAGCACTATTCCCCCTGAAGAGATGAACACATCTATAAACCATACAGACACAGTAATACAAAGACCTACATATTCTACAGTAAGCCCCTTCCCCCTCTCTCCCCTCCCTCCCTCCCCCTCTCTCCCCTCCCTCCCTCCCCCTCCCTCTCCCTCCCTCCCCCTCCCTCCCTCTCCCTCCCTCCTTGAGACAGCATCAGGTGTCCATTTGTCAGACAGCGCTGGTACAAAAAGGAAAAAAAACGCATTTGTTACAAGAGCTGACTAGAGGTCCTGTATGTACTATTTATTCATACAGTCTTAACTTACCAATAAAGTCATTACTTTTGCCAACGTCATAGTCCCAGACTGTTACTTCTAAAGACTTCTTAGCTAACTCATTGTGAGCGATTTCATAGGCAAATTCCTGAAAACCACCAAATAAACACTTCACAATGGTATGGATTATAATAAAACGTTCTCCATCAATGTCACGACAAGAGCGCGAAAAATTGGTAATTGTAGGCAATTTCTTCTTATTTTGTCGAGTGTTTTTGTACAAATTCCCTTTAGTTTCCATACGAGAGTATTTGCTTCAGAATAAGGCCCAACTACACGATGCAACTTGCAAATGACTCGAGAGAGCAGCCAATGTGTTCAAACGTTAGTGACAAGATTAACTCTGGAACACAAATCCGTTGGCATTAACACTGCACGTAACGTTGCATTGCGCTCAACAACTTACGAGAGTAGATTGCAATTCTACTGTTTACTACAAACTGCAAAAGTGTATTATTATTACAATGAAGCAAACTGATATATACCGTATTTTACTATACGTACGGCATGTACAGCCCATCGACGTATTTTTTAGGAATTTGTTAAAAATTTCCCCCTTGATTACGTGATTGTACAAAGCCTTTATAAGCGCCTTTTGATATATCAAATTATAATCTTTAAGCCGTTTAAGAAAAAATTGCGTCAGGTCCTCGGCCTTCATTGAGATAAGTTACGCTTCAAATAGTGTTAGCTACTACTTGCTTTGAACATCACAGAGATAATAATGGACCCTGAAACTAATTATTTTTATTATGGTTTATTTTTTACCTCGTTAAATTCAGGATTGAGCGTTTTCTTCTTGATAGTCGTTCGTCGTTTTGTCTTTTTGTTTGGATCTGGTTTGAGATAACTGAATAAACAAATAAATATTCAAACGTTTCTGCGATACGTAAACGCTGCAACTTTCGCTTCTGGAAATTTTCGTTTGGCAAATCGCAGTAAACCACCAAAGGGACAGCCAAGTAAGCTGAATAACAGCCTCTTAACCGGTGAGGAAGTTCCCATTTTGGATCAAAACAAGCAAAGTTGGACGGACCTCCATAATAACGGTTACCCACGAACCCTGGAAAAGTGGCAGTTATGAGGAGGTAGTCGCTAATAGAGGACGGACGAAAATCATTGCCGGGTGTGGCCAGAGGATATTTTATCAATTCTCTCGAGCCGTTGGAAGATAACTTTAGCAGGAGGATAACATCAAGTAGAGTTCTCGACATTAGGATGGATCTTGTATGCTTACATTTATAGAGTATTCATAGAAGCCACTTACAGCTTTTGAGTGTGTGACAACATTTGGGACCTTAAGTGACTTATAGAGGGTGGTCGCTTAAAAGATGGTCGTTTTATGAAGGTTTCGCAGTATCAAAATCACGATGGCAGGTCCATTTTTGATTATATCCACAATAAAAAAATATATATCACACGCCAAGACTCTCAACCAAGCTAAGCGATGACTTTTTTCGTGGTTATTTCAACAATGAAAATAGTAAGCTTTTTTAGTGGTGAAGGGAAGATCTGAGCCGGAGAACTGTTGAGCTCACTAGGTTTGTGACATTACACCATATTTTATCCACTAGTGACATACCATTTAACGTAAGGGTCTGAATAACCATTAGCATCCATGGCCGCGAGACCTGAGCAGCGGATTATCCCCACAAAGAGCATGCTCCGTGATGAATTGTATCTGAGAGACAACTGTATTCGACCCAGGGTACTCCCACCGGGAGATGGTGAATCCTAAGGAATAAAATTAGAGAGATTAAGCATCACGTACACGAGAAACGGCAAACGGCAAAGAGGATCACGTGACCTGCTTTTTTCATGTCTGGCGTTGCTGTTTCAACGCGAGGATGGATCATTTTGCGTTTGCCGTAAACGTGAAAAGTTGCTCTTTCGTTTGAGTACCAAATGCGCAACGTCAGGTGCGAAATTCGTAGGTCACGTGTCCCTCTCTGCCGTTTGCCGTGTACGTGATGCTTAATCTCTCTTAAATAAACAAACGTGACAGCAATTCAACTGATAAACTTGTGGCCCTCTAAACGGAGAGATAAACATAACCATAACATAATTAGTGGAATTACCGTAGGTTATTTGTCTGCTTTGGTTATTTTGTCTGTTTCTTTGAGTGTTTTTTTTTAGTTTTTTTTATATTTTGATATTATGATAGTTTGATATTTTTGCAATGGATAACATTAGTCATTCAGAACCAAAGCAGACACATTATCTGTTTCGTCTGGAAACAATCAATGCCCTGCAAATGTGAAAGTAAACTAGCGTATTGTGTGACACAGTGTAAGAATTTAGCACAGGATATAATGTGTATGCAAGAGACCCGCATAAGAGGGCGAGGGTGAGATTCGTTTTGATGATTGTGTTTTGAAGGGATGGCATTTAGTGCATAACGGCATGCATGAGTATAGCACGGGCAGGAGTAGCCGTCGTTCTAGCACCACATGTCCGACTCCTGGATATAGAACATCTGATGGAAGGATGGATGACTATAGTGAGAGTGAAGGTGAATGGAGTCAAGTTGGTGGTATTTTGCTGCTACTGTCCAACTGAAGAACATAGTACCTCCTCAGAGGAGAACTTGTCATGTATTGAATACAGCAATCCAGAAGATGAGAAAAGATCACCCGTCTTATAAGATAATTGCGGCCGGTGATTTTAATGCAACCACCTGATGGAAGGAAGGATGACTATGGTGAGAGTGAAGGTGAATGGAGTGAAGTTGGTGGTATTTTGCTGCTACTGTCTAACTGAAGAACATAGTACCTCCTCAAAGGAGAACTTCTATCGTATATTGAATACAGCCATCAAAAAATAAAAAAGATCACCCCTCTTATAAGATCATTGCGACCGGTGCATGATTGGACAGGACTGTGACCATTGTAGCTGGAGAGGAGTTGGACTTTACCATGATGAAGATCTCACAAGTTTTAATGGCACAAAAATCCTGGAAACTGCTGAGTGCAACCAGCTATATCTTCTATACACTATGTATGCAACAAGATCAGACGAACACAGGTGGTCGTTCCACTCTAACCTTGGTTAATATATACGCCGTCTTGACTATATACTTGCTGACTGGTATGTAAAACGTGCTACCACAAATTGTCAAGTATACCCGCGATGCACAGTCAAATATTCGAATCTAACCATCCAATAGTGGTTATGCATGCTGCCTTTCCAACAAAAAACAAGTGCGCCGCACTTTTCTTGTAACATTTTTCGAAAATCCAGAGTTCCCTCTGTATACTTGGATATTAGAAAACTAAGTGATCACCCGGACATTCATGGTAGATATAGTGCGAGACTACAATCTCTGCTGGGAGATGTTCGAAACAAGAGCCAAATGGAGGAACAGATGACAGAGGCTATCCTTGTGGCTTCTAAAGATATGATACCACCAGGAAATCAAGCATATAACTGATCGCCGAATAAAGCTATCGACTCGAGTGACGTTCCTAACTACATGTGTACACTCTCGCCTTCTATATAGTATCCAGGCATGGTAGTTTACATCGGTCGATCGTGATAGACAAATAAATTACTTTACCTCCCTCTCGTTATCACAGGGTCCCCTATACCTTTTGCGTGCGTGAAACGTGAATGGTTGATTTATTTTGACGTGAAACGTGATTTAAGGTCTAAATTTTTTTTGCGTCCACGTGAAAGCAACTTTATATTTTTTTGTGAACGTGAAAGAGGTTTTTGCATTATCCGTGACGCGTGAAAAGACCAAATGTTTTTGCGTGATTTCATTTTGCAAAGGGTATAGGGGACTCTGTTATCAGCGTTCCGTTTAAATGTTATCAATGAGGATCGAATAAGAGACTTTTATAGAATGATCAAGAGCAGTTCAATACAACATCAATAATATGTATTTTATTCAACTGACAAAGTGAGTAATTCTTACCTTGGCAGTGTCGAACTTTGGTCAGCAAACAATGTCGAGTTCACGCACAACAATAACAACAACAACAACAACGACAACAACAACAACGACGACGACAACAACAACACAAACAAAAATGGAGAGAAAAGAAAAACAGAAATTAGAACGATATAGGTAAGAGCAAGCTGAAATGGGCATGAACAAACACCACAGCAACGAGTCCTTCCATGGTTAAATGGTTCAAAATAGTTGTGTTAATAATTTATCCGGATAAGTGTTTACGTAGCCTGAATATTGTGATAACTGACATGCTGACTTACGAATGCTTTAGTCAGTAGATTTCTCTTGAATTGTTGTGTTGGATTGCTGTTTAACACTTTGAGATTGACGGAAGTCTCGCCAATGAAGTCATTACGACCAAGTGTGTCTTCGTCATAAACCTGGAGTCTGTCAAAAACAGATACTGATATGTAAGGAACTCAGGTAACATAACACGACAAAAAAATTGCAACTTGAGAAAAATTATTTAGCGATATATATCACTTACACACACTCCTTTAGCAATGCAACGCTGCATGTTGCGACTCCCAGATAGCGAAAACTAAGCAGCGTTGTGACATGCTAGTTGTGAGATACAATACTTAGCAACGAGTAAAGACTGTCAGTTAGTTGTAGCCGAATGGTTTATATTTTAGCATGTCACAACCCCTCAGTCTGGTTTTCATGAGCGACAGAAGCTGAAGCAACACGTGCAGACTCAATTTTGTTCACACCCATGTAAAAATAATGAAGCACTGAGTCTGCGTATGTTGCTTGCGCTTCAGCTTCCGTCAGTCGTGAAATCAGCCCACAGCTCCCACCCTCGGTCTTGAATTCTTTCTTGAAAGAGGGTAGCACAAAATAGGTACTCATAAACAATTGTACCTTAAAGTCTTATTAGATATTTCTTCCTCAGTGATACCATGGTATGTCAGTGTTTCATCAAATACAGGATTTAACGTCTTATATTTGGTCTGACTTCGTAGCTTGTTACTCTGAAATATTCAATCAAATGGACTTTTTAGTCTCACAAATCCCCTGCACGTGAGACTGAAAGTGGATGCACATGAGGCTATTCCCTGTGTGATCTTCTTGGGTCATGCATAAGCTGGGCGAATTTTAATGTACGTTGAGCGATTCAGTGTAATGACGCGGGAAAAATGAAAGCAAAAGTGGATAGAATAATAATCAACGTCAATCACCTTCATTCAATAGCAATCTTCCTGTATGGGGCTAATTGCTACATAGGTAAATATTGTTGTTGTTGTTGTTGTTGTTATTGACGTTGTTGTTCTTGTTGTAGTTGATATGGTTGTAGTTGTCGTCGTCCCTTCGTTGTTGTAGTTTCTTTGTTATTAGATAGATGTAGATGTCGTAGATGTTTTCGTCGTTGCATTTGTTGTCGTTGTAGTTGTTGTCGTCGTCTTCGTTGTTGTAGTTGTTTTGTTGCAGTTTTTTCAGCTATTATTGTCGTAGCTTTTGTTGTTATTGTCGTCGTCGTTGTTGTATGTTGCTGTTCACTTCACTTTATTTACAGGTAATGTGCCACTTCCACAAGGATATAAATGCACAGTCCTGTTGCACAATGTTGTGCAAAGTGTTGTTGTTGTTGTTGTTGTTGTTGTTGTTGCGTACCTTACTAGCTCCTGGTAAAAGGTGCAGTTTCACGTAAGGATCTGATGTTCCCGTTACATCCATGGGCTTGAGATCCTGTTGAAAGGAATTAACGTAAAAACGTCTAGTACAGACGAACAAAAATACGAGAGTATACGAATAGCTTGGCAAATGAAGAGAAGGTTGGAAAGGATGAAGAAAGAGAAAGAAGAGAGTGAAGGGAAAAGAACAATTCATATGAGGACAAAAGGAGGGAAAGAAAAGAATCGTCTGGACAGACAAGACGGGCATATTGTTGTCGGTGTGCTTACTTTTCATGTCGTTCTTAACCTACAAACATTTCAGCTTGTTAAATTGCTGGAAGGAATGAGCACTGATACACTTACTTCAGCAGACTGTAAAACAACATCAAGTCGACTGTCGAGTTTTTGATAACGAAGAGTAAACTCGATAGAACCAAGTCCTGAAAAAAAGGCGGGGAATGTAACATTTGACCAGCATTAAAGCTTAAGTGACGCGTTTCCCCTGGGGCAAGAGGACGATTAAATGCCCGGATCTACAGCGCCCGGGGGAGGGGGGGGGGGCTCCATTGTAAAAGGATCGGTATGCTCGTCGGATATTTTCAAAAATACCCCTAAAAGATACCGGAAGTCTTTTTAAAAGGGCGTGGCTCGACGATTTTTAACCCCTAAGAGATACCAGCGATAACAGGCAAATGAACATTATTATTATGAACACAAAAGGGGACGGTCGACACGTTTTTGTTAGGCAAATTTCTTCCATTTTGAGAACACGATAAAAAGCAATGGGCTCTTTTGATACTTTTGATACCAGAAAATGCTATAATTTAACACCCTAAAAGATACCAAATCGCTGATTAGGAGTCTATTATCATGATGTGAATAACAAAACAAACACAGTACCTGAGGAATTCTCTTTCTTCTGGGATTCATTTTGTTTATAATTGCGCACAAGTTCATCAATATCTTCTTCATCACCACCTACAGTAGTTAGTTTATCTGGTGAACTACCTCTTCTGCCATCATCTTTACTTGCTGTGAAAACAGAGTAATGGTTAGAATAGTTTATAATTGACAGTAGAACATAGAGTATTCAGAATGGGGACTGTTTTAGAACCCAGCTATCTTGGAATTAAGAAAACCTCTTGTTGCTTGAGGTCATTATCAGGTCTAGAGAACAAGAGATGAATGGAAACTTGTAACACCGTAAAAAAGGAGATACCTATACTGATGTTTTGAGCCTTAGCCCTTCATCAGAGTAACTCCAATGAAGGGATAAGCCTTGAAACTTCAGTAACTTATCCCCTTTATTACAAACATGTTACAAGTTTACACTGACACAGCACAAACTAGTTCACTCACTAGAATCCTTGGGTCTAGAGAATGTTGAGCAAATGCTTGACAAAATACAGCTGAACCTACAATTCAACCATCACTGCACTACAGCCACCTCTCCACAATGACCAGCATTTTCTGCTTGGTGATCAATCTTATCCAATCATAGACTTAACTCTTATTGAAACCTCACTACAAGGGGCACACCTTCACAGTGGACACTTCCATAGCTGCCAATCCCCAAGGCTTTCGTATCTGCATGGAGATCAACATTTTTTCCTTAGAATTGGGTCGATTTTCACACTCAGTGGGGGGGGGAGACGATATTTCAAGAAAGATAGATGATATTTCAGTTAAAATGGCGGCGATTTTAGGATTTGAGTGATTATCCGGGAGATTTAGGTCTTTATCCGGGAGATCGGGAGACGAGGCCCAAAATCTGGCGACTCCCGGATTATCCGGGAGGGTTGGCAGCTATGCACTTCATCTTGTCCTTCTGGGTACAGCCATTGTGAGGAGGTTTATCAAAATATGTACTTTGCATTCTCAAAGTGAACTAATCTTGTTCAACATCCTGGCTGACATTGGATTACACAAATAAATGATCATAAGCACCTCGTTTTCTCTGCATAGCCAACATCCTGTCTGCAGGGGACACAACTCCTGTCCTAGAACGAAATGGTTCTGGAGTTTCTAACAGACTGCCTCCTCCTCCAATACTTTCTCTGTATAGACTGAAATCATCAGATACATTAGATGCACTACCAGTGCTTGCTCTTGGTCTCTTTGTACGGTCAATGACCATTTCATCTGATGATGACCCACTTTCATCATCACTGACTACATGTGATGATATGCTATCAGCATTTATGGGATCTGAAAGAACAACCAGAAATTTTGTCATCCATTTTTAGAAAGACACCTCTATTAGCTAGATAGACCACACTAAAAGATGCCTTCCTAACATGAACACATTATTTTACTTGGCAGTAAAAGCAATACAACCTGCAAGGACAAGCAGCAGCAATGAGCTATGAGATATTTACATAAACTAAGTTAAGTACAAACCTCTTGATCTCCTGGGCATAACCGGTGTCCATCCACTCCTCCCATAGTCAGGATCTGAATAATGACTAGATGCTGTGGTATCCTGTGGTAAATCATTATTCACTTTCTCAAGTAAAATCAATAATGGTGCTAATACTAAGAAGGTAAGGGACTGGTCATAAAGTAATGGGGTTCAGATAGAGGAGGTCAAAGAAGTGATGACCCCTCCCCAGTTTCCATACAGGAATTGCAATTTATGACACCCTTTCTGTTGTACAGTTTTATAGACAACTCACCCATTTTGAGATGTTCAAATTTGTGTAAGGATGTACCCCACCCCATTTTTACTGCCTCCTTTACTTAATATCAATTATAGTTACTAACATGGATTAATTTAGGCTAGCAGTTGAAAGAAAATATCATGTGGGACATAAATTCCATCCTCCCGACCACCCTCCCCCCAAAAACAACAACAACAACAACAAACAAACAAACAAACAGAAACAAAACAAAAACAAAAACAAATACACACACATAACCCTGGCTACATGTATATCAAATGTAAAAATGTAAATGTAAATCTATCATATAAAAATAAAAAGACACATCTTTATCATTCAAAGAACCTCTTCAATTTCCTGGTTTTTCTTTTCAAACTTATTAGGGGCACCAAATAGTCTAGGGGAGGCTTTATGAGACCGAAAGACAGGGCATATTATTTTTTCAAACCCAAGATGCTTTTTTTAGTGATTTTCTTGGTTTTCAAGAATAATAATTATAATTAAATTCAACACTCTGAGATGGCTTTTTTCAAAAAACTCAAGACTTTGAGATGTACCCATGAAATTTGACTAAAATTTTGGAAGACTGACTTGGTGGGACCATTTGAAACCCCTGTTACTAGATCAACCCTATCCAACTGATCTTTAAGAAAGAAGGCAGTTTATGCTTTTATTAAACTTACACTTCTTGCAAGAGAATGTGAATTATTGCTGGATCCATCTGACACAGTGTACTTTGGTATTGATTTAAAAAACCAGGCTCCAGTCTTCTTCCACAACTACATCATAAATAGAGATAATAGACATGTCAAAAAAATATACATAGACAGTCATAGAGAACCACAAAAATAGGAAATAACAACTGAGATATCGGTCAGGAACTAAATGACACACCAGTCAATAGAACAGAGTTTTTAGAACTCAGGGAAACCAATAATGGTTCCACTCAAATGGTATCTCCTGTGTATCAAAAAAAATAGGCTGCCAAGCAGACAATTATGGAATTAAGACTTCAGTGAAGTGGATCCCCATTGCTACCACAGAAAATATCAAATATGACATTCTAAAACAACTTCCACTTCAAACATTTGTAGATACTACAGGTAGATATGTACTGGCTAGTCAATACACTTTGTAAATTGATAAAACATAAAAGTGCTGAAGAGCAGATGGTTACATAAGAATGACTTTTTTGGGTAACCACAAGCACCACAAAACAAGAGTCAATGACATCCAGGGCAAAACTTAATTGATAATTGTGAGTCAATACATTTTTCTTGTCTGGCTACTTGACTTACTTAATCCTTATCAGGGTTAGAAAACTTACCTGTGAATTAAAACATCTTTTTTTAATCTTTGTTTAAAAACAATGTTTTTACATCTGATTGATTCTCAGTTCTTTCATACAAAGGCTTATTCAGTAAATAATATAGGATGATTACAGCTATTGATAATGGATGACATTTTACACTGGCTTAGAAATTACTTGTTTGTTATGAAAGTATTTCACAAGGCCAGTTTTGGAGAATTAAAAAAAAAGAGATTACAAAAAGAATTGTACTTAAATGTAATTATACCTCTCTCTGCTCACTGCACAGCATACAAAGCCAGATTGGCTGGCTGGCACTGTTATGTGTATCCACTCCACACTTTTCACAAACATTCTAAAAGGAAGACAAAAATCTTTAATTAATATTAGCACCTGCACAATCCCCTCCCCCTGCCCCCTTTGCCTGTTGTATTGAAATGTCCATGCAAAGTACAGTTTTTGGATTCTTATTTAGAACCTGCTACTCTGATCTAAAAACAATTGAAAATTGTACAATCATATTTACATTCAGTATAAATTAATAAGAAAGGAAAGGGAAAAATATTTTTTAACAATACTGCCACTGTAACCTATTAATTATTAGAACCAGCCAAATGATCAACCCTTGATTAATAAATTTATTCACAAACTATTACAGTACAGAACTCACTAACTCTCCTCCTTGAGCAATAATTGTACCCATATTATCTGCCCTGGCCTGTAGTAAAGATAGACTCAAATGATGCTCAGTTTACATATGATGTTGATGACAACTAACTGTCTAAATTAGCAATCTGAGAACAAACAGTGTGAATATAGAAAATTACATTACCACAAGCTAGTGAGTATTTGGAGGTTAAACATTTTCCCCTAGTATGTAAAAGTATTAAGGGAGATTGAAATAGGCAGTGGCTTTCTTAACACAGAACACAGTTCCCCACCTTTTCACAAATATCACATTCTCTTGCAACTGTCTTCAGAATACCAAACTTGCTGGCACAGAGCAGACAGAGATCTTCTCCATTTCCCATTGCATTTTTTCGTAGATTATCCAACTTCTCCACAAGGCGCCTAATTAATTACACATAAAGGATTTAAATGACCTGTTCATCACCAGCATGAATTGATAGAAGACTATAATCTTTTTGCAGTAAAGAACAGCATGATGCTTACAGTAATGTATAATGGATGGCTAAAACAAGCTTTATTCTATCAGGATATGTATTCTATTGAATACAAATTTATATATTCATATTAAATGCATCTTGTATATGTGTATGCATATTTTAACTGTCAGTAGCTTTGTATTGGTTTAAAATCCAATCCATTAAACTAAGCCATGACTAACTGTTGTACACCTGTATTTGACTTGTTCCTATTGTGGATTTTTCTTTATGAAGACACTAACCCAATGTTTACATTTGACAATTCACGTCTTTCAATTTTCAGACAAATTCAAGGGAGGAATGTATCTTGTACATTTTTAATTAGATTTCACGTTGTCCACCACCTAAAAGGCCCTTTCTAAATCTTTATCTTAGATGACATTAGATTTTAATAGCTTAACTGTCAAAAGACGGCAAGTCTCTCTCTTACGAAACACCACGCTTTTTTGAAACATTCGAAATTCGAAAACATGATCTTGAAATTCGAACACTTGTTCCTCGCTAAAAAGGCAGAACTTTTTTGCTTCGATAGAAAACCCTTTTATGAGATTGCAGTTTGTAAATCACATCCTTTACGTTCAAATGACTCTAAGAGGATTTCTTTTTCTTGTGGATTTTCTCTAAAAGTCGAAGGCTAATGAATTCCTTCCTTGTAAATTGTAACCATTCTCAATTGCATGGAAAAAAACTTTCAATCCGATTTTCTAATAATACCTCGTCGAATCGAATGTTTGGCAATTGTCAGTTTTATATTTGCACGAAAACTAAAAAAAAAAATCACAATAATACAAAAAAAATTGGGAATTTTAACTTCTAAAATTCAATAAAAAACAAACAACGAAAACACAATTCCGCCGGTGTTGAAAACTCCACGGGGGCTGATAATAAGGCTCGACCACAAGCAAGGGTTTTTAACAGGTGTTTTGGGGTTAAAAGATCTATTCGTGAAATAAAAACCCTGGCATCACCGGCGATCCTTTTTACGCACACATTTGCTAACAAATAAAGGGATTTATAATGAGTAATCGATAGCTAAACGAACATGTCGTCAATGAAATTGACATGTTTTGGAAGCTTCGATCTTGAAATGTACAACGCACCTATTGTGGTACTAACCAGCGATGGTGAATTTTCCGTATAGCCTGGAATTCTTTTATTTGGATAATTAATATTTTACTCCATTTTTATCAGCTAGCCAGAAATTATGTATTTGGTCAACATATGAAAGAGTTTGTTTATTTCTGTAAGTGCATTACTCCTAAGCGAAAGAAGAACGACAGATTTTCCGCTTATTACAAAAAGTGATGATCATACTACAAAGAAGATCGAAACAAACAACAAAATGAAACGTTGAGAACGAAGAAAAAATCTAAAATATAATTAGTTAAACCTAAGGGATGAGTTAGCGGGGTAATCAAATTAAAAAAGTGGAGTAAAAACGAAAAAACCCTAAATTTAGTGGCTATGTATCAAACACATTTATTCTCAAAACACCGTCCAAAACAAACCATTTTAGCAAGATTACGATGAGATCAATAAATTTCAAAAATGCAAACACAAGACATTCAAATTACTTAGCAGTAATTTGTGTGTAACATTGGGATCAATTCTCACCCGACGCGATTTTCCTCTTGTGCTTGAATTCGATCTGCTCGCTGAATAACATTTTTAATGATTTCCTGCTCTGCTTCGGAGATGTTAGTCTTTGTTGCCTTTTTCGCTGGGTTAGTAGAATGAAATGACCAGCCTGCATTCAACCTGAAACAGCAAAATCAAACGCAAGTCAGAGGGTGTTATCACAGGGTATTATTGTCCTTCCTTGCTTGGCAGCCGTGTCAAAATATTATTACAAAGGCATTTTGCTAAAAATGACTCTAGATTATTACAAAATGGTTTGGATGTAGGTTGGCAGCTTCGAATGCGTCTTCTTGATGAATTTCTTGGCCAACTTTCGTGGCGTGTAGCACATGCCGAAAGTCCAGTCCAGCCTGATGACCACAAGCCAGTTCAACAGAATATCCAAACGTACACATCCAAACGAGAAAATACCACGATTTTCGCTCAAACAACAACTCCGTAATCCTTCCGGTAGCTTGGCAGAGTTTTTAAGAAGAATTTGCAGCTGCAGTGACGACAGTTAATTATTAAGAAATGAATTACGATCGCTAATTCTTTCACTCTCGACCACAAATCAAACGCGGCGAAATCTCTATATCACTTAGATAGTGTAGTTCACTCACTTAGCTCTCAACACCAACTGGCGATCATTTGGGCAGGTCCATCGATTTTCAACGTCATTAGCAATCTCTCCCATGCTAATTCATGAATTGTAATAGATCAAAGTGTAGTTCTTAGACAGCCTTTTCTTGGATTTAGATCAGCTGATACAAGATTGCAGCTCTTGCTTCTTGACTCTTATCATGTCGGTTTATTCCAAACGAATACCAAAAAACCAACGAATTTTCCAGTGTATCCCATAGCGATGAGGCAAAATTCCCTCCATTAGTTTACAAAACTTCAATTCAGTCTATTAAATTACGATTAACAACAGGAGTACGGAAATTATATTAACTTCAAACTGCAGACTGTTTTCATTGGCATAATTATGTGTGTTTGTCACGTGACCAATAAGTAAATTATGATCGCGGGCACAAAATTTTTGCAGTTTTGGCAACGTTTCACAAATGGACTCTAAATGGCTCCGATGTAGATTTAAACGACCGACGGCTAGTTTTTATATGTTCTGTTTTCCTTGGGCAGGTGGAGGAACATCCTATTACACTGGAAAATGGACTCAAAATCTACCTGAAAACATCGAAGGTGAAGCAACCTGGTACTTGAATTTCTATACACAACTGACTCCAAGTGACCTTGTTTTTAGTTTTTAGAAAAATCTTGCTGCAGGATTTCAGTTGCCTATGAAAGAAATAGTACTTGTGTACTGTACGCGGTGCACGGCCATGGCAGTATTGTTAACGTGCAGCATTCGATCTTGAACTCTAGTTTATAATATCCCTGCTGAGTATCACTGTATTTCTTTCACAACGTCTCAAATAAGTTACATGTAGAAGGTTGGTTTTTAATTAAGTTTAAATTATTGAATTTAGACTGTCCATTGACAAAAATCCCTCATTTCTCTAAAGCGACGAAAAGAGGGAATTGAATAGGAATTGAATGGGAAATTTTGAATAAAGAGTTCAGTGGTATTTTAATAATTTACTGCAGATTCACCTCATTAGGTAAATTATGAAGCTTATATAAACACTTTTGATGTGTCAACTTATTTAGCAATTATTCCAATATTTTCTCCCAAAACTCTTCCATTTTAACACCAACAAAATAGGCAGTTTAATGAGTCATTTCTCTCACAAGAATCCTGTATGTGTGTTTGTTTGGAGTAGTTAGTGGATGACACAAACTTCTATAAATAAGTAGATTATCATCTCAGTGAGAGGTCCAACCTTCAAAACCCTCAAATTTAGATTTTTCCAATCCAATTCTTGTTTAGATTAGAAAGAATTAAAGTTCATCCAAACAGTCAATTTGTTTTTGTTGCTAATTTGCATTAAAATTGTTGACACTATTTGCTTTAAGAACATCTGCAGTAATTGCATATTACATATATATGCATCTTTAGTGATCAACTAATAACTAATATTATGTTTTTATTAATATTAATAATCTGTTTTTGTGTATCAGTTTATGCAATTTGTCTACCAGGGAGAGAGGGCAGATTTAAAGAGCCATTTATGACAGAATGGCAGCCAGTTATCCAAGATCTCTGTAAGGACATTGGCAAAGTTTTGGAAGACAAAAGTAGGCAGTTTGCTTTCTGGGGACATAGGTATGTAAGTGACGTTTTGGGCAAAATGATGTACAATGATTTGAGGAGGTATAATTGAGAATAATTATTAGGAAGCTTAAGACAAATTAAAGTACAAGTACAAAATTTGACTGATTAACTTGAGTTAGTAAGACATGTCAGGAAAGGATGTGATTCTATAGGTACAAGACTCTGCTGAACAACTTTTCCAAAAAATCTTCTCTCTTTTCCAAATTTGAGCTTGGAACCAAAGCATGCACTCAACAAATGCAGAATACTGTAATCAGCAAGTATTATAATATGCTAATTAATCAAATTTTGTACTCATACTTGTCTTTTGTGCTTAAGATCCCTATTATTTATTATAAGATTGCTCAATCACATTCTCAAATTATTTTACAATTTGTATCATTTTCATATCACTAAACATTTTTCCAAGTGGTTTGTACAACCTAAAAACTTCCACATAATTGCCAAATTCCTTTCAAAGCAAATCTTTCCTGAACCACAAAAAAGTTTAATGTTGTGTATTTCTCTTAGTATGGGTGCACGTATATGTTTTGAAGTAGCTACACACCTCAAAGTACATTATGGCTTGGAGCCTGCACATCTACTAATATCTGGTGTCCCAGCACCACAGGTAACATACTGCCGCTAGTTACATTGTAGGTAGGAAATAATCATTTAACTCTGTCTTGCTTATATAATACCACTGAATACATGATCTATGTTGGTTCTTTGAGGCATTCTTAATCATCATCCCAAATCAACTACTAAGACATTTAGGGTAGTTCCTGATGTATTATCCATAGTGTCTTTATTTAAACATGCATTTAGGTGGTTTTGACAACTATCCAAAATGTTTAAGTGTTAGCATTCCTTATAAAAATGCTAATTTAAAGTAATAATGCATAAGCATAGTAACATTTTCATTCAGCGAAGACACAGGCATAGAGTAACGCCTAACTAGATAAAAACCTTTTGCTCCCACATATAAGTGAGTAGAATAATTAACTCTGCATGGGTGTATTAGTAATTCATCGAATATGTCTAGCCTGATAGATATCACATAATGTACTGTACTTTACTTAAGGTTCCACGGAAGTCTACTGGCAGCATCTCTCAGATAACTAATCATCAACTTGCTGAAAAGATAAGAAACTGGGGAGGAACACCACAGGCTATTTTGGATAACAAAGAAATCATGGATCTTAGTGTTCGAATTCTTAGAGCTGATCTCACTCTCTCAGAAAACTACTTTAACAGGTACTGTTCAGGTGTATTAACCATGAAATCATTGACATTTTTTTCATTCCATCTTACTGTCAGGGGAGAATAAGAGAGAGCTTGTCAATGATTTTTTTACAATAATTTTGTAGCTAAATTGGTGGGTTAATTAATGCCTTACTGTTATTTTATTATTGTAAATAGATTGTAATTATATCTTAATTGTATACTATGAGAATCCAGTAATTATAATTTACTAAATAAATATAATATTGGTATACTTAATATGTTGTTTTTAATTCTTTATCTTTTACCATTAACCTCCTACTGCCATTCTCTTAATTTAACCATTCTAATGTTTTTCTGAGGAAATCTTAATCTTCTTTAAAATTTATTCCCTTTTAAAACATTTTTTGTTTTTCCTCAAGCTGTATTGTTGTTTGATAATAAAAAGATCAAGTGATAAATGGTCCATGGAAATCAGGCCATGTATATGCTAACAGAAATCTTGATATTTGCCCCTATGGCATTGTATAGTCATTATTGACTTGTATTGCTCCTTAGTATTATGTGAGAATGTCTTGTCTGTTAAGCAGCTGCTGTGCCTCTGATGTATTCCCAAAGCACAGTTTTCATTTATATATGTATATGATTTTTTTGCATCGTCATGAAACTCTTAGGTTTAAATTGTACCCTCCCCTTTGCATGTGATATTTCTACAATACTGGTTAACCATGGCATTGCAGCAGTGAATTTCTCTCTCCCCAAGAAATGTGAAATAAAATAGTATAGAAAGAATATTTACGACTAGCCACCTTCCCCTCCCTACCCTCTGTTCCTATTAAGACATGTTGTCATTGTTGGTTAGTCTGCCTATTAAGTAGATGTTGGATCTTCAGTAGCTTAGCCTGTACTTTGATGTAAATGGTGTTCCAACCTTTCTTTAGTATGCTAGCATGTTAGTACAGCACACTCTTTGCTATAAATAGTATGCTGCACTTCCCTTAGTATGCTAGTACATTTAGTATGGCTCTACCCTCAATCTTTCTTGACCTTCCCCAGTCACCCGTACAGTATTATACAAGTGGACCAGACAAAAGAAATACTTCATTTTGACTAAATGTTATTCTTACTAGATTTGTTCCAGTTGACAGGCCAGTTATTCTTTCTTGTCCAATAACCTGTTTTGATGGCAGTAATGACCTCCATGACCAGGAAGGTGACTATTAAATAGTCATGTATGCCTTAATTTTGTTTATTTGTTTAATTATTTATTTTATTTATTTTTAACAATGTAGAAATTACCAAGGGGATAATAGCACATAGTGGTAGTAAGGAAAAACATTTCACAAACTGTAAACCCAACACTTAGTTTTAGGATAATAATAATGTTTATTACTTATAACGTGCAATTTCACATAATTTTAATTAAAATATCAAATGCACTAAAACTAAAATGAAATATATATATAATAATGTAAAATAAAATAAAATAAATATATTTTAGGAGGACCAAGTTGGAAAAAAGCACAGCTTTACTTGTCATATCCTCAATAAATAGAGTTATTATTACCATTATCATCATCATCATCATCATCATCATTATTATTATTATTATCATTATTTACAGAAATAGAGGATATTACATGGGCACACGGAGATACAAATTTTATCTTCAAGTGTTGATGTGATCTCTAACGAGTGAGCGCAGTGAACAAGCGAAAGATTACCAATACAAGAAGATAAAATTTGTATCTCCAAGCACGCTCATGTAATATTCTGTTTTATATTAATCTATGAACTAGAATGTGACATTGCCATGAAGCTCCCAGAAAACATAGCCATGGCAACAATATTATTTTCACGTGTGAATAAGGTCCATTCACATACCATGGAAATGAGCATACTAATTTTTGCCTACAAAACCTGTGGGACCAGGGTTCCTTAGTTAACATGTTCCTTGCTGATCCCATTTACTTGCTCATCCTTCACTCAGTCATAATAATATTAATCATTCAGCCATATTAATAATGATATTAGATCATCATCACTTCTAATTATTCTGCTGGGATTATCAGTGAGAGTGTTCATTCCAAGTTGCCTGAGCATGAGCACAAATACATAGATAACACCTCACTTTCCACAGGAACCCCAGTAGCTTAGCATCTGATGAGTTTAGATCAAGGGTTCAAAACATCAGGGTGTAGATTACATCCCACTAAGCAAAATGATATTGTTTGTTTGTTTAGGGTGGAGTCAAGTGACAAGTGGTGCTTACACCAGACATGTTTTACAAGGAGGACACTTTTACTTTCTGGGAAATAAAGACAGTGAAGAGAAGCTTACAAATCTAATTAAGGAAATACTCACAAATTCTTGAAGACATAGACTGTGTAGTGACCCTCAGAAGGGATTGGGAAAGGGGAGGGGAAGAGAAGAGAGTGACCTCCCTTCTTTCCTTTTCCTCCCCCTTACCACTCTCTTTGGAGGGACACTACACAGGCTATTGAATCATCAGAATTTGTCAGGCTATTATCATCAGAATTTGTGTGTGTGTGTTATCTTTAATATGTGAATTATCATCAGAATTTGTACCAATATATCTCTGTCATCTTAGCATTGTAAAATGTATAACTGTCATCTGGTCCTAACCCATCTTTAGCTCTCAAGTTATTTGTTAGGGACAGTACCTTCTCTAATTAAAATTTAAAGTCCCTATGACGCATATTTTTTTATTTTCAAACTCATTTCTTTTCTGGGAATATAGTTGAGGTCTTTTTGTCTTGCTTTTGAACACTCCATATTTTTCGAGATATAAAGGTTTCAAATTTCAAAATGCAAATTTGATGACGTCAGGGGAGTCATCATTTATTATACAAAACCAAGATGACTTGAAATACTCTTATTTTTTCATTTGGAATTTATTTCCATTGGTAAAGCCTGTGTTTGAGTAAAAAATCTGGTTGTGGAATTGAAGACCTCTTTTAGTAAAATCCATGAGAAGCTGGTGATGATGACTCCCCTGACGTCATCACATTTGCATTTTGAAATTTGAAACTTTTATATCTCCGAAAATATAGAGTGTTCCAAAATGGGATAAAAAGATCTTAACTATATTCCCAGAAAAGAAATGAGTTTGAAAATAAAAAAAATATGCGTCATAGGGACTTTAATATATATTGTAAACTATTGTAAAGTATTATCAAAGGTACAAATAAATTGTTGTTGTTGTTGTTTTTGTTTTGAAGACAACATGAGGTTACTGTACTCAGCATGACATGAATGCGCAAATTGTTGCATGGATCCAATTATGTCTCATTACTTTTCCAGCTTTACCTGTGAGGACATTTGCCATTGCATGGTTTTGAATGCACCATTCAATACAGATAATGTCAGGTATCAGTAGTCCATTTTGGGGCTCCTGTATGCCTGAGTTCTCAAGGCTGTAACAGGTGCAGCTAAGTTCCAATCACAAATAATTAGCACAATCTTTGAAGCAAAAATAATACCCTTTGTTCACCATTCATAGTGAACAGCAACCAACATCAATCACTGGTTCTTCATGGAATTAAACCAAAAAGTAATTCATTTGCCAGTTTCATTGAAATACCTATGACCAAAACTTTGTTGAACAAAGTTGTAAATGATAAGAATATATATTTTTGATAATAAAATCCATTTATTGACCCATTTACTTGACTTATTTGATGCTACAGTGGTGCTTGCATCTATTTAATGATAGTGACATTTTTCCCCTTTTGCAATAGTGCTCTTTGAATAATCAATGTCCTGCTTTTTATGTCCTTTTCTTTTTACTTTTTGGAAAATAACCCACTTTCGATATATTAGATAAGTGATAGTGAACAGTGGGTTCAAGTTGAAATGCTAATTGACTACATCAGCTAGAGTACAAACACTAACAGTATGCAACATATTAAATGGTACTAAATAGTGCTATTTTATGCTAATTCTATTTTGTATTGTCTAATTAATAACTAATATCAATATACATTTTCATCAGCGTATTAGCACTATTAAGTACTAAATACTGCGAAGTTTTGCACGATTTTAGTTTTTGTACTCTAACGCATTGCTACATGTATGTACGTTTCTACTCAACTCAAAACCGACAATAACTTTTGTTCCTAAAAATTTACATGTGATATTGGAATGCAAAAGACGAATTTTATTCCCAGAGGTTTTGAATTGGGTAGAAACATACACAGCAACGCGTTAGCCGATTTGGTCTGAATTGCTTTGTGGTCCAGAGCTTTGGCTGGCATTTATACTACGTTTCGTGATCATTATCTGGATAGACGCTCGCTCGTTTGGCAAAACAACGCCAGGCAAAGCTCTGACACTCAAGTATGCCTCGGGTTATGTTTTGCCAACCAACTCGTAGATTTGCAATCCACGAGTTAAAAACGTCGAACCTATACCCCTATTTATAGGGACAGCGGGTAGTGAGGACAATAAAAAAACACAAGGAGTGCATTGTAAATTGTTTCCACATAGAAAACTTTACGCATTGCCATGGAAAATATTTAATCAATTACAAATCGACTTGTTTCCGCGCTTTGCACTGCGTATCCACGAGCTGGCTTATCTATAGATTGTGTCCTTCATCCATTACAGCAGATTTCGCACGAGTGTGAAACGGGCCGCTCCGTACCGTGACCGTGTCACTGCCGTGTTGTCAAAATTTCTGCCGTATTAAAACTGTGCCGTGACCGTGTAGTGACGTTTCACACGAAGTATTCTATATCGTATAACGCATGGCGACGCGTGGGTCCGTGACGTGGCCATCAATGATTGGCCAATATCAGTGCAATGTAAGAGCGCGCTTTTAGTTCAAACCAACGATCCTTTGGTACATTGGAACAGAACTTTGTCTCGACCAAGAAAGCTTCATCATGATTGCATTTAGATTTTGCAGCTTTGCTGTCTTTGCTGTGGTTGTTATTTCGTCGTTTACACAATCCATGGTTATCTCCAAAGACCAGCAGCTCAACGAAATAGACCAAGGTTAGAGAGATGGTATTTGTAATCGGTTATCAAACCTTACTATACTCGCAAACTCCTCACAGTAGAAGGATTTGCTTAACTGATATGTATTTGACCTGCCGGAATATGGTTCGATTTGGAATTCATAACAAGTATTATCCTTCTTAGTTAATTTAATTTATGCGGTCCGTGTTGCCCGAAGAGATTTTCTTCGTAAACTGCCACGAACGCGTGCATAATTCCGTTCCTATAAATGCAGAGTTAACTCTGTATAAATGCTACCAGTAATATAACGAAATGTTTTTAAGACCTTAAGATTGACGTTTACGGCAAACGGTAACCGTCAAACTTTAGCAGTCTGCCCTCAGCCGTTTGTACACTTACGTGCCGGAAGATATTTGTATTAACTTGGCAAGTTACGGACTGCGCGGTTTCTAGAAACAATTCTTATACTACACTGCCAGTATTTGCAGTTATCCCTGTTCAAATTTGTTTCTTTTTACTGTGGGAAACTCAGCCAAGAATACATTACTAGACTATTTTCAGTAAACAATTTTGGAGCCAAAACATCGATAACGGTTATTATCTGTGGCTTGTAATAAGAAACCAATTCACATCGAAGGTCAAAAGTGCAAACAATAGACTTGTAAATATTTGGCGGCTCCTTCGCAGCCGTTTGTAGCACAGGTAGCCCAAGTTCACTCTGAGAGATGATTTACTAGAGAATATAGGGTGACTTTTGAACGTACGATTTTTTTTGCCTTCAATCTTAATAAAATTTATCACAATACTGACAGTGGTTTCTTGTTGTTCTTAATGACCTCCTGAGTGAGTTTCAGCGATTTTCGTTGGGTTTAGCTGTGGTCAGTGAAAGTCAGCTAAACCCAACAAAAATCGCTGAAACTCACTCAAAAGGTCATTGAGAACAACAAGAAACCACTGTCAGTATTTTGATAAATTATATTAAGATTGAAGGCAAAAAATCGTACGTTCAAAACTCACCCTATATTCTCTAGTAAATCATCTCTCAGAGTGAACTTGGGCTACCTGTGTTTTTAGTCGTCACGCCATGCGAATCCTCGGAGACTTTGTTTAAAGAAGTTAAGTTCCAAAGCAGTTTTCGCACGAAGTCTCATGGAACAAATCATGCTCCATCGATTATTTGAATCATATTTCCTTCAATCTCTTACCCAGAACCCACGTTACTTTGGGTCTTCCGTCAATCACGTCGAGCATGCGCAGTAACATAATTAACAGTGTTTGAGTGAGTAAGTGATACATTTGCATATTCGGCCCCTCACTATAACTCGTGGATTTGCAGTTAAAAATTATGGAAAAGTTTGTACATTGATACGACAACTCCGTGACAATGTCCGAACAATTTCGTGAGCGTAACACGAAATACTCCACGTGATGGCTAGGGGCCAATCGGGAAATTGACTGTTTACACTTCGAAAAATTCTGTGCGGCATTTTCAGTGCAAAACAACAACGTTAACTTAAGAGACCTAAAAGAACCTGTCAGGTGAGTCCCATTAGTCAAATATAGAACAATGGATTATACCACAAATGGACTAAAACATGAGCGTGTTTTGCAGAGTGTTTCAATGATTTCATATTTATTTTATTGCAGACCTTGCAAGTATTTTAGAACAAGATGATACTCCAGGTACAATGCAGTTGGAAGCCATTCTCTGGTTTTGTGTTCAGATACGTTCTACATATAGCCTGCATAGCCAGCTGGGAAGGGAGGGGAAGAGGGTGGTAAGGAAAATGACATTCCATCCCCCTACCTTTCCCTCTCCCTTCTCTTGACAGCCAGGATAAGCTTAAGCTACGTTCTACAGCACTGTTGTTGCATGCTCCAAAAGCACGTCAACTGTTGAGTGTACTGTGTTACCGATATCGTGACAGGTAGAGTAGATTTCGTATGATTGTGAAAACAGCACCTCACGCGGCACGGTTACGGCAGAAATTTCGAATGTTTTTATAGACATCACGGCACTGACACGGTCACAGCACGGCGCGGTCCGTTTCACACTCATACGAAATCTACTATATTGCGCGTGATGTGCTCATTAAGTGTATTCTGGCGCGCAGCATTGCTGATATTACTAGTTTGGTTTGTGATTCAGATCTTGGTATTCATTCTGTCCCCTTTGATAAATCAGGTTAGTCAAACATTTGATTGATTTATTGTTAGTTCATGATGACAATATGCTTGATGTATGATAACTTCTTGCAGTCCTTGAAGGATTTGTTCCTCGCGATTCACCTAAAGACACGGAAGAAACTAAGAAAGGTAATCAAAAGCATTTAACTAGTTTTCATTGATGTCATACTTGTACACACATGCATACACCTATTTCAATAAATGTTGTCGGTAAAAGCCTACGCGACTCACCCGAATGGAAGCATGGGTAAAAATTACTAAAGCTGTAAACCACACAAATATCCACACCATAATTCAACTTCAACTTGCCATGATCTAATACATCAAAGAACTTCATTTACCGATGCTAAAATCAAGACCAATGCGAAAAGGAGAGTGGAATTTTGCAACTACGCATACTCCTTTTCGGTCTAGTCTCGTAGGCTTGAGACCTCTCATACGACAACCTTTTTTGAAATAGGTGTATATACAGTCGACTCTCACTTTGCGGAGATTAAAGTTATTGTAGACAACTAGGTCGTCCTGCCAGAAAGCTTACAAAATCATTGAGTACCAAAGATATGTTTTCGATTTATTTCACTTACCCCGGGTCCCCTGGGTACCAGAGATTTTGATCGCACTACGTTTCGTTAAAAGATAATTATTACTGAAATGTAACGCCAGCCAAATCTCTTGCACCCAGGGTAAATTTTGCTCCTCAATTTTGATAGAACATTATAAGACACGTCTTTTCTAAGGTTCGACTTTAAGGCGAGAACTTCTCCATATAAACGACACTTTTAGACTAAGGTAGAGTTCCTCGACAAGGCGCGTCTTAGACCAAAGGTGACGTTTATACGGAAACGTCGTGTAGATGTGAAAACGGCACGGCACGGTTACGGCAGGAATTTCGAATCACGGCACTGACACGGTCACGGTACCGCGTCGTGCGTTTCATACACATACGAAAGGCTCTCTATAGGGCGCATCTTATTGGTCTCGTATAAATGGCCCTACTGTAGTTTGTTTGCTAAATGCACATGAATGGAAATCGCTTAAATATTGCCTGATATATGGGTATATGAATATGTAATTCAATATTCAGCTGCCCATATCTTGGCCAATATATAATTACCGATTTCCATGAAATTTGGCAAATAAAAATCTTTCCTGGTGTTTAAAATTTGATAAACCAAAAATTAATTTTCAATGACGTCATCACGAGCACCATGAAGTTAACTTGTCATTGTATGGATGCGTATCGGTGTAACACACTGATCACTCATAACCGTTCTGTTTTTCTCATGCAGTCGAAATACTGAAGGAAAACGACGCCAAGAGAACACTCAACAAGTTACTCGATTATCTGTCAAAAGGTATATTGGTCGAACTATATGTGTGTCTGTCCGTCCATGAAGGGGTCAGTTTCGACAGGAGGTTCATGCGTCCCCTAGAATGATGGCACATAGTAGGTGCAGTAAATTCCATTGTAATGACGTATACACTACTGGCTTTATGAAGACTCAACATTTCAGCTAATGATCGAAGTTCTTATTGTTTATAGATGAAAGTCAACCTCCAATGGATATGCCAGGGCGTCCTGCCGAAACTGGTAAGCGTAAGTTTTCTTCCTGACCGTCCTATTGGTTTTGAAAATCCCCATATATTTCTTATTGTATATTCTTATATTATTGTTTGTTCTTATTTCTTATTTTGAAAATCCCCATATTTCTTATTGTTTATAGATGAAAGTCAACCTCCAATGGATATGCCAGGGCGTCCTGCCGAAACTGATAAGCGTAAGTTTTCTTCCTGGCCGTCCTATTGGTTTTGAAAATCCCCATTTTTAAATTTATTGTTTGTTTCCGCAGTGTTTCAAAGCAGTGATGATAAAGACGAAAAAATTCCAGAAGATTTACTCAACGATTTGAAATCAGGTGATTATAACATGACGTAGGAATACGCAATCTCGTCCCCAGAGCCGATTTTTCTTACTGCGCATGCTCGCAGCACTTTTTCTGCGAGCATGCGCAGTAAGAAAAATCGGCTCTGGGGACGAAATTGAGGAATACGGTGGTTGAGGGGGGGGGGGGGGGGGGACATATGAGTATATATACACCGGAGAGATATAGGAATAGTGCTGGGCGGACGTCTTATGTTGAACGTACTCATTTTAGATAGTGTGATGAAAAGTTGAATAATTTGCGTATGTTGATGCTTTTCGTATTTGAATACTTCCCGCTAGTTTCTTGATTTTTAATTCTTTTCAGCTCCAGCAGAAGTTGGAATGGATATTCCTAGGGCACCAGGAACTATCGATGGTGGTGAGATGATCGTTTTTTACTCTTGAACAGAACGAGGCAGCTCTATATAATGGTTACATTTTGATGGTCCCTGTCTGTCTGTCATGCCATTTTATGTATTTTTATCATTTTTCTCAGTTCGTGATGAAACAAAGATGGACATGCCCGCAGCAACAGAGATACAATGGATACCCCATCCTCCAGGAACAGTCCATCGAGGTGAGATAAAACTGACGTGTTTCATTGTAATGTCTCATCACTGATGTTCTTATTCATTGCCCTTAAACTAGGCTGCAACTTGCTTGATTTCCAGATGTTAAATTCCTATCATTCTATAATATCCTTTTCTTTCCCTTTCTTTTCTGTATCCAGACGAAGACGAAAGGATGGATATGCCTGAAGCTCCAATGACAAATGAACGTGGTGAGTGTTGCTAACAAATTATGTTTAAACACTGAAGAGAGCAAGCGATACTTGATTCGGCCTCCTTCGACGGGACCTATCTTGGCTAAGGGAGCTATAAGAAGCTTATGAGGACCATGCACGTCTCGGATTCTTGCCCTGCTCGCAAAGGCTTCGCAACAAGTGAATCGTGAGACATGGCAACTTTTTCCAGCTCCTTCATCTACGAGAATTGCCTGCGGGAGAATGGAATTATACCTGCACGCCCAGCCACTTCGTTAGGCCGCGACCATATACAGAATAATTCATTCAGGCTGCAGCCCATGCATACAAAACCCTTGGATTGCAAGTAATTCCATAACGATTCCCAAGCAATCAGTTGAAGTGGAGCTCTTTCGGAATTATATACGTGCCCGAGATGCAGCTACTGAAATAGAAACTATATGATATAGTGGTAAAAGAGACTCCAGCTCAGGTCTTATAACATAAGGAACATACCGTAATGACTGGGATATGTGTTTATTCCACAGCCTGTCCAACCTGCCGGCAGTATAAAAAGGAATTAATCACCGGCATTTTGATGGACGAATTGGTTAGCCGTAAGTATTAAATACTTCCAAGTTCTTCACTATGCTGTTCTTGATTCAGACAAGATATTAATGGTATGTTTCTAGGCATGAAGTCGTATGTACAACGCGGAAAACAAGTACCAAGAAGAATGGTGGAACTTTGGAGAAAATGTAAGAATGAATGTCCTCCATTCTCGGGAACCTAGGGCGTCGGGGAAACAAATCGAAAGACACCCTAGGTCACCGAAGACTGAATGGGTTCACGCTCTTCAGTACTGATTGATGTAGTTATATACTATGTGAAGAAGACAAAGATAATGATAATGATGATAATGATGATGATGTATGACAGTTGTTGTATGCGGATTGAAGACTTTGATCAGTTAGACCTTACACACGACTCCTGTAAGCGGACTCAGTACTCAGGTATATTAAGGCTTGGGTCAATTTGCATGAATTTTAGGTTTTATGAACATCACGACTTATCCAACAAGAATCTCCATATTTTGGTATCCATAAACTGAATTTTTTTTCATGAATGCTGACTCAGTTTTGTTGGAGTGTCACGTGACTTGCTGGTTTTCACTGAAAAATTTTCAATATTAATGAATTGTATGTATTCTTGTTTGTTTTGGTGAGGCTTTCCAAATTAGACTTTTCCGTTTGGAAAAGTAGTTCACATAAAGAGTTATTTTAGAAAATAGGTCACATGACCTAATTTGCATATTAAAATTTATTTTTTCTCAAATATCTTTCCCAACATCGATAGACCACATTCAAATAAGGCTAATTCATATATGTGCCCTAAATACCTTTAAAACGGTGCGAATTTCAGCTTCATTCAATGAGGTTTTGAACTCCCCGTAGTCACGTGACTAAGAAAATGCAAAATAATTGGTTTCGATCTGTCACATTTTTAGACCTACAGCTCCCATAAAATATTGATGCAATATTTCCAAAAGCAACAGAATTATTAAAGAATTAAAGAAAATTCTGGCTAATTGGCAGAAAACCCAAGCCTTAACATGTATCCGATCCGCGGCCCCCGTGATTTCTGATGGCAGCTAGCGTGCCATGACAACTTCCCAGAAGTACACAGGGAAACCAAAACATGTAAAATACCACAAAACGACTTATACTGCTAGTGACGATATTTTGGCGATATAAATGGCTCTAAGGCAGGCATATCGCACATGTTAAACCGTTATCAATACTTTCCATCGTACAACATCTCAGACGATCAAATGAACATTCATTGGAGACGTGGAGAGAGTGATGTAACCTAATGATAAGAATTAATTGTTTCTACAGATAGGGAAATCGAAAAGCGCCGTTTCACTAGTAATTTGGTAAGATGTCACTAATGAATTCATCGTGAATTTGGACCATGCAGTCATAATTCGAATTGATTTGTCCTCAACAGATGTGAAAGAATTGCGTTCTGGCTTCTTGATCAACCAGGAGTATTGAGCTGCCTTCGAAAATCAATTAGTTACCTAACTAAATATAAAACTAGACGTAAAGTGAAACATACTGGCACTAATAACGACATCCATAGTTTAGTACCCGAAGTGTTCCCGCGAAACGATGCCCAAATCAGTTGTATACGCGAAGTGATTTGCAACCCTCATTTAATATATATAAATAAAATATGTAACTGTTTATTTAAGTGTTCAATTAGCCTGCGTTGCTGGCGGTCTGCGATTTTGGGGGCGGAGAGAAAATGAAACCCCAAAGGGTTCCACACTAGATGGGGGACACTGCCCTCACACACACTACCATTAAATTCCAATTGCTGACTTTCAATTGACGTCACGGCGGCCATCTTGGTTGAACTTCAACAAAAGATTGCTCATTAGTGTCTCTTGTTCGTTCAACCAACATGGCTGCCACTCTTTTACATTTTGACTCTCAAGGAGCAATACTCTACACATACAACTCTCAGCTCACTAGTTCATTTTACTGAGGGAAAAAATCTGTAGAATAACCCTTGAACCAAGGGAGAGAACGAACTAAAGCACAAGCCACATGTGATACCCCGTCCAGGAATTGAACCCGGGACCACAGAGGTGAAAGGCCGGCGCTCTCACCGCTCGGCTACTCTTGCTTCCTGAATAATCTTCCATCATGCACACAGGAGATAATTCCGGCCAAACAATGTTAGAAACGGAACTCTTATCGAATGCTCATGGGACGAAAAATATTATACGCATGTGTAAAACGTACAAATATTGATCACTGGGTCGTGACGTCATCATTCTCGTGATTTGGATGGAGACCCGCGTATTTAAGTTCCGTACCCGAAATTATTTGCCCATGAGGTGACTGAGGTTCATGTCAATCGTTTCGATTGCGGTTTGGAAATCATTTTACGTTCAATTCGGAATCATTTGGGTTACGTTTTCAGTTTGATCTGGTCTCTGTGTCTAGTTAATGCTACGGCACACAATCAATAAATCCCTCAAACCGGGATATCTACTGAAGTAGTTTCAAGTGCATAATGATTAGAGATTTATCGATGTTGAGTGATTAATTCCATCATCTTCTAGATGTTAATCTATTCTGAGTGTGTTTTATAGCTAGTGTAGAAAACGGAAAACCTTTCAGTTGAGTGTCCTTAGCCTCCTCCGCAGGGGCAACTCCTTGGACTTCCTTTGGCAACGGCTATTGGGTGTCACTGGTTTCAAAATCTCTACAACGAAAGACGACTACAAACTGCTTCGGCCTCGTTTTATCAAGAGACCATAATACTAAGAGAGCGAAACTCAGTATTGATGTCTGTGCGATGTTCGTGGCGACTAAGGCTATTTTTAGTAACTTCGCCATCGCGCGCGCAAGGCTCTCAAACGATAGAAATCAAACGCCGAAAGCGAATGGCCCCGTCCGCGTGTACGTCAAGAATCAAATTCTACTGTTTGGCCTTGCTTGCGCGCGATGGCGTTATTGCTTAAAAGAAGACGCTATAATAGCGTTCACTTGGGCAAAACGAGGAAGCTCGAGTAACAAAGCTTGCTTGCAAAGGCCACTTGGGTAATTTTGCACACCTGCATGCTCGGTCCGGCTACGACAGGTAGCTCGGTTATTACGGAAAAATATCATGCAGACCGAGGTCTTGACAGTGCGGACCAAGCCCGTAGGGTTTTAATTAATAAAGAAAGTACATTTAAGTCTCAGCTGAATTTGTGTGGGTTCCTTACAAGCGCGTAGAAACAACAAACTCATAACAAGCTTGTATGAATTATCCAATTTTAAAATTGTTTAAAGTACTTAACTTTACTGACGCTTTAAGTCTTCGAACGTGCCTCAAGATTGTGAATTCTTGAAATGGGAAATCAGTTTTGATGATCATCCAGCAAAAGAAAAAAAAAAAAAACCCGTAAAATCCATAAACAGTCATTGGCGTAACTTCTTGACTTTGCCGCAAAGAACCTTTATGCACTTAGAAATGTTCACGGAAATTTATTCTTTTATTTATTCTTTCGTCTGTTTATTTATGAAATCATTCATACTGGACTTTGATTGGTTCTCCTATTTTCCTAAAGGTTTGGAATAGTCCTATTAGCATAACAATGAAACTTCGCCGAATAGACTACCCCGATTAGTCATTAAAAACATTAAGTGTCTAGGTAGCGCAGCGGTCTAAGGTGATATCTAAAGGTATGGATTAGGGTCCGGATATCGTCTCCCTCCCTGGCCTTCGGGCTAAGTCAACTGTTATATGTAGCACCGGGATAGCGTGGATGGGGCCGAAATCTTCATCCGTAACGTAAGTCGATTCGATGTCTCAGCTTCTATGAATGTCTCGGGAGAATCGTCCCAAATTTCAATTTTATCTTTTTCCTATTTTTCAATTATCTAGTTATTCTTTCCCCATTTCCGGGGGGTCCAATGTAAGGGTTATAGGTTCGAACCCTGTGTAGGTCGGAATATTTTTCTTTTTTTCCCCTTTTCTCCTTCTTTTTTCGTCTCTTTTTTCTTTTTCGGTTTCTTAATACTTAGATTTTAGCATTTTCTAAATTTTTAATTTTTTTCAATCTGTTCTAATATAAATATCAAATCAATTAATTGCATCATTATTAATTTATTCAAATTTTGTTCTATTTATTTCTTGAATATGCTATCGATTTTTACTTGACTGGTTTGTATGGTAAACGTGTTTTGTGAGAGATTTTAATAGTCTTCTTTGTTTCTCAAACAATAGAATTTGATTTTTGACGTGCGCGCGCACAGAACTTTTTTTTTGCGCTCTCGGCATTTCAATCCAAGCCTTGCTTGGTGTGGTTTGTTCACTGATTTAGTCATTCATTCGTTGATTCATTCATTTCATTCATTCGAAACCAAAGAAAACGGACAACAGAGCAGGTGATTGAAGATGTATTGACGCACAATGCATCATGGTATATATGAGCCTCGTTCTGACGTCACCCATTTTAGTCCATCGAAAAGCTTGGAAAACCTTGTTTGTTTTACAACTTCGAGTTAACTTTTGTTTTTATTCCATCTTTTATCCTTGATCTGTTTTCAAATAGTTTTTTAAAAGACTATGGAAAACGAGCATGCCACAAGTTCTCAGAAAGAAGGCTTGAAATTCGAGGTAAGGTTGTTTTTTTCATCGTCCGTAAGGGTCAGTATGCAGAGGAGTTGTTGTGATCATTTTCATGTTCCCATAAGCTCATATACAAAATCTCACAACTAAGAGGATAGCCCGGCTACACGAGACTTTGCAGTTGATTCTCTTGTTATTTCTTGTTATTTCTTGTTTCGAATTAACCGTCTTTAGAATGAAAGATACGTAGTAAGCAAAGAAGAAACAGCCGCCATTGCCGTGTTTCTGAATGAGGTCTTCAAACGCTCACTAGAAATACTGAAAACCATGGACGAATCCGAGGAGACAATTTCGGTACGTCTTTACTAGTAAATTAAATAATGCTGAATTTTATTGGTTATTGAAGTAAATAGTCTTGGTGCTAAATATTTTGCCTCATTTGTTCTAAAAATACATATCTCATTGTACGCCCCTCTCTCCTGGTCACTACTAGTACTGACCAGTGTCTGCATCGATCTCAAATTGGGGAATCATGTTGTCAATGACGAAAATTAGCGTCGTGCTTGGCTGTTTTTTTTTTTCTTAGCACTTTTAGTTCTTGGTGATTATGGATTTAGAAAATGCAGAATCATGAAATTTGTTTTTGTTTGTCTGGGTCCAGTTGTTCGAAAGACGATTAGCGCTAACCCAGGATTAAATCTAAAGAAAACCATTAGTGTCAGTAACCATGGGTTAGCGTTAACCCAGGATTAAATCTTAAGAAAACCATTGATGATAACCATGGGTTAGCGTTAACCCAGGATTAAATCTAAAGAAAACCATTGATGTAAACCATGGGTTTAATAGCGTTAACCCAGGATTAAATCTAAAGAAAACCATTGATGTAAACCATGGGTTTAATAGCGTTAACCCATGATTAAATCTAAAGAAAACCATTAATGTTAACCATGGGTTAGCATTAACCCAGGATTAAATCTAAAGAAAACCATTGATGATAGCCATGGGTTTGCGTTAATCACCCTTCGAACAACCGGGCCCTGTTTGTTTGTTTTATCAGTTTAAATTCGGATCATGGAAGCAAGGCCTTTCCTAACTACGGACACGTTCAGCCTGTGGACAAACCGGCTGAAGACTGCAGAGGAAAGGAGGAGAGGAGAGGAAACACTCCACGGCTTTGTTTCAGCCCCAGTCCTAGCTTGCTTTTTCTACCGACACCTATTGCGTAGTATCTGCAATTAAATAAAATGTGAATTCCTGCTAGACAGATAAACGTTTCAAAGGGTATACAATACAATACCCTTTTACAAATTCGTAAAATCGTAAAGAGAGAGGGAAAAAATTACTTGGGTCACAAAAAGATCTCAAACGGACGATTTCTTGTTGATGACGTCACGAGTCACGTGATTTCCGTGATGGTTGATTTGATTGGTTGATTCTTGTTACATTTATGGTTGTTATTGCATTTATGGTTGATTGTTATTAAACTTATGGTTGTTATTACATTTATGGGTGATACAATCCTATCCTATCCTGATATTCTGATTCTCGATTAATTACTTCAGCCCAACATTACACCAGAAGAGTCACATTTCGTAAAGCAGTTTTTGAAAGGAGTTTTCATCCGAGCGATTGAAGTGACAAAACGTCAGGAGAATGCCAATGGACACCCAATGAAGAAAGAGGACTTGAGACTCGAATCGTCTGTCCAAGATGCTGTAATCGACCGCGTAAAAGAGAAGATATCAGAAGATATAAAGACTTCCTGGAGAAAGGAGTTTCGAGGTGGGAGCTTTCCTAAACAGCGAACGAACGTATAACGAACGACAACAATAGTCTACAACAACAACAACAACAACAACAACAACAACAACAACAACAACAACAATAATAATGATAATAATAACTTATAGGCAGAATAGATGTTTCAAGTAGAGCTGAGAAAGTTATACCTAATGCAGAAGAAAGTAAAAAGTTTTGGGGTGATATCTGGGGAGTAAAGAAAGATCATAATCGAAATACAGAATGGCTAGAAAATGTCAAGGGAGAAACAAACGACAGCAGTCAGACTGAGGTAGTGGTCATGAAAGACATGGTATATGTGCAGTATAAAAGATGCCAAATTGGAAAGCCCCAGGAAGAGATGGAAGGATTGCTGAACAGCTGAATATGGTTTCAGTAAATCGAGGACAAGGATTACCTCATTGGATAACATACGGGAGAACGATATAGTGTGTGAAGGACCCGACAAAAGGAAATGCAGTTGATAATTATAGACCTATATCCTGCCTTCCGGTTATGTGGAAACTTTTTAAGGGAATAATTGGAGACAGCATGTATTCTTTCTTAGAAAGAGAAACCATCTTGCCTGATGAGCAAAAGGGTTGTCGTGGAGGAAGTCGTGGGACAAGGACCAACTAGTGCTCATTGAAGGCAGATACTACATGATTGTAAGAGAAGGAGAACGAACTTGGATAGCATGGATTGATTTTAGAGAGGTTTATAATGACATGGTACCTCACTCTTGGTACCTCATGGTACCTCACTCTTATTGCTGAGAGTATATGAACCTTTCTACAGGAAAGCATGAAAACAGGGAAGACTGAGTCAACTGTCTCGGGAGAGACACTTGGTGATGTAGAAATAAGAAGACGAATTTTTCAGGGGGACAGCCTGTCACTGTTGTTATGTATGATGACACTGGTGAAAAGCGCATCGAAAATTCGGCGGGAATTCGTGGACGTGTTCGTGTTTACGAATAAAAGTACCGTCGATTCAACTGTCGTGATATTATGGGAATTTCTCCGGTATTATTTGACCAGGGAAAGAGAACAACTAAAGCAATCTTTTAGGAAAAGATAAGCACTAACTTTTCACGGACAGCCTTAACTTTCCAATGGTTTTATTGAAAACTTTTGAGTGTGAGCAATGCGTTTTTCATCCGTGTCATGTATGATACCAATAACGATGATATTGAGAAGATAAAAGCCGGTTACGAATGGGAGAAGAGTATAAGATCAATCATCTGGTGTTCATGGATGATCTTAAGGTGGCTCGATATAGTTTTTTTATTGACAGTGCTTCCGTTTTTCACTTCACGAATTGAGCACCTTACCCTTGACCAACAAAAACGGTTTTTACACCAGTTATTGGTCTTGAATCGAAGTTTTGAGTTTTGTCTATTTCACTTCGATTAGTGTTGCCGTAGCGACAGTAAACAAAGATGGCTGAAATCAAATTTTCTAAAATATCTCTTTGGGTCATGAATATACAGTGGGGCCATGTAATTGAAGCGACAAGACCAGATATTGTTGTTATGGAAAAAGAGGAAAGAATCTGTAAAATCATAGATATTGCGGTGCCAGGAGATAGTAGAATTTGTTAGGATCTTAAGAGAGAGAGATAGGAAGACTATGGGACATGAGAAAGGTGGTGTTAATTCCAGTAGTTATAGGCGCTTTGGGTTGTGTAAGTAAGAATTTGGATAAATGGGTGGAAAATTAGGCATTCGATTCGAGTCAACACAGCTCTTCTCCAGAAGACAGCACTCCGAGGAACAACAAGGATTTTGAGAAGAGTTTTCCAATCATGAACTTGTGATGAATGAGCCCTTGGGACCTTGGCCATTTGTTATGATCCGCTCACTAGGGGAATCAGATAGCATAACATCAGCTTGAGTTAAAAGAAATAATAACTTTATTAATCTCACTCGTTCTAGGTTTACAAAAACTAATTGGAGACACCTGTCTGGTCTATACTGATAAAACTGCTAACAAACAAACAAACAAACAAACAAACAAACAAACAAACAAACAAACAAACCAAACAAACAAACAAACAAACAAACAAACAAACAAACAAACAAAACAAACGAAGACTTGTTTGCAGTTTACTTGATGAAATGAATAAAGTTTATTCTTAATTTTATATTTAGATATAAATGTTTTTCATTTTACAAAGGACAAGGTAATGTTGCTGCATCCGCTGAAAAAGAGACAAAGGACGCACCTTCTCCCTGTATTGGTGAGGACGCCCCTGATGTTGAATCGTCTCAGGAATTTATTACTTATGGAGGTAATTAAGTCGTAAGGATGTACGTCATACCGACCTGATTAGTGCTAAGAAAACCATAATCCTTGATTAGGACGAGGAACAGAACCCAGAGGACACCGCGACAATTGTAACGAGCGACTTATGAAACGATCCCCATGAAAACATTCGGCAAAAATGAGGCCACAGGAGCCAAAGTTATTCCCCCAGAATCAGTTGGAGGACAATGTAATATATTTTGTCGCCTGCCTTTTGCACTATGTACTTTCCTGTTAGCACCAATGCTCAAAAACTAGTCTATGAAAAATCTATTGATAAAAATTCGCGCGTACGTTAAGCCAATTCACCGAAGAGGAGGTTCGACAACCGAGGTGCTCTGGGTACGACTCGGAGAATGTCCGCGAAAATGCCCGCGAAAACTCGCGCATGCGCAGTCGTTTTGCCGTAGTTTTGCTGTCACCCCAGAGCATTATTTCAGTCTAAAGCGCACAATGTAGACAATGTACCATATCACCACATCACCTCGAACCCCCTTCCCCAGTCACACTACCCCCATCTTAACCTATAATGTACCCCATCTTCGGGGACCCAGGGCGTCAGGGGGAGGGGAAGGGAGGGATGCTATGCTATTTTTATCCATGCTATTCCATGCTATTTCGTAATTGGACTTCATTCAGTCATTGGTTCCGTCTTGGATGACTGTTTTAGGAAAGAACGCATGTGGCGACCACATTCTTTATATGGATCCAAGGAAAGCACCTGATGTGAATGTAATTGGTGATAACTCTACTTATTTGAGATTAATGGATGATCTTTTAATGTAAGTATATCAGACTTTACAGCGTGAGAACTAAGAGGTACTGTGAATGAATGAACCGAGTAAACGCCCAATCAGAACCGGTTACGCTTCATCAAAATTAACAGCTACTCATCACTTTTATCTCCATCTAGACTCACTGACAAATTCATTAAGGAAAGCATCAGTCAACAATCGTTTATCTTGGTATATCACTCTATGCATGAGCAACGATCAAAAAGTATGGGATTCCAATGGATGCTTCAATTTTATGGTTTACTTCGCGATAGGTATGCCTGAGCGTAAAAATCTTGATTACACTGACGTGCCGTACCGCCATCAGTACAATGATCAGTGAAAAACTTCGTTAAAGGAAATCCCTAAGCGGAAGGGTCTTTCTGTCTGCAAGGTCAAAGCGTGTAAGTTGTTCACGAACACTAAGACGCAAGACAGTTCTTTTGCTGTATAGCCTTTCATCTAAAGGCCCAGACACGGTGCAACATTTCTTGAAACATTTGCTGAAACAACGCGCGCAACACAATGTTGCAGCGTGTGTCCACCCATTCCAATGTTTCGCGAAACGTTGCGCGCAACAGCCGCAGAAGTAGGATCGAGTTCTACTCCTGCAACTCGGTTCAGAACTGTTGCGCGCAACATTGCACGTGATGTTTCAGTGGTGGACACACGGTGCAACCGTGTTGCGCGCGGTGTTTCTGCAAATGTTTCGGGAAAAGTTGCACCGTGTGTCCGGGCCTTAAGACCCTATTGCTAGCTCTAAACCTAACCCTAACCTAACCGGTCCTAACCAATCACTATTGTAGATAGGCTGCCTTGGGGGCTTGCGGGAGGTAAAAGGCAGGACACTACTTGGGATCGAACTTGGCTTTATTCAGTGTAACGTTCAACTTCCAACTTCCAACTTCCAACTGAATTACTAGCTTACAATTCAATATCTTAAAAGAGTTGATGACGAGTGTTCTGAGATTGTATTTCCGTCAGCTATATCAACAGTGATTATTGTATTTACTTAAATCTTATTGAACATAACACTTGTAAACATTGGTGTTTACTTCTAATTGTACAGGGTTATGAACAGAAAGCTAAAAGTAATTATCGTTGAAATAGAATATTGAATGTCATCTTGACGGAGAACTTAGGAACTGATAAATCATATAATATAGATTAAATTAGAAGAGAACTCTCAATATGTGAAGTGTGTTACAATTTATATGTTTTAACATGACCAATTCATTTGACTTAGATATTAAAATAGTCAAAGTCTTATTATCAAAATGTTCTTTTGAAGGCCAAGTTAAATAATATTCATCATCAGAGAGTTGAAACATTAAAATATAAAGTTAATGATTAACGATATTGGGCATGAAATGTAGCTCTATTACAGGGCCGTCTCCTTAGTTTTGAGCTCCTGCGAAAATATGTTGGTCAGTGAAAAATGTTCGTATCCCATTTTGTAAACCCTCGAAAATGATTAAGATAAATAGATTCCTGTATTGAAAGGTTGTTGATACCCTATACGTCTTGTGATAGAATAAATACTTGGATTACAATATATATATACGATAGAAATTGTAAAAGCGATAAATAATTGGAAATCCTGCACCGAATGAAAATGAATAAATAAATAAATATTACAATAATATAGGAATATATTAAATACCTCTAGAAGTTCATAACGTTATAATACTGCAATTTTAAAACCGTGAGACCGAAATAGAGAAAAGCGTTATAGCCGTTCTAGAAGTTTACAAGCAGATATTGAGATAAATATATTTAGGTGTCTTGTTCTTCAGGTATCGTTGGTAATACTGCGTTGTCGTCGTTGTCGGTGTCGTTGTCGGTGTCGTGAGCTCTGCAGTCAGGACAACATGAGTCGGAGACGTGGAGCACATGAGTTGCGTCGTCAGTTTCGTGGAAGTGGGGTGGATGTGGTTGGCGAGTGGCAACATAGTGAACAAGTTGTGGATTTGGCAGTTGGTTGTGTTGTTTGCGATGATAACAGCAAAGGACTAGAAGTATGATGATAGAGATAGTGGATAGGCACAATGCAGTGCAAGCTACGATGAGGCTGATAGGTGTGTCATCCACAGAGTGAATCTTTGTGATGTCTTGGCGTACTTGCTTTAGTTTTGCAGCGAAGTCACCGTTTAATCTGTTAAAGGTTTTATCAAGTGCGTTGAGGACTGTTTTGTTAATATGTAATGGAGGAGGAATTTTCAGAGACTTGTAGTGCAGTTGAAGTGTGGCATTGTTGTCTTTGGGTGTCCATGGTACGTACTTAAGAACTTTTCGACGGAAGATTGGTAGGTTTACTGTCAGTACTTTAGGACAGGTACCAAAGCCAGTAGTGAGAAATTCTGAAGTAACGTTACATGGGATGTGATATACAGCAAGTGGTGACATTCTAAGAGGTCCAGTGCTGAGATTAATGGTCTGTCTCTTTGTTGATAAAAAGAAGCGGCCACCCAAATGGTAGATGGGTTGTTCATCGTCACAGTTAATAGTAGAGTGGCTGCGTGGAAATGTGATTGTCGTGCCTAATGTCCAAGGAAGACCTAGCCAAGTACTGTCTTGTGATTGTCGTGTCACAGTATCAGGGCAGACCAACGTGCCGTGTTGATTAAAACATTTGGTTAGTGTATCAGCTTTGACAACAATTAAACCTAACCCTAACCTAACCGGTCCTAACCAATCACTATTGTAGATAGGCTGCCTTGGGGGCTTGCGGGAGGTAAAAGGCAGGACACTACTTGGGATCGAACTTGGCTTTATTCAGTGTAACGTTCAACTTCCAACTTCCAACTTCCAACTGAATTACTAGCTTACAATTCAATATCTTAAAAGAGTTGATGACGAGTGTTCTAAGATTGTATTTCCGTCAGCTATATCAACAGTGATTATTGTATTTACTTAAATCTTATTGAACATAACACTTGTAAACATTGGTGTTTACTTCTAATTGTACAGGGTTATGAACAGAAAGCTAAAAGTAATTATCGTTGAAATAGAATATTGAATGTCATCTTGACGGAGAACTTAGGAACTGATAAATCATATAATATAGATTAAATTAGAAGAGAACTCTCAATATGTGAAGTGTGTTACAATTTATATGTTTTAACATGACCAATTCATTTGACTTAGATATTAAAATAGTCAAAGTCTTATTATCAAAATGTTCTTTTGAAGGCCAAGTTAAATAATATTCATCATCAGAGAGTTGAAACATTAAAATATAAAGTTAATGATTAACGATATTGGGCATGAAATGTAGCTCTATTACACTATCAATACTTTTCAGTGTTTCAAGAGGGTTTACATGAAACACTGAGCCAGCATGTCCTGATTTCGTTTTTTTTCCCGAGACATTTGCTACTACAGGACATGACAAGAGCCCATTGGCTTAATGTTATTTAAGAAGAAACCACATTTATCGAGGTCTGGCGACGTCGTTCGTCCTCTAGGGGTTAATTAGGTTTTAAGGGCTTATACACATGATTCTAGGTAAAAAACGGTGTAAACTATCTATTTTGAGTAACTGTCTTTTATAATGTCTTGTGAGGCAGGCTTCAGCCGCAAGGACGGGTTTCTCTAAGACTATATTTCCATTTCGGCAACTTAAGCGAATTTCATCCATTACTTTCTCAGTTAGATATAAGCCCAGGAAATTTCCCTATAGTGCTATAGCTAAACGGAACCATTCCCGTCAGCAAAAGGACAGCAAAGGGGTATTAAACCACAGAATTATCAAAACTAACGGTATACCATAAGCTTTTTAATTAAAACTAGGAAAAGTGTAGCATAACATTTCGTACGACTGTGACTGTCGTGACGTGTGAATTTTTCATTGAATATTTATTTCTGCTTTTTTTAGATATATAAGTGAACTGAAGAAACTCATAATCTACAAACCAGATATGAAGTTTAAAGCTTTGATAACAATGTGCAAACCATTTATGAGGTAGAGTATGAATGTTTTTGCATCGTGGTGGTATTTGTCAGAGTCCTTTCGTAGATAAAATAGGTCTGAAATGACATCGCCGCTTACATGCGCCCTTGCCTGTTTCTTTCCCGCTGGCATTCCTCTCTTGGCAACCAATAGATAATTATGTTATCAGAATTTAAAAACTACCATTATGATTTCTTTTTATATTTTCACAGGAGAGAACTATCAAATAAGCTGGTGGTTGTTAATGACCCTCAGTCCTTTGCAAAGGAACAAGGTAAGGATATTTGATGATTTCCTTAATAGAAGATACGACACTTTTCAATTTCATTTTAATGCAAACATGTTTTGACAGCGTCTACTGTCGTCATCATCATCAGCACTGCAGATGATGACAGTAGACGCTATCGAAACATGTCTACATTAAAAGGCGTTCCAAACTAAATTGGCTTTTTCCATTTTAGAACATTTCTACCAAGTAAACATTTTTTTAGATAAATCGAGTGGATAAACAGATCATTGACCATCAGACGTTCTAATTAGAAATTCGCCAAATGAAAAATAAAATACAATAAAAAATAAATAAATAAACTAAGTTTTTTGAAGTAAAAATACATAAAATGGAAAAACCCAATTTGGTTTGGAACGCCTTTAAAGTGAAAAGCTGCATGATGTCGTATCTTCCATTAAGATCACCGTACAGCTGTTATTGCTACGCCCTTTTGGTAATTTTATGATTTGTAAATGGCCTATCTATAAGTGCTCCATTTCTAGTTGTCGTATCTTGATGCATATGTTATAAGGCTAGGATCGTTAATTGTTGCAGGTGGCCCTTTCCATTTCCTTTAGCTATAAAATGGATTGGTCGACGTTTAGGCCCGTCGCTAGGATATCCAAAGGGAGTTTCGATTTTATGGTAGAAGCGGAACCACCCCTAGCGTCGGGCATGTCGTTGACATACGATAACAACCGTTCCCCGGCGTATTCTGTTATCTTACCAGGTCTTTCCGCAAGTTCAGAAGTGCCGCTTCCACAAGGCAAACAGTGAACTCACGGAGAACGGCCAAAACAGCTCGGGAAAGGGATGCTCTAACATTGGCATAAACCATGTCGCCTGCTCCTTGGCATCGGAATTGAGAACTAACAAGATAAGAGTTTTATAAAATGACATTTCAGCGGGCATTTCAGTGTCTTTCGCTTTTTTTCCAACGATGTTAGGTCGTGTTTGTGAAATTAAAAGAATTTGGTTGTCATATTCATCATATTCAGTGTCAATTTTTTTTAATTGGTTTTCAAGAGATCGGTCTTAATTGAGTGATCTATACCGCTCACGAAGTCCTTTTTCCCTCCAGTTCCTTCCTTCCTTCCTTCGTCCCTTCTTTCCTCCCTCCTTCCCTCCCTTGTCTCCCCCTCCCTTTCTTCCTTCTTCCCATACCTAATTTCCCTTCCTTCGTTCATTTTTTCTGTAAGCCTCTTCCTAGCCTCTTTTGTAAACTCATGAATTTTTTTTCTTAGTATCCGTTTCATTTTTTCCTTTCTTTCGTAACTTTGCTAGTACCCAGTCTCTCGTCAGGGAACTAAAGGGGATGGAAGAAGCCGAGTTTTTGGAGCAGAGCTCGAGTGAAGTTGGTTTTTCCTGGTCATAATTTCTAGATCTGCTGATTCTTGAAGGTTAAGACAATGTCTACTCCACTTGGTCCAGTAACACCATGTATTGTGGTCCATGGCGGTGCAAGTATCCTGTCTTCTAAAAGCATTTTTCCAATGCTCATAAATGGTGTCAAAAAAGCTGCAAGAACTGGCTATGACGTTCTCGCGAAAGGAGGCAAACATGCTGCTGTGGATGCTGTTGAAGCTGCCATTAAGGTCAGACAGTTTCTTGGTGCTGCATTTTATTGATGAGTTACAAATCTGAGATCAAATTATTGGGAAATGTTCCAATTTTGAATATTCTTTCGTCCCAGATACTAACAATATGTCGGGCAATATGTACGATATTTACTCATAGTTAAGTTCGTCTCTTTCAAATAACAGTTAATATTTTTTCAATAATCGAAGAAATTTCCCCGGGGAGGGTTCTTTCTTCTTGTGCAAATTCTTTAAAATAGCTATTAAAAAAAAAATCAACAACGATCTTCTAACAAACCCTGGACGTGTCGTCATGCACGCATTGTTTGTATCAATTATATATATATGCTGTTAATTTTTTTCGATATCTACTTACTAAACTTATGTTGTACAAAAGCTGTTTTTATGAAAGGCAAATTATCCCGTATGCATACACTAGCACGACATTTTTAGAGAACATTTAAGTGCATTTTGAGTCCAGTTGTTTGAAAATTTGCATGTAAACATTTATACCTTGTAGAAGTAAAAGTACCAGATTTGCATGGGGTCTTTTAGTCTTCCAGTTTGTTGACTCGGTAATAAAATATGTGTGACAGATCCTTCAGCGAGATGGACACTTACAAGTATTCAGTTTGCCTTTTTTTCTTTAAGGTCATGGAAGATGACTCTAATTTCAATGCTGGACATGGCTCAAAACTAAACACCAGAGGCGAAGTGGAAATGGATGCAATGATAATGGATGGAAGAGAACTAGATGTTGGTGTGTATAAGCAGTGAATCTTGTTTAAACCAATCACAGCTTGTTTATAATAAATACCTTTTCTTCCCCAGGCTATCAGTTTCAGAATTAGCTGCCATTGCTTTGATCTCAGTAGAATATTCATTATCACTTTATTAGGTAACTAACGTGAGCAGCCCTCCTTTTCCCCCTATTCTCTCCCCTACTCTACTTGTTCCCATTTGTCATATGTCTTGGTATACCAAACCTTTGCAGGGATGTTGAATGTGGTCAAGGTGGGACTCTGCAACACCTTGAGATATGGGGTATTTTTTGTGAGCCCAAGATGCTTTTGTACAGAATTACTAATTGCTTTCAAAATTCAAGACTCTACTATGACTAAAGGCCTGCAAGACTGAGGGAATTATTCAACCCCTACTACTTATTTTTACTAAATCCAGAGGAAAAATGTGACTGCTTGCAGTTCATCAGCCAAAACTATTGCATCATGACCCACATTTTTTCCAATTTTCATTAGGTTTTTGTCGTTTATTGTCTGATCTATCATCCTTGGAGGTGGAGCTTATGTAAATTTGTTTAATCATTGGTTGATTTCAAATAAGCTCCACCCCAAGGATGATTAACAGATCAGAAAAGACAAAGTCTAACTGAGGTTGCAACAACACAGTAGCTATTCAATGATTGTTGCTATAAGTTAAACACAAGTGTGTACTGCATTCTGTCATACAGCATGCATCACATGCATTTTGGCCAATAATTAGAGTGTTACTTAATTCTTTACACCATAATAAACACTATACTCCCATTTTTTCTGGTGGTGATCTTCAATAATGATAACACCATCAAAAGTGCTTCATTTCGTTGATATTTTTTTCACTTGAAACAGGTGGAATTGGTGGCATTACCAATGTACCAAACCCTATATCTGTAGCCAGGAAAGTCATGTATGAATCCACTCATTGCTTGTTAATTGGAGAGGGAGCCAACCAGTTTGCAAGGGAAGTGGGATTCTGTCAAATCCCCAATGAAGAACTAATCACAGAGGCCAGAAGAAGACAACTACAAACAGCTCTAGAGGCAATAGAAATGGTAGAATCAAGTTCAGATGAATCTGAGAGTGAAGCTGAGACTGTAGAGAAACAAGAAGAACATCGCAAGCATAAAAAGCTTATAAGGCAACAGAGTAAAGCAGAGATTTTGAAAATGGTAAACCATTATCTTGTTTGTAATGTTATGCTGTAAACTGAGGCTTATAAGTCCCTTAAGTTATATATACCTTTACCTGTTTATATTTCCTTTAAAACACAAAGACTATTTAATAACCCCTGGAAAGTTCCCTTGATGATATTGTGTATAAATTGATAAAAACTACATAACCCTTTGCTGTAAATAACTCTTTAAAACAACTTTGTTATCAAAGCAGAAAAAATCATATACAGCATTTCACAGTGTCACTGATTTAGATTTCAGATTTAATAGATTTAGAGTCTGTTTTAAGTGAAGAAAACAAAGTGTACAAAGTAGGCTAGCTGTCAATTATTACGTACAAAATGTTATTTCATCATGTAATGATGTCAATTGATGTTTGCAGGTGGAAGAAATCAGAGGTAAAGAGGTTCATGACACAGTAAGTACAAATTGTTGCAGTTTTGAGGCAGTACAATGAATGCCATTTAAAACTGCTCAGCACTTCAGCAAGTCAATTCTGAAAATAGTACTTTAACTTTATGAATTTATATGCTAAGTAGTGGTTTTACTATATGAGGATTGTCGCCTATAAAGTAATACTAGACCAGACCACACCTGTAGGGTGTAGCTACTGTACAATCCAGTCATACTATTGCTGTGTCACACTATCAAGTATAGACGTTTTTAAAGCTGTCTCAGTCTATATTTTGATGCACAACAGAATTGACAGAACAGTACACCAGTCATCTTTCATAGTTATAGTGTACCATTCTGTAGTTCCTTGATTAAGTACCCTGGATGCTTTGTTTCACGGTTTGCTGACAAGTCCCAACAAGGTGTTTCATATAAAACAATTTATTTAAAGACACTATACATGTACATTTTATATTTCTTTTATATTTCAAATCCATGTATTATCTTGAAGTAAATTAAGGAAATAGTGGTGTACAAAATCTGCACTATTCTTGGTTCTGGTTACTGATTTCTTGTTGCAACTATTCAAGGTTGGTGCTGTTGCAGTTGATAGCTATGGTAATGTTGCATGTGGTACGTCTACTGGTGGCCTAACAGCAGTCCATCCTGGCAGAGTTGGTGATTCACCTATTGCAGGCTGTGGTGGCTATGCTGACAATCAAGTGGCTGCAGCGTCAGCTACTGGCAAGGGAGAATGTATAATGAGAGTTAATCTTTGCAGGTACAGCATGCATGTGTAGACAGGCATTTCTACTGGACAGGTTAAATTTTAGCTTCCTCTTTGCTTTCCTCTTCACTTTTGTAGATTAAATAGTTGTGATATCTTTTTTGCATGGATCAACCCATGCTAAGTGCCATCAGTGCAATATATCATAGAACAGTTTTGTGTGAGTGTGAAATCAACCAAATTGTGCCATAATATCTTTAACTTTAGACATTTGAAATCCCTTCTGTGACTATGCTGTTCTATAACTTCTGTCAGTCATATGACTATAACTACTCTTAACTTAATATTTTGGCATACTTCCATAGATATGCCCTTTTCATGATTCAAATTGGTCAAACCCCAGCAGATGCAGCTGCAGCAGCTCTCAGGTACATGGAGCAGCGTGTTGGGGGTGCTGCAGGGATCATCATTGTGTCCAGAGATGGAGAAAGTGGTGTCGCCTTCAACACTGAACACATGCCGTGGGCCCAGGTTAAGGGTGGGGTTACAAGTTATGGTTTGAAAAAAGGAGAAGTAAAAACTGTTAAGACTAGAAGAAAGAGCAGGTTGGAATGTGAAGAGATCCTTCCTGTCTCTCCTGATAAAAAAACCTTTGATGACATTGCAACTGTTGCCTGCTCAGCAGATTCGGCATTCATGTCTGAAACTGATAGTTCCAACGTTGTTGCTATTGGAATGGATGGGGTTGATGGTGGGGATGTGTATATTAACATGTGAGTTTAGTAAACACATGTAGATTACAAAAATTAGTTAGTAAAATAGAAGTTTAATTTATCAAAGGATACTACTATCTCTGAAGTTTGCATGAGTAAATATTTCACAAAGATTTATAGAAAAAAAGACGGTATTCAAAAGCCATTATACATGCTTTGATTTTTGATTTTTTAATGTTTTATGTGTTTTTCCCTACACCATGCCGAAAATTAGCCAATTGCTTATTCTATAGCTTTGAGTCTAGCCTGTTTTGTATCCAATTTACCAAGACAGTAACATCAGTGTTAGTTAGGGTGCTGCTTTTTGAATCTACATAGTGGTACTTTGATGAAATTTTTGCCCAAAAGCAGGATTGGGTGACAGTTGCCTGACAGTTTCTTGACAATTTTGAATACACGCCCAACAGTTGGCTCCAAAGCTGGCCAACAGATTCGCACCTGTTTTTCAACAGCTGAACCTGTCGTCCAACAGTTTGGTTATCATTGGTACTATGAAATTAATTTTCATTGTTGAAATTTGGGACCCAATTAGTTCTGAGAAGTCTGAAGAAAAATATGTTAACTGTATTGTATTCAGTTTAATGGCTTTTGAAAAATTAGCTTTTATATGTCTTCTAAAAGCTGCAAAATGTTACAAAAAAACATGTCTTGAATGACAAGTCTTGTCATCCAGCTGTATATTTCACTGGACAATAATAAGTGCTGTTTTTGTACTCCTTTGACTCATACTAAGGTATGCCATGACAAGGCAGACAAACCCAATGCACTCTAAAATACTAAGATCAAATTACATAATTATTAGCAATGATGAAACAATAGGCCTAGCTTTTCACTGACACTGGTACTTATCAGTATATACACCTATTTCAAAAAAGGTTGTCATCGCTAAGAGCGATAGGCGATAGGTAATAGGTCATTCCAAGACCGCAAAGCACTATTGATTTCTTAATTAAGCCATCCTAAATCTTTCTTTACACTCTTCCATCAAATATTTGGCTATTCATATGTAAATCAATTAGAAATCAATAGTGCTTTGCAGTCTTGGAATGACCTATTACCTATTGCCCATCGCTCTTAGCAGTGACAACCTTTTTTGAAATAGGTGTATAATCAATATTTCTTCTTCTTTGGGTTTGTCAACACCCTACTTGTATTGATCTTGAGATTTGATTATAAGAAATTATGCAAATGACTGAAAGTATAAACAATAATTATAGGATATTGACTCTTGTTCAAAGAGTAAAATTTTGTGTTTAAATTAAGCAATTTTAATGCATGCAATTGTCTCTGTGCTGTGATACACATGCATGCTAAGAGATGTAGAGAACAAGAAAAGCAAGCTAAGGAAGACAGGCAGGCATAGCTGAGTGTTTTTTTTTTTGCTTTTCAAGTGCTCTACATCTTCCAGAGGTAATTTATATCACAGTACAGAAAAAATAGGCAACCATTTTATATTGCTTTAATATTTTGTAAAAAGGTATCAATTAGGTAATTATATGCAAACCATGTCTATATCCTTTGATATAAACATGGTTGCCAGCCAGTCAATCTCAAATATTTTATTACAGATTGTAAAGCACTGTTGAGTACCAATTATTAGTGAAACAGTGGTATATAGATTAAATTATTATACATTGTAATAAAACATTGACTATACATATATATAAATGCTCAGACTAATTTGCATTTGAATATATTTTTAGTTCCTTCTTAAAGAATTTCTTCATCAGTTTGACCAATTGCATGAGTTTCTGACCCCAAACCTCAAACTAAACTGGCAAGTGGTTTTCCATTGTCTGTACTCTTATTACAAATTATGGATTTTGACGTCACAAAATGCATGTTCAAAACTCAAGTGGAACCATGAGCACTTGCTATTTGTATTTTTTACAACAAATATTTGTGTTAAAAGGTGAAAAATTCTCATGAAATGGGGTAACAGAACAATTTAAGCTGGCATGATGGAATGCATCAGCAGTTGTCTGAACTATAGAGGAATTGCACTGACATTGGTAGCAGCAAAAATGACAGATAAATTGATCCTCATTCACATCTAGCCTCCGTTGCAGATGTCTACAAAAGACGTCTGCAATGAAGGCTAAATCGCATCCAGTCTATAGTTGATCAACACACGACCTAATCAGAATGGATTTTATCCAGGATGGCTACTAGAATATCACACCTTGCTCTTCAAAGGTTCATAGAAGCTGGCATGACAAGTCACAATCTTAATGCTAGTACCATAGCTGCCAACTACCAAGGCTTTCGTATCTGGAGATCAACATTTTTTCCTTTAGAATTGGGTTGATTTTCACGCTCAGTGTGTGTGTGTGGGGGGGGGGGGGGAGGAGACTCAAAGTGGGGCAAAATGTACTCGAGGCTACACTGCGCTATCTCCGAGGTCGATTTTCCTACCTCAGTGGGGGGAGGGGGGGGGGGAAGGGGGGGTTGGAAAGACGATATTTCAAGAAAGATAGACGATATTAGATAGACGATATTTCAGTTAAAATGGCCATGATTTTAGGATTCGAGCAATTATCCGGGAGATTTAGGTCTTTACCCGGGAGACCGGGGGACGAGGCCCAAAATCTGGAGACTCCCGGATTATCCGGGAGGGTTGGCAGCTATGTAGTACCATCATTAATTGTTGACTTCAAAAAAGCGTTTGACTGTATCTGCATTGTAAAAGGATTGGATATGCTCCTTGGAAATTTTTAAAAATACCCCTAAAAGATACCAAAAGTCTTTTGCAAAGGGCGTGGCTGGACGATTTTTAACCCCTAAGAGATATCAGTAATAACAAGCTAATGGACATTCATTATTATGAACACAAAATAGGACAGTCAACATGCTTTTTGTTGGGCAAATTTCTTCCAGTTGAGAACAAGATAATAAGTGATGGGCTCTTTTGATACCCTAAGAGAGACAAGTAAATGCTAAAGCTCTAAACTTCATTTTAATAATACCATAAAAGATACCAAATTGCTGATTTTTACCCCTAAGAGATACGATGAGCATACCCGATCCTTTTACAATGGAGTCCCCCCCCCACCCAGGTCACCTTCAAAATTGCTCAAAGGAGATTGAAACTGCCCATGACATGAAGAAGAGATGACTTCTCATTGGGCATCATGGGTACCACCTACCAAAGGGTGAAAGAGCAGAGGCTGGTAAGCCATCAACTACATTGATACGAAAGCCTTGGGGTTGGCAGCTATGCACTTGTCCCCCTCATTCCTCATTAAATAGTGATTGTGCAAACCCTCTGCATGATTGCATGTTTTTTTTTGTGGAAGTCTAAAGGCCACAACACACAATGCAACATTTCCTATAGCCTGCGAGCAGTCCAACTTTTCCCTCCAATTTCAGAAAAGACAAGTTTTTAGAATACGTGGACGAGTGGCAATGGGGACGAGCTAAGGAGGGGAGAAGGGAGAGGAAAAGTAGAGACTACTTTTTTTTTCTCTCCCTTCTCCCCTCCTTAGCTCGTGTGGCAATAACAGATGTATATTCAATTTCTTGGATTTGAGGTGTTTTATGTATGGTGAACTGATTATTGTATCTAGATCTCTTTGGCAGTGCAAAATGTTACACTTAAGATAAGATGCATTTTTATTTTCACTTGTATAAATGGCCCCAATATGTTCTTGAGTTGATCTAAAGTTTTTGAAATGAGAAGAAATCAAAGGAAGGAAAACATTCATTTCAAGTTCTAGTGGTCATTTTTTATTTCTACCAGTGAGTAAAAGAAGATCTGAAGCTCCCAATAGGCCATTTTCATTATTGTATTTGTACACTACAACTACCAGAATGTTTTGCTCATTTTCTAAAGTAAAACAATTAATTATTATTAGTGACTACTTTTAATTTGCTCTACTATCACAATAAAACAATCTGAATAAGAAGAAATTCCTATAAAAGCATTCTGGTAGTTCAGTTTTCATACTGAAAATAATGTCCTATTATGTTGAAAATACTGTGCTTCCAACACAGAACCTTCAATTAATATACATTTATACATGACAGTTCTATGATGGAGCAGTTTTACTAAGGTGTCTGACAACATCCACCCAGTTCCAGCCTCTTTCTAGTTCTCCCTTGGCATTTAATCTGTTTCCTAGTTTTCTTTTTTGTTGTTTTGTCAGTTTTTCTTTCCTTTCTTTTTTCACATGCTCAACTTCACAGTCTTCTTCTTTAGAGATAAAAGCAGTTTCCTAGAAACCAATAATTAAAATTAATTCATTGTTGCCCTATATAATATCATCATCAATAAAACATTTCCAAAGAAGTACACACAGGGGTTCGCAGACCTTGACAGTTTGGGGTTCCTGTGTTTTTTGATTTATACAAAGCTCTTCAAACCAATAGCACTGTGAGCTGCTTTGCATGCTTCACTGCATGCATATATTTGTACACAAGGCAAGACAGCTTTTTTTGGCCATTGCACTGCTGTAAGGAGGAAAAAAAATGTTGCAATGCTATTTCATCATTTAGAGAGCTTTAGGAAAAGTAGTAAAGGCTGATGCTAACCCTAATGTATAAGTCAACTGTTTCTGATTTCCAGATTACTCCCGCCTTCAGCGGTCGTTAACCCCCCCCCCCCCCCCCCCCACTTTTTGGGCCACTCTGCGGCCCCTGATTCCTGCCCAACAGGTGGTTGCTAAAAAAAAGAAAATCTTGCCAACCCAAAATCATCCACCTCCTCCCTCAAAAGTTAAATGGTCGGCCCCTTGGAAAGCTTCATACCGGAGAAGACCACAGGAAACCCAAACTGGTAAGGTCTGGGAACCTACATGAAAGAAAATTGAAAATTCCTGAGGGAATGGGGTCAGGAACAGGATGGATATTTTCTGGAACCTCGTGGAGATTCTGTAGTACCTACAGCAATAAAAGAATACGGTATAAATAAATGAAAAACAGACATACTGTTGATTGTAGCGTTTCTTTCTGATTCTCTGTGAGTTCTTCGATGTGTTCATTAGTCCAATCAATCAAAGTATATGTCATTGCACAGCCTAAATTCATTGCACACTGCTCCATTAACTGTGAAACAATAAACTCCTTCACTTCCTCGCTAACGTGCTTGTTGTAAAAAGCATTCAAGTTCACATCTGGGGCGCTCTCAGGATAGTCTTTCGTCCATTTTATCTCGAGCACAAACGATTTGAAGTGTCCATCTTCACCAAATTTGAATTGAAATGTGGCGGCGTCCACTTGTTTGAATCGATCGTCTTCTTCATAAATAGAGAGGAGGACTTCACGTTCCTCATCTTGCTCTTCTTGGTAGTCCATGGTTCTTTATAACAATGATTTTGGAAATTTTGTCATTTTGCGTTCATATTCTTTCCTCAAATGGGAATGACTGCCGATAAATAATATTGCGGGCGCAGTAGATTTCAACTTCCTCCTTCTCAAAATAAGAGACAAAAACACAACAAAATACTTAAATCTGGCTTCAAAAAGATCGTCAAAAGCATAAAATTGAATGGTAGAAAGTCGTAGAAGTTGCTTTTGCAAGAAAAAGATAGGGACATTAATTGATAGGTGCTGATATGTGGTACGTAATCAGGCTAGTGCTAGTTTCCCTTCCCATGTGCTGCAAGACATCCAACATGGCTGCTCGTCGTGTGGATGTGAATGAGCGCCGGCTTCGGCCTGTTTACGGTACTGTCTTGCCTCAAATTCCTTCTTTCTTGACATGCTACTGTAGTTCAAAGGTACTTATTCCTTGCTGCATTCTTATTTAGACGCTCTGGATTTGATGAATAACAAACAGGCCATTCAACTTGCTGACAAAATTTTGAAGAAGCAGAAAGATTTTCACTGTGCAAAGGTAGAAATCTCAGCTGTACTACAGTACTCGTGTTTTGATCTCTTACAGAAATGGTGGTAATGTTGCTTTGTATTTGACTTTGCAGGCTTTAAAGGCTCTTGCTCTTTTGAGGTCAGGAAGACCCGCAGAATGCACGTCAATCATGGAGGAAATCATGCAAGCTAAACCTGCTGATGAATCAACTTTGCAAGCAATGACCATTTGCTTCAGAGAGATGCAAAAACGTAAGGACTATTGATACTAGTGAATTCCCTCTAAGGTAGACGCCCTTGGGACCAGCTCTTACTGACTACCTTTGGAAGGTGTCTGGCTTTGTAGAAGCTAGAAGCAGACAGAGATGTCTGCCTCGGAGAGCTATACACCTACAGAGGTACTCACTTTGAGAGAGTTCACCCAATTACATACCTGCCAACTCTACCAGGTTATCCAGGAGTCTCCAGATTTTGGATTTTATTCTGGTCTCCTCATTTTGACCACAAATTTATAGTGATTAAAGCCCCCCCCCCAAATGAGACCATATTTTTGATGATGAACAAATGTATAGTGACATCTGAATGCTATGCTGTCATATAATTCAATTCCCCTATAACGCACTAATAGTTAATATTAGACGCTAGAGGTATTCCTTGGTTGAACGTTCACACAAAACCCAGTATTCGTACTCGCTATCGATTTATTTAAGTACACAAAGCAGTTCACAAAGATTCACAGCAATTCACAGCGGTTCAAGTAGCGGTCAAACAAGCGGTTCGAACTGTGAATGAAGTAACAAAATATACAGGCTTACAATATGCTTAATAAAAGGCATAAACTCACAAAAAGTACAAATAAATGTCCAAGTAATGAATACTCACACTACTGGGCCAGTGGCGTATAAAAAAGTACACATTAAAGCACTAAATACATCATAAATACTAGTCGCACATGGTTCTTGCAGACTCTCAAACGTTTGACCAACGTACCCTCCTACGAAAGACCGCTGACCGGAAATACAACAAATAAAAATCGAACAAGTTACAAATTAACATAAACAATTGTTCCTCAGCCGTTACATTCCCATTGCCCCTCTCTCTACTCCCATTGCCCCTCCCTCTACCCCCATTCCCTTCCCTACCACCTATTCCCCTCCCTCCCTCACACCCACACTGAGCATTTTTCCACCCCAGAGAAAGCAAAGGCAATTCCAATTTCTCCAGATCAAAAATCTTGGAGGGTTGGCAGGTATGCATGTTCTGTGATCCACCAAAAAGGTTGTTAAAAAATCTGTTATTACACTAAAGCAACCTGTTATCACTCACATACTCACTACCACTATATTTAACTATTCTACCATACAACATGCAGCTTACATATTGACTTTGCCTAGGGAGGTAAAGCCATAGAAAAAAAACCTTGTAGCCTCTCCCTCCCCTTTTCCCACTTTAGCCAGGAATGACACCGTAGTGAAACAACTGGGAACACGCAAGATTTTATGCAGCTGAGTCTTACCCACAGGAATTCCAAGCAATATTCATGTTAGAATTTTTACCAATAGATTTTAACATATCATACTTTGAGCTTCATTTTGAGCATGGGTGAAAACAGGAATGTACTAGGTGAAAAAGGCAGGCAACAAAAAGTAATAATACAGTCTCATCAAAACAGATTTTGGCTTCTGTGGCTTGAGTTTGCTGTTTTGCTTCTTTAAACTGCCAAATGTTTTCATTGGAGAGGGCTTGGGGAGGAGGTGTTTATGTGCTGTACATTTTGCCATGGCGTTGCCAGGAATTGAACTCAAGCCAGTCAGGTCTTACTGCTACTCTAACCATGCCATGAGTTGTAGGTCTCTTGGGAAATATAAAATGGTGCCTATTAGTCAAGCAACCAAATGCTAAAATGGCGCTATTTTTGGAGTTGGCTGCACTCCATCAAACTGTTCTTGGTATCACTTTAAAGCTTAGACCCTGCAGTTAACGAATCTGCTTGTTAATATGTGATTAAGGTGGCCAAAAGCCTAGGGAACCAGGCCTGAAGTACCAACACTCCCTTGCACCAAAATGTAATTATGCTGCATTTTTTTGGCTATTTTTTCACTGATTTTATACTAGAAAATATAAAATCTGAATATTTCTACAAGCCATCTCCTTTTCTATCTTTTGGCAAAGAAAAGAGTTACATTACTCAATATTACTTATTTTTCCGTTATTTTTTACTGATTAGCGTAAAATTAGACAAAATTTACAAAAAAATGTTTTATTTAGGCTACATGGTAACAGCCAAGATTAAAAAGTTTCACTTTTTCACACGAGTTTAGTTGTTGAATCTTTTTCTTAGTAAAGAAAAATGTAAATGTTGCACTAGAATAAACTTTAAAGTCTACTTTTTGACAAGTCCGCAAAACTGGAAGTGAAAGGAATAATGACTTCCAGTTTAATTATTCTTCAATATGTTCACTATGGGGATTATTTGAATCAAGATAAAATGAACAATTTATAGGAGCCCCTTTTGGTCATTATTATTGACAAAAAAGGTGATGTGGAGGAAGTTCTTCCAAATAGTTGTTTCTGTAGTTTGCTTTCACCATTCTTTGTTCCCTACATTTGATTTTTCTTTTTACCAATCAGAAATTAACAGTGATTCTCACTTTTCACAAGAGCCGCTCCAGTCTTTTCGTTATATAATTTAGGAGCGTTTTCAAGAGATAAATAATCATAAGTTAATTAATAGATTAATCTTGGGCTACCTGTGCTCATGATCAGCGGTTTTCCATATCCAAGATGGCTGCCACCATGTGGTCAATAATTGTCTAGATTTTCTGTAAGTATAGATGCCTTTTTTTCATATATAGCTATAATTAGTTGTTCAAATATAGTTCTTACATTGCATTAGTAAATTCTGGTGCAAACAGAATATTGTCATGGAGGTGGATTGTTGTTATTGTCATTGGAGTGGATTCGTTATCTGCAGAGTTTAAACTTTAAAATGATACTAATAACAGTTGCCACCTATGGGGTGTAGCCAATTCAAACAAATGCAGGTTTGGCTGCTAGACTAAATCACTTGAATGGAATTTTCATAGCTGCCAACCCCCAAGGCTTTCGTATCTGGAGATCAACATTTTTTCCTTAGAATTGGGTCGATTTTCACGCTCAGTGGGGGGGGGTATAATTGGTTCGATTTTCACGCTCAGTGGGGGGGGGTTAATTGGGTCGATTTTCACGCTCAATGGGGGGGTTAATTGGGTCGATTTTCACGCTCAGTGGGGGGTATAATTGGGTCGATTTTCACACTCAGTGGGGGGGGGAAAGACGATATTTAAAGAAAGATAGACGATATTTCAGTTAAAATGGCCGCAATTTTAGGATTCGAGCGATTATCCGGGAGATTTGGGTCTTTATCCGGGAGACGAGGCCCAAAATCTGGAGACTCCCGGATTATCCGGGAGGGTTGGCAGCTATGAATTTTTCTAGTATATTTTCTTAGTAAATTGAAGATGTTCCTCTGATCAACTATCATTTTGATTTGGTGTTTTCCTTTATAAAATCTTGCTTCAGCTGAAGGGATTGCAGCCATATATGATGCTGCAGTGAAACAGTGTCCCCAAAATGAAGAATTTCACTCTCACCTTTTTATGGCTTATGTGAGGATATCAAATTACAAGAGTCAGCAACAGGTATGTGATAACTGGTTAAGGTGATATTCCTCTATAATTGATTCTACAAACAAAAATCGCTTAAAATTTGATATAAACAAAAAAACATAACAAAAAAAAACAAATAGGGGGTCACTGTGGTTGTTTAAGAAATATTCGGCTTGATAGAGAAGGGTATTTTAGTGTTTTCACATGAATGTTTGATGCACTCAGGCTAACTTGTTGATGTGTCTATTTGGTCTCAAAAAAAAGACTTCTAAGACTCAGAGTCTACAGGATTTGAGTAGAAATGTATAAAACTAGTAAAATATCTTACAAGAAATGATCTTTTAACCTCGTTAAAGTGCATTTTCGCACGTTGTTTACAACTTTTAGAAAGCAACATGCCTGCTGAAATGTTTGATTTTTTGACATTCTAATGCTCAAATATATACGCAAAAAGCATATTTTTTCCAAGTTCCTACCCATAACTTTTTATAATTTTCAAATATATTGTGTAAATCATTGTGCGAATGGCCATACATGTACCTACCAGTTCAATAAACATCTGTAGCACTTTTCCATCATTTCTTGCATTATCAACTCAAAATTCCTGCACAATTCACCCCAAAAATTTCCACACAATTCCTGCACAATCTGCATTTCCCCCGCACAATTTGCCAGAAGCCTGATGGTTTTGACAGTTTATGAGGTCTGTCAAGAAATAGGCTTCAGACATTCAAAATCTGAGAAATTTCTTTGGGGAGCTTCCTATGGCATCATGACACAGGTAACCCAGTATGATGAACTGTAATCTTTTACAGGCTGCTATGAATTTATACAAAGCTTTTCCAAAGAACCCCTATTACTTCTGGGCCGTAATGAGTATTGTCATGCAGGTATGTCAATGACAATTTTCTTATAACTGTGAATAAAGAATGATATGTTTACAGCTTAGTCCATTTCATACTGACACAAATCCATCCATGTATTGCACATCAGAGTATCCATTGTAGGTGAATACTTTAGTCACAGACAGGTGTTTCATTATCTTTTTGAATAAGCGTCTAAGTGATTGAAGTAGGCGTCTGTGTCCCAAATGGGGCTGCAATCATATTTAATAAGTAAGACACAAAATAGCCGGCAGTAAGAGGTAAAATAGGTGGCGCTATACTGCCGGTAGCCGCCTATTATTGAAACCCCTGCATAGACTGTTTTGGTTTGCTGTTATTCCAGGCTTTTCACTGTACTGATGACAGGCTTGCCAAGTCTATGCTATTGCCTTTAGCTGAAAGAATGGTGGAAAAGTTTGTGAAAGAAGGAAAAATTGAGGCAGAAGCAGGTTTGTTGACAATCTTTTTTGTTTTCAGTCAGTTGTGTAGATAATACGGTCCAACCCTAATTATGAAACCTGGTTAACTATGACAAGGTTTGTGCTACTCCTTAAACTCCTTGAAAACTCCTTGAATTTCATTTACATTTTTAAGGTGCTTGAAAAGCCCTTGAATTTTAGAAATTCTGCTCAACTCCTTGAATACTCCTTGAATTTATACTTTTACTAAGGGACTTGAATAGGATTGGAAACAAATTCATTTTTTCTTTTACATGTAAGTGAGAGAATGGGATTTCCAATTATTTCAGTAAAACCATTAGTAAAAAATCAGGTAATACTACTCCTTGAAAATTGTTTTTCGGTACTTGAATGCCCCTTGGATTCTCCAGGAATTTGAAATCCATATTTCACCATGAATCCTGTATGGAGTTATAGGATCCAACATTATTACACAGGTTTTTCAACTGTACAATGTACATTTAATGACTGGAAGTGGGCACTCCACAAGCACTGGATTATGAGATGCTCTGTTCCACCAGACTGCCTCAATCCCATAGCATCCAGTGTTATGCAAATTACAACTAAAGAAGGCTTTTAATAAAAGTGCAACTGCTATCACATTCAAATAATGAAAGTTGGAAAATACTGATATTTTAGATTTTATATCTTTACATAAATTTCCTTTTTTTTCATAATTTTTTTCTATATTTCCATACACTCATATTTTAGAAGTTAGACTGTATCTTATGATCCTGGAAGCCCTGGAGAAGTATGAAAAGGCAATAGAAGTTTTACAAGGTTCTTTGGGAGGTAACTATAATAATACATTTGCTGTCACTGTTACATGGTGGGTAAAGCTAAAGAATAGCAAAGCAAATCAACTGTCAGGTGACTTGTTGGGTGACAGTCACCCAACAATTCACCTACTGTTGCCCAATAGTTGGGCAATTCATATTAGTAACATTGGTTTCTGTACCTTACTGTCATTCTCCAATTATTTAATTTGTGAAAGTATGGCAAAAGATGATCAATAGTTTGTTTGCAATGGTATACTTCACATAAATGAACTGCAGGAACTTGCAAGCTAACATTAACACATTCCAAAAATCATATCGAGTAGAAGTTTGAAAACCTTTTAAATTTGTTAGAAATAGAAATCAAAATAATCTTGTGGAGTTAAATTTTCTAAAGCATCTCTTCTATTTGAAAAGCGATCATAGTCAAACTTGCATATCAGTATTTTGGTGCAGTGTTTTTGTTAAACTGTTATCACTAAATGTGCTAATTGATGTTGCAACAGTTTACATAAGACTTCAAGTTTCACCATGTGACATTTTGAAAAGTCCTTTGATGTTAGGATGGTTTGCTTTATCCAGCTTGTAGTTTTTGTGTAATATATAAAATATGAGTGGGAGACCTTTATGGGTATTTAAAATGGCAAGCCGAAGGCAAGCCATCTTATGCCCATGAAGGTTAGATGTCAATATTTTACAAAAGGTGATTGTGGCCAAGAAAGTCCAAGTTAAAGTTGCATGCAAATCAGGACAAATCTCTTGATGAGTTAATAACTCCTTCATGGTGATGATTTTCTATAATTGTGTTTTCTCATGAATTATTAATGAGTTTGATAATGATTGTGAAAAAGATGTCAAATTTTAGATTTTAAAATGTTTTTAAGAGGTCCTCCATTCAATTTGAGTGGTCTATAAAACTGACTTTCAACAGTTTTGTCCTGTTACCCAATAGATGATTTGGGACATTATTCTGTAGTTTTATGTACAGGGTGTTCCCTGACATTGCTAGTCATTTTATGTAGAACTTCTGTATTCTCCTTGATTTTAGAGAAACTTGTGAGTTATCCATTGGAATCTGAAGAAAAACAGGCAGAATACCTTATCAAACTGGGTAAATGGGCAGAAGCTAGTGTGAGCTACAAGACATTGATAGATCAAGTGTAAGCATGCATCTTGGAGAGAGAGAGTGAGAGAGTGGGGCAGAGTGAGACAGGGGGGAGGGGGAGGGAGGGGGAGGGGGAGGGAGGGAGGGGGAGGGAGGAGGAGAGAAAGAGAGGGAGAAATGGAGATTAATGGTTGGTTAGTTGCAGCTGGTAATTTTTTATTGTAATTATTGTTTTTAGTGTTTCTTTGTACTTAGGTGTCATGTTAAATACCAAATTGCTTGTATCATCTATGTTACATGATTAATTTCCAAACTTTCGGGTTGTAGAGCCATCAGGGAATAGCATAGCAACAACTCTTCAACGATACACTACTATTTACATATGAGATATTACATCTTGTGATATCATTGAGATATTACATCTTGTGTGTAAATAGCAGTGTATCATTGAAGAGTTGTTGTTATGCTATTCCCTGATGATGGCTTTACAAACCGAAAGCTTGGAAATTAGTAATGTAACATACAAGTAGATGATACACTGGTCTGTGGCAAATGTTTGGGGGACTGAGAACGAGTGCTTTGATTGGTCACTTCCGGTCACTTCAGACTGTGTTCTTGTTTCTTTTGGGAGGCGAATGAAGAATGAAGAAATTTGTGCAAAAAAAGACGTGTAAATTTTAAATCTTGCATTCTGTTCTACAGCGTGTGTATTGTCCATGGTTTGGAGACGTTGCTTATGAAGGCTGAAGTATTTTACTGTGATTTTTGTGGATGTAGAGGATCGTGAACTTTGTAAGCCGACTAACGCGACATGGCGCGTACGAACTAACAAACTCCAACTATCAAAACTTTCACGAAATTTTTCAGCTTACCTGAATGTGAGAACTCTTCCATTCAGTCCCAGTAAGTACTACCAGCCAGTCCTACGTGGCTTAGGCAGGATATATTCTAGTTCTCAGAAAAAACACACAAGATTTTTGCACTTTTTCGGATAATTGTCTTTGAAACTTTGTCAAACTTATGTTTGATTTACGGCAAACTACAGGTGAGTAAATTGTCCCATTTTTGGTTCAATACACGGATATGACTTCAGTTTTGGGAAAAATAATAATAATAAGTTCATATGATTCTTGTTATAGTAATGTGAAAAGTTTCTTATTATCTGTCGCGATTTTTTTCCTCTGTAAATACGAATCAACAAAGTTTGAACTTTTGATTTTGCATGTGCTTCATTCACCAACCAAAGTTTTTCAAAACGCCGTTCTCCGGCCATGTACCCTGAATCTCGATATGGGTATGTAAAGTATGTCGCTCAACAATTGTTGTGTTGCTTAGGCTATATATTATATCCTCAGGAATAAAAGTTTACGAGTAGGATCGCCATAAAATATCGTCGGCGGTCGTCTTTGATCTTGTTTCTTCGTCATTTCGAGCAACGGGTTACAAAGTTCACGATCCTCTAAATCCACAATAATCACAGAAAAACGCTTCAGCCTTCGTAAGCAATGTCTCCAAATCATGGAAAATACAAATGCTGTAGAATGGAATGCCAAATTTAACATTTACACGTCTTTTTTGGCACAAATTTCTTCATTCCCTTCCCAACAAAAACAAAACAACATCACAATTCTGAAGTGACCGGAATTGACCAATCAGAGCGCTCGTTCTCAGTCCCCCAAACATTTGCCACAGACCAGGATACAAGCAATTCAGTATTATTATTTTTGTTTAGTCCAGATCAGTGGAGTTATTATCAAGCTTATTTTACTTGTCTAGTGACAATGGTAAAAGAGAAGTCTTCAGGAGATTTAGAGTGAGTAATCTTGATAGTGGAAGAATTTGAATTCTGGTGAATGATCAGATTATTTCCTCAAACACAATGACTGCAATCCAAATATCATTGCTCAAAGGTGACAGCTGTATTTATGATATGTTATATTATCTTCTTTTTAAATCTTGATGGTATTGAGCTCTTTCCCAGCTGACATCTCTACAGCCAGAGGTAATAATCCATGTTGTTATCATTGTAGTGATGACGGGATGCATACTGTAGAACAAATAGAAAAGTTCTTTTCTTCTCTACAAGAACATGAAATATCAAAAGAAGGACCACCTTGTAGAGGACCATTTTTAGCTCAAATTGAACTGGAAAAAATGCTCATGGAGGGAGTGTTGGAGGATACAAGACAAGGTGAATATGTTATATACCCTTAATATAATATACATATTGTGGCCAAGAATACAAACATAATTCATGCACGCAACTTTGCATGCAATAGTTGCAGGTGAGTTGTAAGCTTGATTTACATGACACAATTCATGTTGCATGTATGTCGTAATCAAGTTGCATGCAACACTTGTAGGCAAAAGTGCAAATCATTTAAATGGGCCTCAATAATCCTTTTGCAAGATTAATGATGGTAATAGGACCAAGTGGAGTCCAATTCGGTCTGTAATCATATGAGGGATAAACAAAATTGGACAACCGTGTAGCGGGAGTCCAATTTGTTTATTCCGAGTATGATTATAGACAGAATTGGATGACACGAAGTCCTATTACCAATTAATCATAATTATTACAACTTCCGAGAAAAATGCTTTCATGCTAATCAATGCTAAGCGCAAGTAAAATGACCAAATTTAGTTGAAAAAGTGAGAAAAAATAGTGAAAAATCACTTGAGAGCGCGCTTAGTGGCGTAGCGATTACGTGACTGCGCGCGCGCTCAAAATGCGAAATCTGATTGGCTCTGGCAACTGTCCGATTACAACTGTCCTATTACAGGTGTCCAATTACAGCCAACTATCCAATTACACTATCCAATTACAACCTACAGCTTGATTAGTGAAAAATAGAGCAGTCTTTCAACCAATCAGATTTGAGGAAATTGTAATAGTTTTGATTATGCTTTAAACTTACTTCCAGAATCCTTATTGATTTGTGCTGTGTTAGCTTTCATTTTTGTCTATGTTTTGCAAAAATCCATAATTGAATATGAAAAGAAAATCCCAAAAGGGTTGTGTTAGTTAATGTATGATATGCCATTACAGTAAGTTTATGGTCTGTCCTCAAATTGGACTCTTTCATTTCCATCTACTTGTTTTTGTAAAGGTAATGTTACTCGGGTTGATTTGCAACAACAATTTTCTGTGCAACATTTGGTCAAATTGATAATTTTGCATTAAAAGTTTTAAACATTCATATCAAACATTAATTTTGCAACTTGTTCACTAAGCAAAAACATTGCTAAAATAGTGGCTTTTTGTATTTTCCACAGCATAAACTTTATGGGCAACATTTGTTGTGCAGAAAATCACTGTTTTGAATCAACCTGTGTAACATCACCCTAAGCAATAATAATAACACTAATAGCTGACAAGTTGACACTTTGTTTGTAGAGGCAAAGCCATTGTTTGATGTGCTGTTGGATTACTGTGAAAGATTTGGAGCAAAGGGTTGTTTATTTAGTGATATTTCTCCATATATTTATCTTTTAAGTCAAAAGGATAGAACATGGGTAAGAGTAGTTGATTATGTCATTGCAGTTGTTATTTTTATTCAAAGCAAACATTTTACCAAACATGTCAGCAGCGTGAGCTTGAGCGCATGTGCCTTTTCAATTTTCATATGGTGGGATTCAAACTTTTTTCCTTTAATATTTCCTTTGCAATTTAGCAAGTATATAATAAAACAAATAGAACAGATTTTTTCCATGCTCTGTTCAGTCACATAGCACTTAGGAAGTACCGAGAGCAATCAAGAAGTGTGGAGAGCACTCACCTATGACTTGTGCTCTCTTTAAACTTCTTTCATGCTCTTGTCACTTCCTGCATGCTGTATTACTGAACACTCTAGTTGTTAAATAGAGTGGTTTCCATAAACCTGTGAAATAAGAACTAATAGTTATGTGTACTAATCAAATGAGAACAAAAGAAAACAATAGAATTAGAGTCTACTAATGTGTTTTAGTTTAATATCTGTTTTACAGGTTTATGAAAACCACCATTAACAAATGTCTTATTTATTTAGTTTGTAAGAACTCTGAAAGAGAGAATAGTTGTACCATCAAAAGATGACCCCAAACCAAACCATGTAAGTGTAATTGTACTATTTATAACATTGTTAAGCTGAGTCAGTGATGCTAAAGATCTATCTGAATGTAGATCAAAAGCTTTATGCAAATAGTCTATTAAAACAATTTTTTTTACACTAATAGATAAGACATTTGTATAGAAAATTGAACATAGAACAATTATCAAGATTTGTGGGTGAACACCAAAAACTTTCTGTGGAAGAAAAAATCTCCTTGTCTAAAGAGTACATGAAATGCCATAAAGATGGACTTCAATTAGGTAAATACAGTGTGAACTAGACATTCTCTGAGCAGTTCTTTTTACTAGTCCAGGAAAATGGTGTAGAATTGTTCAAATTGGGGTAACAATCATGAAATTTGGCACACTGATAGAGGTTCATGTCCTGAATAAATTTGAATATGGAGCCACCTCGGAAATCAATTACTTTACATATCGATAGGCATGGAATTAATGAACTCAGAAACAGAAAAAGAGCATCTAGTGTTAATGCTAAAAGGTGTGATTAACTATAGTGATAAGGTAGAGTATGCTAAGTAATTTTTAATTGAGAGCCACGCCCTCTAATGGCTACTTGGAGAATTATAGCTATGGAATACATTATATCTGAAATTGATACAAAAGGAGTTTCCTCTTGTGGTAATCTTGCAAAATGAAGAAGCTTGGACCCAAAGTTATCCTGGATATGGGCGACACCCAAAAACAAGTAGGTACTTCTAGTTTTATAGCAATAGAAAATATCATTGATAGAATGGGTGAAATATACCTTTAGTTTTAGGGTATAACTGTCACAGTGAAAGCAGTAATAATGTAGAATAATAATAATAATAATAATAATAATTGCTGCGAGCGAAGCGAGTAGCCTCCTATTCGGAACACAGTGTAATCTGTGGATGTCACTAGATGAACATGCGATACATACGATCAGCGATTCACATTTTTCCCTAAATAAACCAGCTTTTTAAAATCAGTTAGTTTTATAATCAGCCGTTTGACATTGTTTGAAAAATTGCTTTACTCAAAGTGCTAAATATTTTGAACTGTGTGTGTCCGACACTGATCCTTGTAGTTCAATATTGAAGGTCAACTAGCCATGAACTAGCAGTGTTCGTCACACAACGCATAGCACAGGAGATAGACAAGAAACATTTGATATATCAGACAAAGCGGTGTACTTTCGTAAGTTTTAGGGGAACAGCTCTGCTCGCAGCACTTCACTTTCTATTAGAAATAGCTAGTAATAATAATAATTTATTATTTATAGGGTGCAAAATTCATATGAATATGCTCTAATGCGCCTATAAAATAATCAAATAAATTACTACAACACAATAGATCAAAAATAATGTATAGAATATAATTCAAATATTTTGCGATAAAATGACTGAATTATGATTGTTGAAACCTTTTCTGGGAAAATTTTAGCTTGAGATCCATTTGTAGGCAAGAAATTTGGCTTTGAAAAGCAGCCCACCATTAATTTTGAACTCATGGCCAAGACAGTGATTGTTCGGTCAGCGGCTAGCCCCAGTGTGACGTCACAGACTCAACCAGGAAGCTTCGATCACACTAGTTCTTTGTGATTTCTTTTGAGATTTTCTTTCTGCTTTTGGCGTGTGTTAGCTATATTTCGAGAAGATTTTATGCTTTAGATGGCTCAAGCAATCGTCTCGCTTCGATGCAAAGGCACGGCTACCTTCCAAGATGGCGCAGGGAACTGTGAAGGGGACTATTCAGCATATGATTAGCATAGAGCCATGCCCTAATAGGTACTTACAGATTAATAGTTGCAGTTTCTTTCTAGGGCCACTTTTCGTTTTAGTTATCGACTTTTATGATATATAGTATACCATAAGTACTATTCTGTAAGTACTCTATTAGGGCGTGGCTCTATGCTTATCATATTTCAAATTAAATTATTTACTACTTTCACTACCACGGTTATACACTAAAACTAAAGATTTTTTTTGATGATCTTTTAACGATATATTCCATTGCTCTAAAACTAGAAGTACTTGCTTTTGGGTGTGGCTCCCCTCCATATCTAGGATTATTATGGGCCTAAGCCTTTAACATTGTGCAAGATTTTACATTGACACCACAAGAGGAAAAGCCTTTTGTATCAATTTCAGATATAATGTATTCCATAGCTATAATTCTCCAAGTAGCCATTAGAGTGTGTGGCTCCCAATCAAAAATTACTCGGCATACTCTACCTTACCATTATGCTTAATTACACATTTTTGCAAAAACAAAAACAACAACAACAACAACAACAACAAAAAAAGGGGGGGGGGGAAAGAAAAAGGAAAAGAAAAAAGAAAGAAGAAAAAGAAAAAAGAAAAAAAAAGCATCTAATGTTAATGCAAAAATGTGTAATTAAGCATAGTGATAACAAGCATGAAATTTGGTACACTGATAGAGGTTCATGTCCTGAGTAATTCTGTATATGGAGCCACCCCAGAAACCAATTATTCATTCTGTTCTGTTCTATTCCATTGTCTTTTTTCGTGGTTGCCCTCTTTTCTCCTTTTCTTTCCCATCTATACGTTTCTCCTATCCTCATTCTTTACATTCAATTATGATTATTTTAAAACTACTATTTATATTCTGATTAAAGAAACATCTAAATATACCTATTTATTACCTATATTTATACCTATTTATATATACTATTTATATGCTTTTAAATTTAGTTGAGCTGGGTTTCCATTGTGTTTAAATAGCATTTTTTGATGATTGCAATTTTGTTCTTATAACAGGTACTGATTTGGAATCTACAGAAGTTCAGCACAGTGATGGTTATGCTCTACTTGCTGTGCACTTGTTGTTAGATATCAATGAAGAAAAAGGTAAATTATTAAACAGGTTAGAACTATGGCTATCAGATGGGAAATATGTGGGAGAAAGGCTGGAAGAGCCACACAGTTTTGTTTTTGGAAAAAAAGTCAATGATGCTGTATGAACAATAAAAAGAAAAAAAAAAACATTAAAAAACAACTCTATTTGACCCTGTGTTTGAATTGTAACAAGACACTCTATTGAGCTCTATTGGGTTACTGGCAGGTAGGCTTTACTGTACATACCATTGTACAAAGCAGCCTCTTAAGGTAATTCCATAGTTTTGCATTGCACCTGCTCCACTGTGCATTCATGATTGTACCATGGGCAAGTTCATGCACACAAAGTTTTGAAGATGTCGGCCATTTAGATGAAAATTACAGTAAATAACTCTGAAAACATCAAAAAAGACTATAAACACTGAGAGATATTCCATACTTTTTGGTCTAGACTCGCCCTAGTCCTCCCTCTGTCAAGCCTATTTTGAAGATTAAATTCATACTTTGGCAAGCTGTAGTGTAAAAATGAACACAGTGACCTATCATTTATATTTGAGTTTTGGAATCAGTAAAGATTATTTAGTAACTGTATGAAATTTCATTAAAAATCTATGTTTGGTTTTATTTCTATGGAATTACCTTAACAAATTTGGCCAACATATACTGAATTGCATTTTGCAACATGGAAAAAATTTGATGGAATTGAGAAGTTAAGCTACCTTTAAGGTGGCTGGACCCTATTTCGCCAGTGCGCGGGTAGTCGAATTGAAGCGGCTATTAATTGCGTTACAGAATTAAGTTGACCAAACTTTTTACACACACCTACTACAAATGGACCAAATTTTATGATGATGCTAGTTTGGTTGAAATCGGAGCTTTTTTAACATCAAAATTGTTATACACTTGATTTGAAATTTTGCCAATTTTCTCAAAATCCTGACCTCGACGAGCAAAACGATTTATGAGACTTTGTAAATCAAATGTTTGTCTATAATGTGAGAGCGTTTCAAGAAATTCTATTAAGCCGATTTTGAGTAAAAACGGAGCAATTATTTTACTTTGAAGAAATTTAAAACCGCGGGTGCTCTACTAAAGTAATTTTATAACCATAATTTTCCAAAGAAAAGTTGCAATATTTTTGGTTCTAAATAATACCAAGGCATGGTTCTTTATTTTGTGAATATGTCATCGTTTTTGCAGTTTTTGATTGCCGTTGAGACGACTGTACGTAAAGCACTAAATTCCTGCGTTTAACTCGGAATTTCGACATACACGTTAATAATACTGGTTCTTGAAAACTAGTAGATGAATTTTTTTTTATTTCTCGATATTGAATATTCAATCCTTTACCAGTAAGGTGTGTAAATTACAAAGGCATTGAAGTTTTTTAAGACCATTAAATAATTTTTTAAACATTGCCATATGTGCATCTCTATTCTCCGAGTTGTTGCCGGTGTTTGATTATGCATGCCTGCATGCGTGTCGCTTTGGCGCCTCGTGCAAAAAATGCAAATATACATGGAAAGTCACGCCAGTGATATCCAGAGTAACGCTGTACGTAGCAGTTCCTTACTACAGTTTCTAGAACTATGGTATTTCCTTGTACAAAAAGAAAACGGAGAAGTGAAATATTGCTGGAAAACACATTAAAGGCTAAAAAGGCGAAGAAAAGTAGTTCACCAGTCCAGGTAACTTGGAAGACTTCCATGTATTTGCATTTTTGCACGAGGTGCCAAAGCGACACGCATGCAGGCATGCATAATCAAACACCGGCAACAACTCGGAGAATAGAGATGCACATATGGCAATGTTTAAAAAATTATTTAATGGTCTTAAAAAACTTCAATGCCTTTGTAATTTACACACCTTACTGGTAAAGGATTGAATATTCAATATCGAGAAATAAAAAAAAATTCATCTACTAGTTTTCAAGAACCAGTATTATTAACGTGTATGTCGAAATTCCGAGATAAACGCAGGAATTTAGTGCTTTACGTACAGTCGTCTCAACGGCGATCAAAAATAGCAAATACGATGACATTTTCACAAAATAAAGAACCATGCCTTGGTATTATTTAGAACCAAAAATATTGCAACTTTTCTTTGGAAAATTATTGTTATAAAATTAATTTAGTAGAGCACCCGCGGTTTTAAATTTCTTCAAAGTAAAATAATTGCTCCGTTTTTACTCAAAATCGGCTTAATAGAATTTCTTGAAACGCTCTCACATTATAGACAAACATTTGATTTACAAAGTCTCATAAATCGTTTTGCTCGTCGAGGTCAGGATTTTGAGAAAATTGGCAAAATTTCAAATCAAGTGTATAACAATTTCGATGTTAAAAAAGCTCCGATTTCAACCAAACTAGCATCATTATAAAATTTGGTCCATTTGTAGTAGGTGTGTGTAAAAAGTTTGGTCAACTTAATTCTGTAACGCAATTAATAGCCGCTTCAATTCGACTACCCGCGCACTGGCGAAATAGGGTCCAGCCACCTTAAAGTAACTTAAGTAATAACAGAGTGATGATTAACTAAGCAGACTTAACATATCATAACTTACCTCATTTTTTAGAATCAGATGAAATGGTCTGGCACATCTTTATATTCTTAGAAAGTGTCCTAAAAGCAAGTCCATCAAATCACAATATCAAACTTCTTCTAATTAAAATTTATTGTTTAATGGGTAAGCCATACTTAATTGTTTGCAATGTCAAAGTGCTACTGCTGGGTTGCCAGTGATATCATCCAACATAATCTATAAGATCTTGAACATAAGTTCCTGAGCTTTCAGACCTAAGCGGTCCATCATCAGAGGTTAGAAAGATAGAATTGCTTACGATAATTGTATCATTCTTCATTTTCCAGTGAAATAGGCTTCCTTGTGAAATATTATTATTATTATTATGATATTCTTATCTCTGATGATGGACCAGCTTATTGAATGATTGAAACCCAGTTGCCTTAATTGCAGTGATTGTTAGTTGCAATTGTGACAAACTACAAAATGGTGGTTAGATAAGCTACTATTGCAAAACACATGTAAATGTGCAATTAAAATAAGCATTCTTGACAATATTGTGATTGATGTTTAGGTGCTGCTAAGCCCAGTTTAGATCTCTTTGATTCAATGGAAATCAAGCACATTCAATTAGATACATTAGGGTATGTATGTGTAAGGTTGAAATCAAGCACATTCTATTAGATACATTAGGGATGTATGTGTAAGGTTGAAATCAAGCACATTCAATTAGATACATTAGAGTATGTATGTGTAAGGTTGAAATCAAGCACATTCTATTAGATACATTAGGGATGTATGTGTAAGGTTGAAATCAAGCACATTCAATTAGATACATTAGAGTATGTATGTGTAAGGTTGAAATCAAGCACATGCCATTAGGGTACACATTAGGGTACATTATTATATACTGTAACTTGCTCAAATGGTATAACATGATATTAACAGCTGTTTCTTTAATGTTTCAGATATTTTGTTAGTAGATATTTGTTCTGTCTTGGACACTTTGAGGCAGCATTATCATTGTACACTTCAACACTGAAATACTTCTTTGGGAATCAGAAAGATGTAAGCACAAACTTTGACCTTTTTTATTTTGTTTGTAATAGTGTTAGTTTCCTCACCTAGATATTGGTATAAATTTAAATTCTTTTGTAATTATATACCGTGTAAATGACTGCCATGTCCGTTGTTGGACATGAAAATTTTTACAAAGTGTTTCGTCTTTTTCAGAGTCCAGAATATTTTATAGCAGCTTACAAATATGGATCTTTTGAGAAGGTATTAACCAACGATATACACTAATAATATCCTTTATTATATCATGTCACTCCTCAAAGGCTTCTCTCTGACAAACATTTGCTGGCTCAAAGTTTCGAAGCAGCCTCCTCCATAAGATTGAGGCATCTATTAAACATGAAATGAAATGAAGTGAAGACTATAATGTACTGATTTACAGCCTGACTTTTCTAAACGTGTATGCACACAAAAGCCTGAAGTAAAGTATTGATTTACAGACTATTTGATATTTACCAGATACCAGAATTTGAACAATTCAAGACAAGACTTAATTTCTCAGCACATTTCTCAACTGTTACATATGAAAAACTCATGTTGGAAATGCTGCAAAAAGCTGCAAGGTAACTCCTGTGAACTGCTATGGTAACTGTCCTTTTACCAGAAAAAAAAGTGGCCTTTGTATAGTTGTATGCCAGTGATGAGTAAGCAAATCCAACTCTGAAACATAGTCTGAAGAAATGAGCTTCTGAGGCATACATTGTACTTGTAGAAAAATGATTGATAGATGAAAGATATTGAAAGATGAAGAAATCATTGCTAGTAGCATATTTGTTCTGCTTCTGTATGCCATAAGAATATAGTCTAATTTAGTATCAGACCCTGGGAGGGGGAAAAAGGAAGGAGTAGAAGGGTCTACCTCTTTCCCCTGTTCCTCTTTTCCCCTCCCCTTCCCCTAAAAAAGCCTGATACTCAGGCTAAGTCTAACCTCCACTAATTAAACAGCATCTCAACATAACAACAGTCAGCAATCCCTAGTGTTCTAGCCATCAATCTGATCCTATATACTTATTGACTGAGTGGGAGGGCCAGGCAGGAAAATATTTTTTTTATTGGGTTTTTCCAGACCACCTTTGAAAAGCTGTCTGGCCCCACTGATGTCACTTTATGCAAAGGTTTTCATAAGTGCACACGGTTCAAAATATGGTTCATATGATACATACATAAATAAATACATTTATTCTATATTGAAACCTCCAAAATGACCACTTGTTCTGTCCTCAGTGGCAGTGGCAGTTAAGGAGGTTCAAGTGTACTCACATTAACAATCAGAGTTTGGATAAATGTTAATGCAACAGCTCTCCTTTCAGCCTTGCAGAGTCGCAAAACTACTTTCATGAAAATAGCATTATAGAGAAATGCCCCCTAACAAGTAAGATGAATGGATGTTTTTAATCATTTTGTAATTCTATATATCATGATTTTAATGGTACCTCTTTGAATTATGACGTTAATTACTGTTGCCATGGCATTCAAGGTTGTTTGTCATTGTTACCAAGGATATTGTTGCTAGGTGTGTGATATGTATACAAAATAATTATAATTTTGTTGTGTAATTGCAGAGGACTGGACATCTGATTTAATTGACAACAGAGATCTTAGAGTTTTGCAAACATGGGACCCACCAGATAAGTAAGCAGAAGCTATTGAATCTGCTTGTTTTAATAAGTTATCCTTTATTATATCAGTTTATCAATACATACTCTATTTGACTTACTGTACTTTTGTCTACTTAATTGCAACTTGAAACTGCCTGAGCTTTCACTGTTATTGTGTCTAGAAATTAAGCTGATATTCTTTTGATAACCCACTTGAAAGAACATACGTTTTTACTTTGAATTAAACTAAAATGTAACAAAATGTGTATAGTTAACAAAGCACCCCTCAATGTCAACTTGTTTTTTCGATTTTTATATCAAGATTCCTGTAACAATTCAGTGAGTTTGGGGTACATAGTTTATATGACTCTTATTGAAATGTAGATTTTTTGGGCAGAGGGTAGCTAGTTAGTTAACTATATTCATCTTCAGATAGAAATAATCGGTTTCCGATTTTCATCCAAGTGGGCCTTTAATATCCCAGGCCTTAATACACTTGATTTGACTGTAATGTCCACATATGTGATGCCAGTGATGAACTTGCAAATCCAACTCTTATTGCTAATGACATGAGGAAATGAGCTTCTGAGGCAGCACCAATGAATCAACTAAATAAATACACCGTCCTATCAATGTCTTGCCCCAACGGGGAGTGTGGGCACACCAAGGGGCTATTGACATTTCTCATATATCTTTTTGTCAATTGTCCCCACTCTGGAGGTGAATTTGCACGTCAATATTTGTTAAATGCCCCCATGTATAATATAGTAAAACTGTTATTTACAACTGTGAGGTTATATTATATTCCTTGAACATTTTAACTGAAAATCTCGGCTACATTATCTCAGATTCTCTCACTTGTTAGTACAATACATGTTAAACTAATATTATACTGTAGACACCCTTGACACATAGCAAGAACTGTAGGCTTTGTGAGCCCAACACAAACCTGATGGTACCAGCCCAGGCAGCCATCACATTGCACTCACAGTATATCAGATATGTCAGCATGAAGTTGTGGTTGATTTTCAAGACAAGCACTCCCCACTGGGGCAAGACATTGATAGGTGCATAACTACTGCAAACAGTTACGGTAGTTCCGGAGCCTTAGATTTCATCAATGAATTTCCTTTAAAATCCTGTCATTTAAAGATAATTATTTGGCAAGTTAAAAACTGGGAAAAAAGAGGGGGTCACCATATTGGTTTCTGAGCTATAAGATGTCGTAAAAGGTGGTATTTTCAATGATTTGCAGCGAGTTTCTTGAAATGCACGTAATCCACGTGGTCTGAAGAATGCAAACAAAATTTTTCTGAGAAAAGGCCTGGACCATCTCAAAAGATAGATCTGAGGTTTATCTAGCAGTTTTGATTGTATGTATTGTTTGATGAGTGGCAAATATGATTATAAGGGTATTCTAGAATCAAATTCCTACCCAATTAGCACTCTGAAATCGAGTACAGAGTTTTAAAAATTGTGGAAAATTTACGACAATCCCATCAATGAAGTTGTATTTTAAATTTATGTTTTAAATCAAAAAAGTGATAAGTACTGTCTTGAATAAAAAGAAAAAACAAGGGCCACCGTGTTATTTCAAGAGTTAGGAAAGCACAAAAGAGAAAACACACCGAAGACGAACACCAAATATCACCCATTTTAGCGACTTTCTTGCCTGCTTTTTTGATGGATAAGATTAACTAAATGTAAAAGTTCGAGGTTAAATACCTACATTACATAGTGTACAAGGTTTCTTGACTAAATTGTTTTTAATATTTGAATGACAATATTTATCTCTACTAAAGTTAGAGTTTCTACATTTTCAATTGCTTGCTTATTAATAATAATAATAATACAATTTATAAAGCGCTTATCCAGTGCTGCTCTAAGCGCTCTGAAAATAATATATAAAAGACAGAAGTTACAAATTAAAGGCTATTTTAAATAAGTGAGTTTTAAAGATGTTTTAAATGAAGACAAGCTATCACTGTTCCTGATTGACGATGGAAGAGCATTCCAGAGCTCAGGTGCAGATACGGAGAAAGAACGATAGCCATAAGATTTTAGTTGATACTTTTTATGTTCAAGAAGAAGAGAAGAAGAAGAACGTAGACGTCTTGGTGGATGATAACGAGAAATCATTTCAGAAATGTATGATGGAGCCAAGTCATAGAGTGATTTATATGTGATAAGAAGAATCTTGAATTTGATACGGTCAGCAACAGGAAGCCAGTGTAATTTGATTTAATTTTATTAGTGCCTAGACTTCCCATGGTTATACCAGTGGTCTCTAATAAAAGTGTGCATTTGATTGCACGCGGGAAATGTGGATTAGCAAGGGTCTGGAACTACCTTAAATGTGTTACAAGTGGCCTGCAGAGCAAACACACGCACATTTTATCAATTTGTGAGTTGATATAAACTATATGGAAATCATCAAAAACAAATTTATGGATGGTTGAATACATGAATAAAAAAAAGGTTTGTTAACTTGTTTAATTTTCACTTTCAGATGTTTAAGCAAAGAGCAAGAAAAACAGTCATTTGAACATGAAGTAGGTACATTATTGTGTTTGGAAGATAACTGTAGACTGAAGCATAAATTATTATTTACCCCAAAACTCAAGTAAAAATTCTTTTTTTCCTCTTCTTTGGATGATTGGCAAAGTTAACATCAAAACTGAAAAATGTTTGATTTCAAGACTGTTTTTGAAAAATATAATATTCAAACTGGATGATAATGTGTTGGGATTTAAAAAGTTATGGAAATGTATGCAGGGAAAGGGAACCAGCACATCAGCTATGAAGACCATAGACAACTTACAGTTTGTGATCAGATTGACTGTCTATGATGTGTCATTACAATCCAACTCTGAGGATTAATTTCCCCTGAGGACATTGCTTAGTCTGAGTCAGTCAAGTTCTCATAACACTATTATCTCATACATTACATCTTCTATCATACTGAAATATTATGAATTCCTATTATGTGCTCAGGTGTTTTGGATTAGGTTAAGATGTCTTACACTGAGGGCTATTGGTCAGGCAGTTAATTTACTGCCCAAGCAAGTTGTAAACAATGTTAAAACAGATGAAAACAAAGCTGACCAATCACTAGAGGAAACAGTAGATGCCATTGAAGAGCTGTTGGAAGAGATTGAGAAACCCCCTGGATTTGATAATAGGGTATGTATGAGTGAATGGATGGAACATAACTAAATGAAACACCCTGGATTTGATAATGATATAATATGAGTAAAAGGATGGAAGATGACTGAATGAAACACCCTGGATTTGATATTAGGATATGTTTGAGTAAATGGATGGAAGATGACCTAATGAAAAACACCCTGGATTTGATAATGGGATATGTATGAGTAAATGGATGGAAGATGACCTAATGAAAAACACCCTGGATTTGATAATGGGATATATATGAGTGAATGGATGGAAGATGACCTAATGAAAAACACCCTGGATTTGATAATGGGATATGTATGAGTAAATGGATGGAAGATGACCTAATGAAAAACACCCTGGATTTGATAATGGGATATGTATGAGTAAATGGATGGAAGATGACCTAATGAAAAACACCCTGGATTTGATAATGGGATATATATGAGTGAATGGATGGAAGATGACCTAATGAAAAACACCCTGGATTTGATAATGGGATATGTATGAGTAAATGGATGGAAGATGGTTGAAAGAAAAACACCCTGGATTTGATAATGGGATATATATGAGTGAATGGATGGAAGATGACCTAATGAAAAACACCCTGGATTTGATAATGGGATATGTATGAGTAAATGGATGGAAGATGGTTGAAAGAAAAACACTTTGGATTTGATAATAGGATATGTATGAGTAAATGGATGGAAGATTTTTTGATAGCATCAATATTTGTTGGGTTATAAGAAATTAGATAATGGCCCCCCACCCCTCCCCTCCCCCAATTACTATAGGAAGCTATAGGAAAACAAACTCCTTGGTGAACATTTTTCAGTAATGAATTAAATCAATCCATTTTTGTCTTAAATCATTTTACTCAATAGCTTCTAAAATTGTCAGTAATTCTGATTTTGAATTTCAATTTCAATGAGGGGAGATATATTAGGAAACGTTTAATTATGACGTCATTTGATGACGTCACAAGTATTTTTCTTTTTGTTTAACATATGCAATGAGAGAAAATTATTCCCAAAAATGTGCTGCAGCATAGTGTGTTTTCACCATTTCTTTCTTTCTCATTGTGTATTCTTGTTGTGTAGATTACATTCTACGGTCCTGCTCCATCACATTTGTACATGACAAGAGAAGAAAAACATACAAAACTAGTTCTGGAAGCATTAAGATTGTGTCAATGTGCCAATGTATTGCACCAAGGATCAGGTAATTTGGACTTCTAAGGCCTGGTGGAGGGGCAGGGTGATTGGAGGGTATTTGGGGGAGTGGAAGTAGCACAGACAACACTATTTATCAATAGTAATTAAATGATGATTATCAGGACAGTTATTTTTTTCATCTTCATTACCAGGGGCGGATTTAGGGGGTGGGCCCAACGGGCCGCGGCCCCTCCTTTTGATAAGTAAAACAAAGAAATGTTTAGCTTTATTACAGACTGAATAGAAGGTTTTGTCAGATCTGTGAAATTTTCCGGCCCCTCCTTTTTTTGATTCCTGGATCCGCCCCTGATTACCCATTAAAAGTGAAACCAAACCATGAAAAAAATCATGCAAAAAAAAAAAACAAAATTGCACTAAAATCCAATTAAATTATTATTAAATTAAATTATTTAAAATGACCACTTCATGGCTCATGAAAAATGGAGAATTGAAGAACTAGTCATGAATCCATGTGAGGATGCCATTAAATTATGGCTTATTCATGGCTCATTTTTAATGGCAATTAAAATTTTTGTGGCCCTCTCCTCAGCATTTTCATGGCCATTAAAAAGATATACTTTATTTTCATGTGGTACTTACTTTTACGACAACTTCTTGGCTTTGAGAAAGTATAAGTATTCTATGGGCCATGAAAAAATCTTTCACAAAATTCCCATGAAATTTATGGGTTCAATAGAGGGCATGAATTTGGGAAATGCAATATTCATGGGCCATGAAAATAGGTTCACAAGTTTTTCAGGAGTTTTTGATGGGATTTTTATAGAACAACAGTTAGTAGTTGATCTTCAGTGCCATTTGCACAGTCATATGAAATCTTCTCTCTTAGGGAAGCAAGGGTGGCCGAGTGGTGAGAGCGCCAGTCTGTCACCGCTGTGGTCCCTCGTTCAATCCCCGGACGGGGCATCATATGTGGCTTGAGTTTCTTCTTCATTCTCTCCCTTGCTTCGAGGGTTTTTTTCAGGTTCTCTGGTTTTTCCTCCCTCAGTAAAAATGAACTAGTTTCAATCTAAGCTGTGCTCTGTGATCAGACATGAGTTGTATGGTGGCTGCTACGTGTATGTGTATGTAAATTTGTATGTAAATGTGTGATTGTTCAATTGTCTCATAATGAAAGCGCCCTTGTAAATCTTCGACTCGATCACGTTGAGCTGCGCCCTTCGTAATTCAGCACTTGGCTGCGAGGAAGGGCGATGGGCTACCCCAAATTTATTTATTTATTTTAGCATATTTCATCACTTCAGTCTCAGTCACACTAGGAATTGACACACCTCATTTTCCTGAGAGAGCACCACTCTACTTGCAGGTCATACACTGTATACATTGAGCATTTATTCCATTCCATAACTAGTATTATGTATTTTGTTGCAGGAAACCAAGAACGAATGTGCAGGAAAATTGTAGATGTAGTACAGTTTATAGAGACTACTATTAAAGGCAAGTACATTGTTCTATGGTATAACTCCCAATGCTCTCTGACGTTAAGTCATGAGGTAGAAAGAAACATTCTTTTATACTTTCTATAAAAGCTACAGTGCTATACGTTAGACCACTTCCATCCCAATAGGCTTACTATCTGTAACAAACAATTATTAACTTAATGTAATTGTGCTGAACATCAGCTCCAATGGACTTGTGATATCACCCGGAATGCCAGAGATTGGCTTGCATTACCTTTCATTAATAATTTAATACTGTATCTAGAAGGATTACTTGCCAAACCTCTAGAACACTATGCAGGGATGTGCTGTTCTTGATGAGGTTTGAATGAACCCATTTGATTGATGCAGCCTAAGCCAACCAAATAGATTTCCGCCTTGTGCTCCAGTCTACAGGTTCCTAGGTCAAATGTCAGGTATTATGAAGTTAGTTAGCAAATCCTGTTATTATGAAGTTAGTTAGCAAATCCTTCATTGTTATTGAATTTAGTACAATCAGTGATATACTGAGGTTGTTTTTGAGAATAGTGGGAAAATCTTTCTTGTTTACAATGAAAATGCATCATTACATCATCAAAACACAGTTATCATTATAAATAAATATTGACCAATAGTAGGCAATGTTAGAACTTGCTTAAAAATAACAACCAATCAAAAGCCATGTTCAAAACCCTGACTAAAATCATATAAACAACTTTTCTATTGGAATAGCTGCATCAGTCAACTGGTGCAGAATTCCAGAGGTTTGGCAAGCAATTCTTCTCAGATAATTATTATTAATTTATTGACAAAATGTAATACGCAAGCCCAATCTCTGGCACTCTGGGTACTGTCATACTGATTGGCCCATTAAAAGGACTCTCAAAACAATGTACACAACCAATCAACAACCTACAGTTGGTATTTTAATTTACTGTCTATGATGTGTTATTACAATCCAACTCTGATGATTAATTGCCATGAGGACAACAGATATCTTCTGAGACAGTCTAGTTCATAAGTCATGTATAATGAAGTGTTGTACTATAGCTACTTGATGCTGGTATTGTCTACTTACAGATATTACAACAAACTGTATATCAAAATTAACTCTGAAGAATGGTGAAAAGAAAATGTTTAATGGCCATGTACTAGAACCATTGGTGCATCTTGTTGAGGTACTGTTTTGTTGTTATCTTCTACTCTGCTCAACAACCTTACACCGGCCTACTTTGGTGGTATCACTGAGATTTCATAGGAAAACCTTTTCCATGGACACTGATGGTGATCTCAGGATATCAAAACATTTGCTTCTACGTTGCCATTGATAATTATTAGTTTTTACTTGCAATGGAAAAACCTGTAATTAAAAGTAATAGTTTTTTAATGACATTTTCCATTTTCCGTAGTGTGATTGAACTAATTCTCTAACAGAAATATCTGTATATAGTTTGTGAGCTTGTCACTTGTGATAATGATGTTATCTTCTTTAACAGTCTCTCAGCCACTTGGTTCTCTTGGCATCTGTGTCTTGTACATTACTGCACAAAGTTACAACTACAAAAAAAGCAAAAAAGGCCACAAGTGCACACTTGGTGAGAAACTGTTGTTAGTTATATTATGCATTGTAGTATATTTATATTAGGTATATTATTATACTAGGTATATTTATACTGTTGATGTACATACTTATAACATGTTTTTTTGCACTGTAGCCATACATGCTTGAAATCAGAGCGGTATTCAAGTTAGAGATATATTTAAAAATCATTATTATATAACTATGACATAATTTTACCAAATAAGGATGAGAGAACTAAGCAAATATGAGGCTGCATTACATGCAGTATTACATAGTTGAAAACTGGTTCGCCATTTTTTTGTTTTTGGAAAATAGGGGAACTAAGAAGCAGTTATACATATATAATAAGTCCTTATTATTAAATATTTCCTGCTACCTCATGTTGTACGTTACGTGATTGTTCATGTGATAACCGGTTGTAAAGTGGTTTTCAACGTGTTTGTGAATGTGACTGCAAGCTAATTGTTGTTTGTTGAAAGTGCCTAAATCCTGATTGAATGACAGGCTAATTTAGTCTTTTTTGACTTCATACTTTCAGGTGGACTTGAGAAACTCATGTAAAAGCTACATTGACACATTGAAGTCATCCACTGCCATGCTTTATTCTTCAATAAGTGAAATCCAAGTCACAGAATTATCAGCTGAACTATTGGAATTGAGTCTCATGGAAGTGGATAAGGAGGTAAATTATTATTGAAATACTGCAGAACTGAATGTAGGCAAATCCTTTTGTTCAACAGTTTAATACCCAAGATTCTTGTAATTAATATCTGACCAATAATACATGTAACAACAACAACTCTAACAACAACAAAACTAGATAATAAGTAAATGAAAGAAAAAATTATCTACAACTTGTAACAATTAATAATTAGGCAAAAACTAAAGAATTATTATCTAGAAATCTTGAAAATAATCAGTCAATAAGGTCCTAGGATGGCGAGAATTTTCTAGGATGTCTAAATACTGTAATCCCCATGTTATGCAGTGTCAATATTCAAGGATGTTCTTAATTGAATCCCTTTGTTTTTGCTTCCATATTGTTTAACAGTACATCTGGTTCCACATGGAATTCAGTTTTGGTAGATTTTGTGCATCATGATTGGTTGAGAACTGTGCATGATTACCGTATTTACTCGAATAAGCGCCTCCCCCGAATAAGCGCCCCCTTTGGACAAAAAAATATTAATAAGCGCCTCCCCCGAATAAGCGCCTCGCACCTTGTTATAGTATACTAATACCAGTACTGTTGTAGTAGTATATAACATTTATATTATTGATATTAAGAGGAAAGCATACTTTGACAGTTGTGTATGCGTTTCCTCCCGCTGAGTAAGCACCTCCCTCGAATAAGTGCCTCCCCCGAATAAGCGTCCCGTTTTAGACGTGAAAAATTTAATTAGCGCCGGGGCGCTTATTCGAGTAAATACAGTACTGTAAACACACACATAGATGACATCATTGAATCTGCATGCTCCCTGATTGGCTAAAATGTTTTGATGATATTCTATAAGGCAAATAGATTCCATTTTTCAGTGGGTCTGTACTTTAACAGAGATGCACAGAAGACGTCAAAATGTGGTGAGAATAACGGTCATCCCACTCGACTTTGTTTCATGATATACTTTTTTTCTCACCACATTTTGATGTCATCTGTTCATCTATTAGAGTACAGATGCACAAAAAATTGGAAAATATTTGGCAACTAAATACTGTTATGAAAGATGAAATAACCTAGTGAGGCTACTGTTAGTTAGTTTTCCAAATTTTGTTTCTGTTTTCAGACTCAATCTTCTGTGGCCACTGAAATCTGGGAAAAACTTCAAACCAGCTACACTGATTCGATTAAAGAAATTAAAGAACTTTTAAACTCAAAGGTCAACTTTGCAAAGACACTACACCTTTGACAAAATTGATGAAAAAATAAAATAAAATTCAAAGAAGAATTTTACACATGCAAAGGAATCTAAATGGAATTACTGAATTTTTTTAAAAAAGTATCAAATATATTTTCACAGTTCTTGTGCATTTATTTTCCCATTTCCTTAGACATTTAATTTTAGAATTTGAAAAAAAGCAATTTAAAGAATGCAGTAGCCTGCATTCATGGAAGGGAGGAGGGGAACTAAAGGGGACTAAAGATTCTGTTGCAACATCAAGATGTCACTATTTTACAAGGTGAATTATTGTTTGTGCAACCTGTGATGTTTAGCCTAGTGGTTTTCAGTAGTGATGGAAGCATTAGCTGAAGTGGAAGCATAAGACCCTTATGTTCTCATGAAAACAACTCAGTGGAAGTGGAGACAAAAGCCTCATTTTAATGCTAATGAATTATCTTTGCATGCTAAATTTAATTAATTAATGCTAAATTAAATGCTTAATTTTACCTCCAAAGAGAATTTCTGATTGGTCTGTACTTCTGTCTCTGCTTCCACTTACATAGTTCTGGTTTTCACATCGACATACTGTAAGTAACAGAAGCAGAAACAGCAGCATATAAGAGAATGGAACCATTCCATTCCTTTTGCTTCTGATTCCATCACCATTTTTTTTGAATTTCATGATGGAAGACTGTATTATGCTTTGGCCTCTGCTTCTGCTTCCATCACTAGCAAAAAACGTCTTTACTTGTGGGGTCAAACCTTGATAAGTCAATATATCTTTGTTTGAACACCAAACATACTTTATACCCCTTCCCCCTTCCTCATATCAACAAACCAGGAATGTCTGCAGTGTAGGCAGATGTATCAAGAATTGGACATGAATTGGACATGGTTGTCAGTGCCATACCAGTGACATAAATAGGATGAAGAAAGAATTCTGAAATGAACTAAATCTAGGAATTAATTGGTTTTACAGCATGTGCCAGGTCATTTTATAAATTAAAGCACATTTTGGTAGACGATTGGTTTGTGCAGATGAGAAAATTGTATAAAATTTCATGTCATAGAAAATTTGTTACAGAAAATATGTGTATGTAGGACCTTTACATGACTTGTAAACAGCACAAACCATGGTTGTTAGTTCCATATCCTTACTAACAATAGTTTGTGTCATGTGTTTCACAGTCATATGCTATTTACTGTACAAACGTGATGTTGAATACCAAGAATGATGTGAACAACAATAGCAAAAATAAATTAAATGAACAATGTAAAGTTGTAGCTTTATTCATGAGAAAACAGAAAATCATGTTATTCTGAAGGATTTTTTAAATCAGCAGGAGATTTGTCCTGATTTGCATGCAACTTGGATATTCTCTGTGAAAAATAACCTTTATTCTGAAAATATTGGTAAAACATGATCTAACTAAACTAGAAGTTTGATATAAAATATTCATGTCCGACCTTTAAGGGCATAAAATACCTTTAGTTACCTTTTATTTCACCCACTCATATTTTATATAATTATTTCTTAAATCAAACTTCTAGTTCATTTAGGTCATGTTTTACTAAAATTTTCAAATCAAGATAAATATGATTGTGGCTGAGAAAGCTGCGTTAAACCATGTGGGATCCACACAGCAAACATTGTACACATTGCATGTCACTTCAAAATGTAATTTGCTGAAATCGGCATGCACCTCATGCACCAGTATAGTTAGTAAGTTATCTAATACAGAATTGCACCATCAGTCCATTGTGAGAACAATTTTTGAAATAAAAGTGAAATACCAACAACTCAATCTCTCTGTCCCCATTACATTTGAGCATTAACAGAGACTACAGCTTTTAGTGCAACATTGCTGTCTAATTATCAATTAGACAACAGAAAGCCGCGCCCCCATGGCGTTACAGACGCACGAGAGAAAATATAAAGAACAATTAACAAACGTAAGAGTGGCACGAGGCGTAGGCGACTCTAGTTTATTAAGAGTTCTATATATTTTCACAAGTGCGTCTATAATGCAATGGGTAAGCGGCTTTCTGTTGTCTAATTGATTTATAACAGAGCAAATAGTTCATAGATTTTTCAGCCAATCAGAGCGCGCGTTATATGTGTCGCCATCTTAAAAACGATTTGAAAAAGACGGTGATGAAGATAGTACGCACGCAGTGCAGCCCATGGGCAAATAGTTCATAGCTTTCTGGCCAATCAGAGTGTGCGTAAGATTGTAGCTATGTTATAAAAGTTGGTGTATTGCCATTTGTCAAGGTATCCAAAAGGGGTATGTACCATTTGGTCCTATTGCTTTTTATAGACAGGTCTACCCGGGGGGGGGGGGGGACTCCATTGTAAAACGATCGGGTATGCTCGTCGGAAATTTTCAAAAATACCCCTAAAAGATACCGGAAGTCTTTTTAAAAGGGCGTGGCCAGACGATTTTTTAACCCCTAAGAGATACCAGCGATAACAAGCTAATGAACATTTATTGTTATGAACACAAAATTTGATGGTCGACACGCTTTTGTTGGGTAAATTTCTTCCATTTGAGAACAAAATATTAAGCAATGGGCTCTTTTGATATCCTCAGAGAGACCAGGAAATGCTAAAACTCTAAACGTCAATTTTAATACCCTAAAAGATACCAAATCGCTGATTTTTACCCCTAAGAGATACGACGAGCATACCCGATCCTTTTACAATAGAGTCCCCCCCCCGGGCAGGTCTATTGTAACACAAGCAATGAAAGCAGAAGTGAAGCAACATACATGTACACAGACTGAATGTTGCATTTCTCACCTATATGGGTGTCAAAGGACACAACTGCATGAGTTTGTATATTCGATTATAAGCATTTACTAGTTCATAAATTGTCATACATAGCTAATTTTAATGTCTCGTTTTTACTTACACTAAATTTGTACAGGTTATAATAGTAATCTTTGTATAATTCTGTTGAGCTATTAAATTAGAGCGATAACACTTAAACCGTGAAATAACTTAGTAACTAAATAGAGACAAATAGTAGCAAAACCCTTTGTTTTCTATTGTTTCATTAGTACTTTTTAGTTAGTACTTGTTTCACGGTTTTAGTGCTATCGCTCTATTCATAGAGTGATTTTCACCGGACTGTGAAATAGTTACTAAGCTAATAGACACTAATAGACTCTGCACCCATTGTTTGCTTTTGTTGCAATACAACTATTAGACACTATTAAACACTGACTATTAGTAATTGTTTCACAGTCCGATGAAAATCACTCTATTTTTTAATTTACTAATCAACTAATTAATGTATATATTACAATTATACTAAGTTATATTATAATTTGTTACATACTGCATTGTTTTAGTAATATTCAGTAAGTTTACACCTAGCACAGGGTTGTTAGATCACGTACAACTTATTCTTTCATTTCCAAGAGGTCTTGAGATCACATCTGGAAAATTTACTAATTTACTAAAATGGAGACCAAAGAGACAAAATATTTAATTTTAACTTGGTTTGTTGTTTTACAAGTTAGAGTAGTCAAAAACGTGCAGTACACTTGAAGAAACAACAAGCAGGCCCCACAGGTGTTCCAAATATGGGTCTAAGATGTCAAAGTGATCACCATATCTGAAGTTTGTGAACAAAATTTAGTTTGAGCAAGGTATGGGACAGTTGGTCTTTATTTTCCACAAACTTGGGAGGTCTTAATTTTTAGCAAAGACCTGTTAGAAATAAAAACCTCTTCTCTCATTCTTATTACACTAACAGCAGTTTGCTGCCCTCAGAATGAGGTCTTTACTAATAAGTAACAAGACAACTCAGGCCCCCATTTCACAAAGGAAATAACTAAAGGAAATTTGAAAAACTAAACAGTTGACAAAATGAGAAGAAACACCATTAGGCACTAACATTTGAAAAAGGTAAAATACTAGTAAATTGTTCGAAAAGCATCAAATTTTTGGATTTGTGAGTACTCATAAGTTATGCATGCTGTGAAACGGGGGACTAGAAGTGAAAGAATAGGTGTGTTCATGACAGTCTATATTGACTATGGAAGAAGAGTCAGCAACAGTCACTAAACTTGATAACAGGGTTCCCTATACCTTTTGCATGAATCGTGAATGACTGATTTATTTTGATGTGAAATGTGATTAATAAGGCCTAAAATCTTTTTGCATCCATGTGAAAGCAAAGTTTTGAATTTTTTTGTTAATGTGAAAGATATTTTTTAATTATCTGTGACACGTGAAAAGACCAAATATTTTTGCATGATCTCATTTTGCAAAGGGGTATATGGGACCCTGTGAAAATAACTTCAATTCTGTGCTCTGCTAATACTTCATATATAGCTCTAAAAATCTTAATTATGGTAATATACATTTGTAAGTTATTATTTTTACAGATCATATATTTCTGGTGATGTTTTGTTTTTACATATATGTAGATTTGTTTAAGAAAAGAAATTGAAGACAGCTGGCACAAGATAATTATTACAATGTTATTATATGTAAAATTCATGAATTGTTTTGCTGTCAAGCTGACTGACATACAAATAATATCAGGTTTTATGTAAAAATGAACCATAAATTGCAATAACTAAAAGCAATACTGATATTCACTCAAATCTAACTGGTGAGCTAACATCCCTTGAGGACTGCGAGTCCATTTATTTAACAGCAAATTGTTTCACTAAAGCTGTCACTTATATTTTCCTGGCATTAATATTAAGGATAAATTATTTGGCATTTCTTTTTGACATATCCATATTTAATATGTTCCCTTTTTTCTTATAAGTAAATAAATATCAACTGAGCTGCTTAAGTTCTACCCTGGTCCCAGAGGCGATTTAATGGTTCCGAAAGGGGGCAAAGAAGAAGTAGGTAGAAGAAGGTGAAGAGAGAGGAGAAGAAATTGTGATTTTTTTCTCCCCCTCTTCTCCTTTCTCCTTCCTTCTCTCGCCCTTTTCCTCCTATTAATCGCTCTTATTAATCACCTCTGGAACCTGGGTACTTAAGTTCCAAAAAGAATGAAATATCTGCAAGATTTGTATCTGCACTGAGTAAGAATTATAAAAGATCATATATATAGGCATCGTCTTTTGATATAATTGATGTTATTAATTTTTATATAATCAACAATGTTCCTGGATGAAGCAGAAAGCATACGATAATATAATTCACTGGAGTCACATAAAGCAACCTACAGTATAGCTCCCTTTACAAAGGCCATCTGCCTAAGATGGAGTTTACTTGGTGTTACTTCAGACATCTTGTTGAGGCTGCTCAACTTGAACGTCCACAGGATCTTTGTCTTCATCTCGAGGTGGCAAAATCTAAGGACCAAACAATTCTAAGTTAATCCTCAAACAGGACCAAATCAAGGAGGCTCATTTAACAAGTTCAAATTGAAATTCAAGTATAAAATTTAAGAAATTGTTATACCACACAGTCAAGCAACTGGGATTAGTTGAAAGCACATCATGGTCAAGTACCCAAGTCAAGTGAATTGTAGTTCTAAGTTTCAATTAAAAACAAATCATCTGGAGACTTGTAGAGAATCTTGATAGAAAGCTTTTCTGCAATATCGATGAGGGTCTTTTTCCAGTTAAGTTGTAGTCTATATATAGCTACCCACCTGCAGTGGGAGGTTTTGTAATTCTCCACATTGATTTCACCCCTATAAGCCACTACATACATGTACCTTTTGCTATTGTACATCTAGTTAGTGCTAGTTGAAATCAAGTTTTAAAATTTCAACAATAATTCTCTGTTTGAATCCCATTTCATTCTTGGGCTAGGGAAGTAGGAGATTGGGGGGGGGGGGGGAGAGAATATATGTAACCCCCCTTCCTACTTTTTGCCTCTTGCAAATGTTTAAAATTTCCTTCTGCCAGTGAATACTTTTTTAGTGCAAATAAACAGTTGTAAATATATGGTGATAATTAAAAGGTGTTATCCCCAATAATTGTTTCAAGATGGAAGAAAATGAAAGAAAACGACCTGCAGTGATTTCAAGATATTTCAACTTCTACCAAAAGATGTTTAGCCAAATGAGAGAAGATTAATTAGTGAGGCTGTCAATATTTGTCGCCTGTCATGCATGGCCATGCAAAGTACCACTGGTGAGCAGTCTTTTTTTCAGCCAGAAGAATGGACCTGAGATGTGTTTTTTTAATAATGTATTACAAGACAGTGAAAATGAGATATGAATTAAAATAGATCAACATTTACACTCTGGTTATCATGGCACATGGGGATTCATTCTCTTACCCCTGATGTTTCTTAAATAGCTCTTTTAAATTGTAATAGTGTTCTATCTGTTTCAGAGATATGTTCAAGGGTGTCATGCCCTCCTGTATAAATTGTTCACGCAAACGAAGGGGTCCCAAGTATGCATATCACTTGCATGCTTCGAGAGACATCCCTGAATTCACAAGCCAGATTCAACAACCTGACTATGCTTAGCATACATAATGAAAAAAAGGACAAATTATGTTTGGTTCCTCTGCCGAAGTGTTTGATGACAGTGTAGCAACAAACAAACAAAAAACAAAAAAAAAGCTACAAGAAAAATTGGATATTTCCCTCCTTCCAAAAATTGCACTCCTACATCTCTGTCACCATTTATTAGTATCAATGTATTTCTTACCTCAAAAGGGTCAGAGATAGAGATGACTGCCTCCATTTTATAGCTGTAGTAAGCCATGATGTAATGACCAGCTTCTTCTGGTAGACAGTCAAAAAGCACAGCACATCCATTATCTCCATACTCATCACCATCACCTACGGCCCACTCATACATTTCATAATCCCACAGATGATGAAAACCAACCTAGAACCATAAAAATACTATTTCCAACTCATTCAAAATCTGCATTACTAAATAAATATCATTATAAGTAATTAAAGAAAATCATAAATTCTTGAAATTACTAGTAAGAAAAGTGGGAATTCAAATGTTCTGGAAAAAAATTGCTAGTTAAGGTGGCTCACAGTAGTTTTTCATTCACTGTTTCAACATTTTATTTTAATTAGGAATAAATCAACCAAACTTGTATGTTAAATTTATTGAAATCATGGCTTTTGTACCAGATATTAGTTGTACTGATACGTTACACTGATAAGTTTGTGTAAATCTATTATCAAGTTACTGGCAATTATGATTACTGGAAACCCTCTATTAAATCTTGCTTTTTCAAATTGCAAATCAAATTGCTTTTTTGCTTGTTTTTTACTGAACAGTATATTTATTATTGAAACAGTTCTTTTTGAAAACCAGCGCGCACGTGCACTTCAAACCAGTTTGAAGCCTTCAGATGTCATACAGGGCTGAATACGCAAACCAGATGTCTAAACAGTCCTTTTTGCAAATCAGCGCACGCGCAGGAAAAAGAAACTGGTTTGAAGCTTTGACATCATACATGGCCGAATATGCAAACTGGATTTCTAGAGGGTATTACCGTCTAATATTGGCCCTGAAACGATACCTTATTTGGTCAATTTACGTCACAATTGTATAATAAATAAGCTTACAGTATTTTTTGCTATATCCGACTTGTCCATCATTAATTTTAATAATATGAGTACAACCATCTTACCCTGTAAAGTCCTATCCAATCCCAACTGTATGTTTTATAGTTCTTAACAACATACACACAAAGACCATCCTAATAACAATCACAACTCATAATTAGTACTCTCTAGTCTCCTCTAGATCTATCTATTGCACAATAATTTATTAGTACTCTCTAGTCTCCTCTAGATCTATCTATTGCACATAATTAGTACTCTCTAGTCTCCTCTAGATCTATCTATTGCACATAATTAGTACTCTCCAGTCTTCTCTAGATCTATCTATTGCAAATAATTTATTAGTACTCTCTAGTCTCCTCTAGATCTATCTATTGCACATAATTAGTACTCTCCAGCCTCCTCTAGATCTATCTATTGCAGTCTCCTCTAGATCTACCTATTGCACATAATTAGTACTGACTCTAGTCTCCTCTAGATCTACCTATTGCACATAATTAATTAGTACTCTCTAGTCTCCTCTAGATCGAGATCTATATCTATTGCACATAATTAGTACTCTCTAGTCTCCTCTAGATCTATCTATTGCACATAATTAGTACTCTCTAGTCTCCTCTAGATCTATCTATTGCACAATAATTTATTAGTACTCTCTAGTCTCCTCTAGATCTATATCTATTGCACATAATTAGTACTCTCTAGTCTCCTCTAGATCTATCTCCGTGTACAAAGGAGTTTGACTTTTTTTGTTCTATTCTAAAATTTAAAAATAAGGAACACCGATAGAATACAAATATTTCCAAGTTAACATTGTTCAAAATTTATACTGCCTAATGAATCATCATAAAAGATAAACAAGACCCTATACTCCCTTGGAAGCACATGGTTTTGTAGCACACATTTGCATGATGACCAGACAATGATGTTGTTACCTCATTCCCATACCATGGCATGCTCATTAAATCCATTTTCCAGTCAATAGGGTCTTCAATTTTTGGCATAGAATCCTGACAAGTACAGTAAATAGTTTATTGTCAAGTGTTGGATCACTAAACATGTAATTACATGTACATACATGTAAGTTTTAATGTTATCTTACTTGGGATTCATGGGAGCCCTGTGTTTTTACCCTTCACAAATCCCACCGAGGTCACAGATTTTTTTCTCTGTTTTGTTTGGGGCAATAGACTGTAGGGTCTGTAGGGTCACCACTCGGAAAGTTTCCTCAGTGGGATTTCTCTTCTGGCACCGCATCTTTCATTCAAACTTCCACTGATCTATCTCAGTTCTTCTCAGTCTTTCATTACACTTGTTTAATATACACATCCTTTGCCTCCCACCTGAAGGTCTACTGCCAGTAGAGCACTGACAGGCTTGTGATCACTTGGCATATACTGGTCATGTGATTTGTATGTTACAAGTTGGACTGTTTCTGCTTTGGCTTGGTTTTCTTTCCATAATACTCTGTCTGTCCAAGCAGGTTTTCTGAATTTACCACTGAAATACAAGGTCCTTTTTGAAAATCATGGTATTGAAAAAGCTTCCTCAATAAAGATTATTATTATTATAATAATTATTTAGACAAAAATACGCACTTACTGTACTTTGTGTAAAACACTGTCACCCAACTGTTGGCTCCAAAACAGGTGTGAAACTGTTGGGCAACTGACATGCATCTGCCAGGTGACAGTCTCCCAACAGATTTGCACCTGTCACCCATAAACAGTTTTGTACCTTGTGAGTTTCATACCTGAGGCCTGACAGTTGCCGACAGGTGATTTGGTATGCTCTAATATAATTACCCATAAACATGTTCCTAGTGGATGTTTTCTTACAAAATTACCAAACACTATCTGACTACAGTGTACCTACAATCAACCTACAATTGACAGTCTATTGGCTTTATATGGCCATGTAGACACTGATATTAGTTTTCTAAAATATGTAAGTCATGGTCGCACACGACGATCCAAATCTAGTGAAATTAAGTACTTAGAAACACCTTTTTGTAAATCAGTTACTTTTCAGTCTTCTTTTTTCAACCGTAGTGCCAAACTCTGGAATCTCATATGTAAATTAGCTACACCTAGTAATTTTCTTAGTTTAAAGTCTTTCAAGGAATTTGTTACTACAATGTATATATTTTCGATGCTGACAGGCCCTGTACGTGGAGCCTTAATCGTATCTGCGGCTGCCATAGGAACCAATAGGTTCAGCTCAATATTTATTTTATATAAGCTTAGTATTTTAGCTGGGAGGCACCCTGCATGGGACTTCAGGTCCCGTTCGTGCCCACCCATTTGGTCTCTCTTAATTGTATTTTTCATTTACTATTATTATTATTATTATTTTTTCTGTCTATTATGTCTCTAAAGACCAATAAAGTTGTCAAAACAAAAAACATAAACAAAACACTCCTCTAACAATTCATCAATTTGGTAACTACATGGATGTGTTACTTATTAAATAACCCACCTTTCTGTATCCCAGTCATTAGTACCAGGGTTGTATTTATAAGTAGGAGGAAATGACAAAGGTCCTTCTTTGTAGCCAACAAAACAGAAGTTTTGACTCTGACTTTGACGAAGCTACATGAAACAAGATTATACAAACAAATAAGCCCTGACAGCATGAGAATATCGATTTAAACAAAGGTACTGGTACCATGATGACTGACTAGAACTCATATGGATCCATGATACCAAGGAAATAACATGTAGCTCATTGAAGAGGATGTTAACCCTGAATTAATTGCTCTGACCCAAAGGGCCTAGAGTTTAGGATTAATTGCAAATGACTGTTCAGAAAGACACAAGATGACTTAATCCGCACCCTTGCGAAAAAAATGTGATGAGATGAAGATGAACAAAGTAGTATTGGCACATGTACCCCTACTTTCCAGAAAATTGAAATGTCTCCGAACTCCTGTGATCACCACTGATTTCATTAATTAGCTTTTTTCTAGGTGTCATGTCATGAGTGTTGTTATAGAAACTGTAAATACACATGCACTACATACCTGGTCATGTTGCCACAAAGATGAATATTCCTGCCGACTACATAATGCTTTAATATTTTCAGATGATTCATTGATTCTGTAATTGAAGTCACCTAACCAGAATACAAAGCTAAAACAGAAGTATGAATCACATTGTAGCATAAGTTTGTGGACACAATATCATGATGAAATAAGAATAATTGCTATTGATCTATAATTTATCCTGATTGTTAAATAAATGTAATCTTGACTTTTATTTACGTGAAAGTCGAGAATTAAATCAGGGTTTTAGAAAAAAAATTAACTCAATTGCAAAATATACAGTGTATTATCTACATTAAATTTTTATAACAATTATTGTGACATGTTTCCAAAACTTTATTTGTTTACTTACTCGTGCTCTGGAATTTTCTGGGGTGTGCAGTTTGCAAAAGTGATATAGTCTTGCACAGACTGACTCTCCTTCATAATGCAAAAAAATATGTTAAAAAATAACTTACTTTAAACAATATATATCTGATAATTACCATGTTTCTGTGTTCTGTGTACTCTGCATGAGCAGCAAAATGGCTGTTGATGAAACAGAATGACTGACCATACAAAGTAAACCTCAAAGCAATCGCTCCTTTTGTTCCCTGAAATGACCAAAATGCAGAGAAATTATATCACTCAGGCCGTGGGATTCATTACCTGGGTAAAGGGAGTTGCTTTCCTTGTGAGAGAAATTTCATCAACAGGAAGGTTCTGAAGGTTCTTTTTTGTCCATGTTTTCAGAATTTGAAGGTTCAGAAAATGGTGGATAAACCCCCTGGCTGGTAATTAGGTCTGAGATACAACAACAGTGAGATGGGGTGGAGAAGGAAAGTGAAATGAACTTAAAGTGTTTTCTGTTTCAAGAGTTAATTGTACAAGATTTAATTTAGATTTCTGTCTTAGCTCTGGAGTACCAACCACAATCACAAATGTTTACTCTCACTTCCTGTCTAGCTGTAGTCTCCCTTGGTTATTAATAAAACTATTTGAAGTGAAATTTCTTAGCTGCTATCTCCAAACCTGTGACTAACGATGCCATCTTGTTTTTGATTTGGTGCGAGTGGTTCCAGGTTTTTGGGAACCAAGCTGTGATTGGTTAATCAATCGGAAAGTAATGTAAGTTGTGCTTGAACAGCCACTACTTAGGGGAGAAAGCATTGTGGGATGATACTGGTAGCAGCTGTGAGGGAGACTAATCTAGCTGTAAGTTGTCAGTCTCTAACATTGGTTTGTCATCATGTACTTTGTTGACAATGACCTACCAGTAGTCCTAAAAGAGCTGTTTTACAGAAGCCTGGTCGAATCTCTCTGACATGTGACAGATGTCTCATGTGGACAGACACTAAATGGACCATACCCAACATTCTGATGGAACGAAGCTGTAATAAAAACAATTGCATTAATTTTGTTGTACAGGCTCAGGGATTGGGAGCTGAGGGAATGTTGAGTTGGGATCTTAATCATCTTTGTCCACAGTATGAATCCGATTGTCATCTTCATTTGACTGATTAATCATCTGATGGTAGTCATGCCAAATGCCATGTATTTTCCAATTTAATAATTAAATTATTCGTTTTGGAGGCATGATGTATATTTTATCAATAACTGATTTTTCTGACATTTTTAAAAATTCATCCAGAATAGGCAACATCTTTCAGCAGGAAACGTATCAATACTAGAAGATCTAGGATATGAAATTGATGCATATTCAACATTTAGGCAGAAGGGCCAAGATACAAGGTTTGGTGTGTAACATCAGCATTTTTACATGACATTTTTTAGTTTTTAGTGCAAATGGCCCTTCTCAATCCCTGCATGCTGAAGGTAGAATTCTTTTTGATTGATTAGTGGGGGAAGAGGGGGCTGTTTGAAAACATGCAGAGTTCATACCTCATAATTGATACAAAAACAATGACTTTGCACTGAGTTTTTTTCAAAGCCACTCTGGCCCAGTCTCCCAACCCCTCACTGCTTTGACTATATATTGTGTATATAAGTACCTTAACAAGACCATAGGCACCCAAGTATGCCTGCAGGAGTTTAACCCAAGAGTTTTCTTTGATATACTCAATAAGAAGTGACTGCGGCTTAGCATCAACTTCCTGAAGTCTAACAATAACAGTTTGTCATTAGCAAGCTTGTTATAGGAAAGGAGGAAAGTGGTAGAAAATCAGGGATTAGGATAGTCACGTGCCAATCTCACTAAAAAATTTGTTGATCTGGATGTTACAATTATGACCAACATAATACATTTTTTGGAAAAATCTGACTTGTGTGTATTGCTGGGTTTCATCCATTCCTTTGGGAATTCAGAAGACAATAGAGCAGTAGCCATGTTCGATGAACAAACAAGTGACACTAATGAGAAATCTTTTGTTGAAGTTCATCCAAGATGGCTGCCATGACGTCACATGCAACCCAAGAATTGATGATTCTATGAGGTGAATTTCAAAGTATTTCCATGTCAAATATTGAAAGAAATCTTTAAGGCATTGGCAATTGCATGTTTTGGTCTATCCTAGCCCCTGAGACAGCACCATTTTTCTTCAGTTTTCAAAGATTAATTACTAACCCAACAGCAACAATGTCAGGGATGTCTTCATTATTATCCAGGTGTAGCAACTCTCTCAAATCAACATCTGGTGGTTGTGTTGACATGACATTCCATGTACAAACATGAACTCTATAACAAACCCATAAGTCTTAGGAACTATTAACACAAGGTTGATAAACACTGTGACACAATTAATAATTATGAAATGGTATCAAAATATTTGACTTCAAAAGTCTTATACCTATGTTTCTTATACACCCTATCTATCATGTCTCAAAAATAAACCCACAGACTCAGAGTTAGCAGCATTTTTAAAGTAGAAGAAGATAAAATAGTGAACTGTCTCATAAGAAAGCCCATTTTAACTTTGATATTAAAGTGTATTTTAGCACATTTTCTACAAATTTTAAAAAAGCCACTTTCGCGTAGCTAGAGAAGTTTGATTTTGGATACACAAAAAATGTCATTTTGTAATGTACCTACTAAATATAACTTTTTTTAATTTTAAAATATGTTGTTTGAATCATTACAAGAAAGCAAGGTTTGAAAAAAATTATCGTCAAATTTGGGGTAAAATCAGAACTTTTCTGAGAAGGTACTGGGGCGAGTTTTATAAAACTCCCTATTTATCACTGCAAAAATTGCACAAATGTTTAAAAAAAATTTTGTTGTAATTTGAATGAAAATGCTGACAAAATCGTAATTCAGTGCTTTTGAACCATGTGTGGTAGAGGTGCCAGGTGCAAAACAGAGGAATCAGCTTAATCCACATCAGTATGGTTAAATGCTACTGTTGGGTCACGATACTAATTCCTTTTTTAGTATTCTCAGATACAACTACAAAACATTGTTAGCTAGAAGACAACATACAATGCATAACAGCCAAACTTCAAAGCTATGACGTCGCACCATAAACTATCAAAATCACAGGGCCATTCCATTTTATATCTACCTCCCTCCCCCCATTGATGATATTATCCAACAATATCCCCCAGAAATTCATTTTTTGCCCTCTCAGAAAAATATCCAAAATTACGTAAAATTATGAAAGGATCGAAGGCTCCAACACAACAACTCCCCTAGAAACGACTTTTTAGAACCCCCCAGAAAAAGTCATCAATGGCGAGGGGGGGGGGGATGTAAAATGGAATGGCCCACAACTACTAATTTCTTCCAACAGAACACAGCAAAAGAAAGTGTGTTGCCGATATCGGTTATTCTTATTTCCTTATTTCTTTTCGAATTCATAGGCTTAAAAGGCACAACGAACAAACATGTTTATAACAATCGTCAACGGCCATGATTCAAAGTGCTTCAAGTTCCCGCTGCTCTGCAGCGATCGTCATCAAAGAGACCCTAATCTCGTTATACACCTCTTTAAGTAAAACAGTTGTAAGATTTAAAGCAACATAAGGTGACAATCGTCTATTAGATAGCAAATGCGTTGTTTTGGAGCCCAAAATTCATTCATTCAATCACTTGTTGTCAAGTTTCACGATTGGTCTTTTTGTTTTTGGTTTCACTGTTTCGTGTAGATATTACCTTTCTACAATGTCATAAAGCGAAAACTGCAAACATTTTTGAACTGTGAGGAAACATCGAAGTCAGAAAATTTTCGAAGCAAACGATCCAGAATGAGATTTTTTTTTCAGCTCGTTCGTGTACGCATAAAGATGGCCACTTACCAACGGAACTTATTTTCGGTATAATATTGTGTTTTTTAGACTTACCTCAATGCCATTTTATCGTTTTAAATGTAAAAGGTCCAAGGATATATGATTACTTATTCTAAGGAAGAATTCTCCTCGGTTTTTCTCACAATCAAGCGAGCGAAGAAATTATTATCGTGAAAAAAACCATCTGCTGAATGGATAGCCGCTGGCCAGTGATGGAAACACAACTCAAACAAACGCTCACAAGCAGTCAGCCAAGTCCAACAGCGACGATAAAAATAAATAATCATTTTCTTTAACAAAGTTTCAAAGAAAAAACTCTCAGTATTTCTTACTGAGTCCTGCACGTTACATGAGAAATCATGAAAATCCCGTATTGTCAGCCCTGTGTTTCTGCCACGCGCGTATAGAGCCGGGGGGGGGGGGGGGGGGGGGGGGACTCCCATCGAAAATGGGCGGTGATGATCGTCGGAAATTTTCAAAAATACCGGAGTCCTACGAAGGTGGGCGTAAAAGATGCCAGCTAAAAGCAATTTAAAAGCTGTCGTTGCTGTTATTATTATGTAATATGTTATTCTCTTAAAAAGATACCCTAAAAGATACCAGATTAACGGTAGGTGGGACAAAAACCTTCGTACCCCCTAAAAGATACCAGATACCTGATTTTGACCCCTAAAAGATACGACGATCATCCCCGCCCAACAATATATGGGAGTCCCTCCCCCCCCCCCCCCGGGGGTATAGAGTCGCCAACAAGAATGAACTCCAGTAAAGCCGAATGAATGCTCCGCTTCATACTAGTCTCCCTCGCAGCCGTGTTTTAGCCTCGTGACGAGGCTAAACACGGCTGCGAGGGAGACTACTTCATACAAATGACTCGATCCTTTGGACTTTATAATTCGTCTTGAAATTGTTATGAGTCACGTGGTGTGTTTGTTGTGTTTGTTCACCCCTTACCCGTACCCACTGGGCTTGAAATGACTCAACCATCTACTCTTTTTTAATCTTTTTTTATTGACAGAGAACTTTTATTTAATGGTCCCACTTCTATATTTTCAACTATGAGTAATCTCCTACAGTGATCCTCATTCCCCACTCTCACTCCCACCTCAGAGGGAGTTAATGATAAAAAACAAGGCAAATTAAATGTGCTTGGTTTTAGAGGACTAGGAAATTCACCCCACCCGGGGGGAAGGGGGAACTCCATTGATCGGGTATGCTCGTTGTAATAGGGGAAAAAATCAGCGATTTAGGAGTAAAAAATCGTCCGGCCACGCCCTTCTTAAAAGACTTCCGGTATCTTTTATATGTTTTTTTTTGAAAATTTCCGACGAGCATACCCGATCCTTTTACAATGGAGTCCCCCCGGAAAATTCACCATATTAATTAACAAAAAAATTCTACTTCCATTTTTAGTTACCACACAGACCACCACAGACTTATAAATACTACACTATACATATATTACTATATCTACATTGCTCTCGATCTTGACAAGAAGTCTCTAATATATATATATATATAGCTACCCCCGGATGGACCGGAAGAAACGAATTGTTTTCACGTGAATTCAAATTTAGATGGCGTGACCTAAAATAGTAAATAACTTATCTAAAAGCACTCTAGTCATCGAGTTCTAAATATAAGACACATTAAAACCGTCGTCAGCTATTTATAGCTTATTCTTAATTGCTGGGTTGCATGTGACGTCAAAGCAGCCATCTTGGATGAAATATAATTCAACAAAAGATTTCTCATTAGCGTCATTTGTTTGTTCATCCAAGATGGCTAATGGTCGCTAATGCTTCATTGTCGACCATTGGTCAGTATTAGGTACGACAGATGGCCGGGAGCGGGCTGTATTGCCCCACGTATGGGACCGGCCATTTGAGTCTATAAGAGAGCTCTAAGAATCCCGAATCTTGCATCGTTCAGGATTCCCTTACATGAGGCGAGCCGTAGTGCGTCAATCAGTCTACCCAGACTGTTATAAGCTTAATTATCTTGACATCCCTTCCCCAACAAAGGCCTCTGACATCCAAATGTACAATTAATGAATGCACTGTTTTAGTCAGCCAATCATTTAAGGTACGGTAATACGAGCAGCAAAATCACTCAACTTGTCTCGCAACATTGCTACGAAGCTTCTACAAGTTTGTTTTCGGGTGGTAATACGGGCAGCATCGCTCTTCAACTCGTTTCGCAGCAATGTTGCGAGACAAGTTGAGTGATTTTGTTGCTCGTATTACCGTACCTTTAGTCAGTCTGGACATTTACAATATTACATCAACCAGTAGTTGATTCTAGTCCACATTCCCAGCTATATTGTATTCCGGTTGCACCTCCAGTTTATTTTAATCTATTCTATCACCAGTCTTGATACACCTATTTTTTAAAAAAACGTTAACGGTCGGAGATCTGAAACTGAAACCGAGTAATTAGCTATGAATTTTGATATGTACAAAGCCGGATAACTAGCGAACTAACACACGAAGACAAAAGACTGGCAAAAGAAAACAATGTCTCTCTCAGCTTCAGATTAACAAACATCAACATTTTTAATAGGTGTATATCATTATAATTATACCTACACATTTCTACCTTGGATGCAGAGTTTACATTTTGACTCTCCTGAGGGCGTAACATGAAACAAAACTCTTGCACCCAGCTAATTTCTCACTGCTCTACATTACAGAACCATGACTAGTAATGAAATCAGGATAGACACTTCAGGCTGCTTTGCTTAAATGTCCCTCGTTTTCCAAGGCAAGGTTTGCTTGAGCCAACTCCAACTCATTGTTTGGTTCACTGACTGCAAACGAATTTTTCTCCTTTTTATAGTGAATCAGCTCAGCCACAAAATACCCAGCCATTCCCACTGAGAGCACAAAGAGAAGGATATACAACTTGACGTTGATACAGAGATAATTACCATAGGCAAAGGCCACAACGAAACCAAGAGATTCCCAAAGACGGTAATTCGAGAAGGCTGCCTCTTGGTTGTCGGGGAAGTAACATCCGTACAGAGCTGTAAAACGTGAAAAATACTACTGTTAGTTTGTAGCATGTTTTAGCCCATGGACATCATGGAATTGCCCCTTTTCTTTATTTGTTAACAAATCATCTCTTCTTCTCTTCCCACCCCCACCCTAGATATGGGTAGTCATGACAATCGAGCTTACGAAATCATGCTTCGTTTACGAATGCGTTCCTGCGATATAATCCAATTTTTTCCCTTCGTTTCCTCCTTCTGTCCTTCCCTCCAATCCGTTCCTCCCGCTCTCTTTTTGTAATTCGTTACTAGTGCATTCCTTCTAGTCTTTTAATCCAAAACACTCAATTAATTTATTACAAACCATTGATTTGGGTCTGCCAAATAGCATCACAGAAGCCCTGCATTGCAGCCAACACGTAAAACACCCAGACGAGGTTTGGGTCGGGTTTCCATACCAACATGGTGATAATAGCTGTTAAATGCATGAGAAGACCACTGACAAAAACAGGCAGACGTCCCGTGTGCTTGGTCAGCTTGCCAAGGATGAACGAAAAGGCAGCGTCGGTCACACCAAAGCATATCATTACAAAGCCAATACGATGAACACCAAGTGAACACGTGATAAACGCCTGATTAAAAAAATATATGATTAGTTGCTTGGACAGGATAAAACATCTACCTACTTGCCTGCCTGCCTGCCTGACAACGAGGTAATAGCTTACTGCGGTGAAATCTGCAAAGATGAAGGCTTGTTCGAGCCCACTGTAAAACGTCAATGGGATGATGAGCTTCATTTTCAAGTCAACCCAGACGTGCTTTACTGTGGCTATCAGCAGAGAAAATCCTGTCTCTTGGTCTTTCTTCCTGCTCATTTTACCGGTAAGCCTACGGAATGAAAAATAAGCAATAAATGTAACGGAATGAGAGGGAGTTTGATAAAAGACTGTGGAGTAGAGGAACTGTTTGACATTTCAAATGCCCAATTGCGGCAATCCCATGCAAGCAATCAGATAACTATAGCAATCACGCTGGAAGTACCTGTTTAAACCCACGATAATAAAGATCACAGCAAACGCTCCAATACCGAAGTAAATACTCAACATGGTAATCACAAATTCACGTTTTGGTTTAAAGGAAGGCTGACCAGTACTGTTTGTCGCATTGTTGAACAAATCAGGTGGTGGTTTACAGTAGCTAGCTCCACACACTTCTGCTGCGTCGGAACGGAAAAGATCCTCTCCTGCGTGGAAAAGAATTGCAAATAAAACGAGTTATGGGAGTTCCTATACTTTTTTGTGAAGGAAGGTATCTAAAAGAAAAAGTAATAGTCTGTCTATTGTAGGAACATGTATGGGCCTGTGATGTTATGTCTTGCAGCAGCGTAGCCATAAAGCAGGAAGACGATACGCACAGAAAAATTCATGATATGGTAGTGGCTCAACTCCATGCTATACATTCGGATGCTGCTCCAGGATGAGCTAGTGGAATTTATCGAGTGTTCATTCTGATTGCCTTACCTTCTCCTTGTTGTAGGACCAGCGATGAAATGAGGTTACCCCAAATCTGTCCACTCTGGAATATCAAGAAGAAGATACCAAAGAACCTCGTTACAACTGCCTCTTGAGTTTCCTTGCTGAGCTCTGTGTAGCGTACTGCTGAGGTGGTTAAATAGGCGCACTTGGACGACCACAGTGGAGCAGCGGATAAACCTGACAAAAAGTAAAAAGATTGAATTAGTCAGTAGCAAGAAACAATAATACTAAGAGAGCGAAACTCAGTATTGTTGTCTTTGCGATGTTCGCGGCGACTAAGGCTATTTCTAATTCTTTGAGAGCGCAAGGCCCTCAAAGAATTAGAATTTGATTTTTGACATGCGCGCGGACGGGACCGGGACAAATGCTTTCAACTAGCATTTAAATTCTATTGTTTAAAAGCCTTGCGCGGACGGGACCGTTTGCTATTGTTTGAGAGCCTTGCGCGTGCGATGGCGAAGTTACTAAAAATAGCCTTAGTCGCCGCGAACATCGCACAGACATCAATCTCTTAGTACATCGCTGTCTTAGTACTTTGGTCTTTTGTCAGTAGCTTATGCTTGGTGTGAAAGCAAGTGAATTATGTAGAACAGTGAAAATTATTATTATTGATTAGAATTATGTAGAACGTTTGCATATTCAAAATACCATGGTAGTGCCGTTGAAGGATAGTTGACAAAAGAAGACAAGAAAGAAAGTTGACAAAAAGAAAAGCAAAAATTTATGCTCAAAAATGGATTTCTTTCCTCTCCCTTTCTACCCTTCCCCTCTCCTCCTCAACAAGTGAACTTATTTATTGAGGTGCATGGTCTGTTCCTATTGATTTGTTTGTCGCGCCTGAATTTCAATCGCCTCTTTTTACATGAAAACCTTGTCCGATTCCTGAAAAAAATTGCAGCCATTTGTCTTCAAGCCTAGAACTTTGCACCGATAATTATTTTTCTGCGAATTGGATCAAATATTTTGAGATATCAGACGGCTTTAAAAATGGCATTTTGAGGGAAATTGGTCATAAATCCAAAAATCTAAGACGATTTTTTTCCTATTTCATTGATCCAGCATAAAGGCATAGAGGACTAGATACAGCATGTATCGCGCCAATTTAGTTGCGACACCAATTTGCGCTGCCTGTTAGGACGCAAAATTGTGTAGTAAAAACTAGCTTAAGCTACTGAATGATTAGCCTCCGTTTAACTTACCAACTAGAATAGATGCTGGTATCAGTGTCCAGTACTTGACATAGTAGTTTGCTACAGTGTAAAGTACGTAGCTAATCATGGAGAATACAAGAGCCCACTTACAGCCCAATCGACCAATCATGTAAGGCGGTATAAACATACACGAGATTATCAAAGCCGCGTACAGCACGCATAACGATATCAGCCCCAGGCCCTTATCTGCATTCAAGCTACTTTGAAGCATCTGAAGGGACTGGAACGCAGTGAAAAGGAACAGGAACCCACAACTGATGATGACGACATTCTTGGTGATCTGAAACTTCTCTTTCCTTTTGCTTTCAGCTGACATGAAGTCAGCATCCTCCAACTCTACTTGGGATTTGTCGATGTATGTTTTGGGAGCACCGTTTTCTTGTTTTTTGTCTACACCGTTCTGCATTTTGCATCGAGGGACCTGTACAACAAGCACGATGTTGAGTACATAACTAAAAATATTATATAGATACATGCAGGAGCGTCCGCAGCCTTGTTGAAAGGACGGCAATTCGATAAATGCAGTCATTCATGACGCATACATAAACCTCATTTCCATTGCTTGAAAGTTGAAAAGGAAGGGGGACATGGTCCCTGGAACCCCCCCTAGGGACGTCCATGAGATATTGTAGCTATTTGAAAAAAGTGAACATTATGCTTCGCAGACAGTGCATTCTGGATTGTCTGTTTTCGCGAACGAAAAAAAATGTTGGAAGTCAATAGTTCCAAAAATTATATTAGATCTCGTTTCCAACGCAAAGCTCATTTTCACTTGTACTGGTTCAACCCCATATTAAAACAAACGTTTTAGGTATTCGGGAAGCGCTTATTTCAATGACGTCACAGCAATCATGTTGGATGAACTTCCAAGTTCCCAAGTCAAATAGGTTTGGTATGGATTACAAAGGCAATGTTTTGTTCCCTCGGGGAGAATCCTGTATACAGAAAGGTGGGGATGCCCGATAGTCGGAAATTTTGAAAGTGATCCCTAAAAGCTACCTGAGTCTTATCCAGGTAAGCGTGGCAACCCATGGTTTTTAAAGCTACCGACTCAAAATCAATAAGTGTAATATTTTTCAGCTTTAGTAGTATTAAAGACAATCAATAATGATAATAATGATAATCTTTATTGAGGATACCAACATCATATACATGGTTTACAGAAGGGTTCTCAAGTTCAAATCTTTGAACATCATCTACTCGTAAAATTTATGGCGGCATCTTAATTACTCTAAAAGGCGCCAGATCGCCGATCGATTGATCCTAAAAAGTACGACGAGCATCCTGGTCCAAAATATATGGAAATCATTCGGGGTTTTGTTTTATCAGTATCTCGTTGGTAGTTTATACAGATAAATGATTGGCCTCCATTGGCTTTACGGTTCGTCACTAGGGACACTAGTTGTCTTATTCTCCCTACAGACCTATCAAATCCTAATAGTCTTGCAATACTTCCAAGCTGACATCGATTCATTTCCACTATTATTTAACAAAATAATCAGCAGTTATTTCCTGAATTAAGCCTTAAGTCGAGATCGACCGACTTGCAATTCATTTTGCGTGCTGCGAATTCAGGAAAGCCCTATGATCATACGCCGCCCCGACGGAGCTCCTGGCATAAAGTCAATCAAATGCGTAAACACTCAATGTTTGTACAGTTTACTATAATCAACCAGTACAGTAATGAAATGAATTATATTTTAGATTTTATATTATATTTCGCAGGAGTGGCGAAACTTACCGCGCCGTAAAAACATTCGAAAAATCTGCCGTAACAGTCGGGTACGGTGCAGTTAGCCCTTTCTTTGGGATTCCTGTGGGATTCTTATCTAACTAGTGCCTAGTCTCTCTCTATCAACAACACAGGAAAACCAAGATATATATAAATTCAAATTCTTAGATTATAGCAGTTATCTGATTGGATAAATTTCACCTTCTTTTTTGTGGTCGGACCACATGTTTCCCATCCTCGACGTTTGTTTACTGTGCTTACGTTTGTTTCAGTGTACCGGGGTTCCTGTGTAGCCGATCTGTTCGCTTCAAAGGCCAATGTTAGAGAAGTTTAAAAATTGTCTCTAAGAAAGCCTCTTTTCGTTAGACCTGTTAGTCCGCGGAGAAGGTAAAGGAAGACTCTGCTCGCAGGGTACTGCCATCGCTGACCTACTCTTCACGAGCCGAGTTGCGATTATGTAATGACATAAAATGTAGCCAGTGGTGTTCTGGCAACAGCCTACTTCGTGTCGAGTTATCTTCACCCAGCCTAGTACCCAGGCGTTCCTCTGCGAGCGCTCACTCTGTGACGTCACTCTGTGCGACACTCTGTGACGTCACGTTTAGAAACGAGACGGGAAAGCCTGGGGACTAGGCTGATCTTCACCTTGAGCACGCTATCAGCTTGCTCCCTGCGAGCTTCGCAATACTTGACGTCAATTCCGTGACCCAAAGTGTTTTTTTTAGTTTACGCGGCACGCTATTTCCTGTTAAATGACCCGGTTTAAACTAGAAATGAAAAGGTTGACCATGCTAAATCAACTCAGCTGGTTACACGTTTTACTACGCAATAGAATAACATAGCCTTAGCTTTCTGATAAAACAACTCGTACCAAGGCTTCACGTATTCACTAGTTAAAAATATGGCGTCTAAATTAAGCAATCACTCATTCTCGATTACTCAATGCAGCCATTTTAAATAAATTTCCTGCTTCATGTTGAGTTCAGTGGTCTCTACTGCAACGACGTCAGTCGTTGCATGTCGAAATCATCGAGGAGGCCGTAAGATATTCGGGCGGAGACCACATTCAGACATCGATCGGTTTACGACTTCAAGCTGCCTAAAAATCCAGCTGTGGTTTATCTATTTTGTTCTTTGCTCTCTTGTAGGAGCTCTACTCCCTGCTCTACTAGTTTACTTCTAAAACTTCTAAATAAAGTTGCAGTGGGCATGCATGAAATGCGTTCAGTTTATGTTGACAGAATGCTTAATGTTTTAAGCAGGCCTTTCGTAATTGTATACACAGTGCAAACAAAACCACAGACTGCCATTAAAGAGATGAAATGTATGGAATTCCACTGACTAACCTCCAGTAGCCTAGAGCGAAGGCGACTGGGTAAACGTTGGGGGCGTTGACGTGGGAGTATCGTCGGTGGTTGCGCATGTAAACATTGCAACCAAAATCGAAATCTTCGCTTTTAAAGAGAAACTGGTAGACATTAAATTATGTTTCCCACGAAACTCCGAGGCTTACAGTAAGATAACAAACATATCGTCGTACACCAGCGTTGTTGTTGTCTAAAATTTGCTTTTCTTTATCTCTGCGCCAAAACAAAATTCCACGCGGCGGTCGCTACTGGGCTAAATGCCGCATGAACTGCTGAGAAGAACGACCTTAAACAACCAAAATTCTACGGGAATAAGTAATCCAATAAATAGAAAAAACAAACAGAATTAACAATCCAATTTCCACATTAAATAGAAGATTAAAAACAATATAACAAGAACAGTAAAAACATCGATAGCGTCGTGTTGCACAACCGAAGCTATGGCTTAGCAGGAACCGTCTTCTATCCTCGTACGACGTTCACATTATAACAATTAATGATATATGGTTTTGGAAAACCTACCCTTCGAAGAATTAAGTTGAACAGAGCACAAACATTATCTCTAACTGGCAAGTCATGAAAAAAAATATCTTAGATCGAAAACTCAGGAACAAAAAGTACACTTTAATAGAGAAATTCAAGGTTTTTAAGAGATTCCGCAGTAAACTACTTGTAAAAGGGCTACAAGAAGCACCCTATGTGTACATTTGTCTTGCATCTAATGAAATATAATGTACTACGTCTTTTGGAGAAGGTTTCGTAACATTTACAAATGCCTTTCTTGTCCAAGCCAACAAAGAAACATGTTCGAAGTCGTTTTCGTTTAAAGCGGGTAAATGCGACGATAAAAAACTGTGGGTCTTTGTTGTAAGGATGGTTCAAGATTTTGGAAATCCGAAGAATAACATTGCTAATTTGTAAGGACGCAAAAGACCGTTGTAGCACGGTTGTAGCACGGTTTCAACTGGTTGGATCGCGTGGCAATTGTGGTTGGATTATACACAAACGACTTGGACCCCAAGAAAGCGTTGGTGCCGTTAAACTTACGCCAAAGCCTTACCTTAAATACTCGAATTCTTTCTCAAAGAAAGCGACTAAAAGCTCTTTTCGTCGTTGTGAAATAAATTACTCTTGGCAGAATAAATACCCGTCCGGCGTTTGTTGATTACGTTTTCCATGTAACTCAATGCGTGGACTTTGCTTCTAGTGGGTTTGGCAATTGATGAATATGACATGTTGTCAAATAGAGCTACAAAGGCCGAGTCACGCTACGGTTCAGTGGTCCATTGTACTAAGGCTTTTTTCCTTGTGTGCTTAAAGTTTTTATTTGTTTGGAAATGACAGGGAGAGGAACTCAAGGGTGAATCTGTGGGGAAAATGAGCAGCAAAAGTTGCATGAAATTGGTTATCATGACGACGACATGAATAGGAATTGAATGCATATATTACAGCGACTGCCTTTATTAGGATTTGCTTTATTTTCGCATGTTTATTTAGCCTTATTTAAGTTTCTTTTCCTATTATTTTGTGTGGTCAGAATGTCAGATCAGATCATGGGCGCCTCACATGCATCTAACTGAGAGCCGTATGTTCCTAAGATCTACTTTTACGGTACAGTAAACTAATGCAGTAATACTGTAAATTCAGCTAATCGCAGCATTAATCAGCCACAGCGATCGAGGATTTTTCTTCCTTTCAATACTTTGAACTCTCACTCCCTCCACTCCCTCGTCTCTCCAACGTTCGCTGTGCTTAGCCCTCCGGTCAAGCGACGCTTGTTCGACTCCTTACCAAATGGCAAAGTAATGTCATTAAATGAGATGCATATTTGGCGAAATGACTACTAAAGCAGCGTGCATTGGTCATAACCAAAATGAGTAAATGGTGGACTTTTCTCTTTTAGATTATCAGATGGATCGACTTGTTTTTGGTTGCGTTGCTTGCCTGGAGGACTTCGAAACCGGGCTTCGAAATCGGGGGGAGCGAGGGGGAGGGGTACGTGGTCACTTTTTTGCAAAGCCTAAATAGAAAAGAGTGTTTGAAGTGTATGTTGAAGGCTGTTTCGTTTACTTGCCCTCGGAAAATTCATTGACTTTGCTCCAAACAAGTTTTAACAATTATGCGAGCTCATAATCCATTTTAGCAAAATATTAGGACTACCCCCTCCCCAATGGCTTGAAATGCTTCTAGCTTAGTGATCAGCAAGAGCACAGACTGGTCCTTTACAGAGTTTCAGATATACATGTAAGCTTTGTTGCCCTAGGGTGTTATGCACTGACAAAGCACCTTGAGGGTCAGTGAATCGTTGTGGAAATCGATCACGATCAGCTTAGGAACGGTTTAAATTTGATGTTTTGTTTTTGTTGTAATTTGTTCCCGGGGGGGGGGGGGGGAGCACTCCTTCCAGTTTTGGGTAGGGACGTGCCGCTGAGCCCCTCGAACCCTGACCCTGTTCCAGAGCAAAATTTCCAAAATTGATACCCTGTTCCAGAGTAAATGCCTGCCTAATTTCATTGCTTCCGGCGAAGTTGACGTGTCGTTAACCCCTTTCAGCCCGGCCTTTTAGACGAACTTTGTTAAAAGATACCCTGTTCCAGAGAGTAATTACGATTTTTATATACCCTGTTCCAGAGTAAAATCGCTGAAAACCCTATACCCTGTTTGGCGGCACGTACCCGTATAGCGAATATAGGGGAGTACCCCCCCCCCGGGAATTTGTTTGTTGTTTTGCTACTTTATTGATGTTTAATACCAAGTTTTTCGTTTATGTCTGTCTAAAGTCCTGTCTCTTTTACTCGCTTTTCTTCATTTGAGTGTATTATTATTTTGTTTTGGAGGCAAGCTGCTCAATTAAACTGCTTCCATTTACAAACAATTGTAACTAAAATGTTGCAAGTCTATAAGAACTCTAAGTCTATTAGATTCTGATCGGCCAACCGCAATATAGTCAACCATGTAAACAAACGTTTTAGCGGTAATCAGACTTTGCGTCATTTCATTAGCGTCTGGTTTTTTTTTGTTCATCCAAGATTACTAACACGTTTTTATCTTTTGATTCTCAAGTAAATGATTTAAATCCAGCAATAGTCACTTATAGTTAAGATATTATTACCTAAATACTTGACGAGACATCTGTGACGTCAAGTTATAAAATGACCTTTACTTTACACTAATCTTGCAGTGGGATTCATGTGTGTCATGGCGGCGTGTTTATAGACCAACATGTAGAGGACACTAGTGAAAAACGTCTGCGCATGCTCGTAGTCAAGTCTTCGTGCTTTTGTAAATTAAGGTCCGGTAATACGAGCAACAAAATCGTGCAACTTGTCGCGCAACATTGTTGCGTTGCAAGTTGCAGAGCAAATGTTGCTCGTATTGCGCGCATCAAATTTTCTTTGTTGCACGAAGTAGAAGACATCTCTTCTCTTCACAAAGAAAATTTGTCGCGCGTGAAGTGGTAATACGAGCAACGTTTACTCTGCAACTTGCAACGCAACAATGTTGCGCGACAAGTTGCACGATTTTGTTGCTCGTTTTACCGGACCTTTATGCAAATTTGACTTTCACACTTGCCTGAACAATACATTTTACAAAATGTCAAAACTTAAGGAAAGTACTTGAAACTTAGGGATAATTCTTTCAGGGTTTCTTTATTAATACATTATCTTCCTCTCACGAAAGTATACCAGAGAAATTTTTTGTATACTCGGAGAAAACGAACTTTTCTTTTCTCACTCAAACTCTCTTGAATTCTTAGAAAACGTGCTGATATGCACGCATGCGCAGACGTTTTTCACTAGTGTCCATGTAGAGTTAACGATGATTCGTGACGTCATCAAAATGTGTTTGGAATGATCAAGATTTAATGGTCACCGCTAATATTACTTAAAATTATGACAAGATGCAGGTTATAACTGGTTACGAGTACATGAGAGTATATGAGAGTGCATGAAAATATATGAGTACATGGGAGTACAAGGGAGTTCATGGGAGTACGCGGAAGAGCATGAGGGTGCATTGGAGTACACGGGAGTACATGGGAATGCATGAGAGTGCATAAGGACATGTGAGTACATGGGATATGGGAGTATGTTGGAGTGCTCGGGAGTACATGTGAGTATATGAGAGCCTTTATAGGAGTGCTTGGGTGTATACGAGAGTACGTGGGAGTACATGGGAATACATAGGTGTACGTTGGAGTATATGAGTATATCACTGTGCAAAAAGGCAAATATTCGGAAAGAATATGCTTGAATATAGACATGCATACTTCAAGTATTCAGGGAAATTCATTGGTATTCAAGACCGAGTGATGCAACGTCATGCTAGAATCACTCGGAACGAATCCGGACAGAATTTCCATTTTCGTCCCGTATACTCTTGACTGACTTCACGTATAAATATTCGCGGCGTATATTTATACGTGAAGTCAGTCAAGAGTATACGGGACGAAAATGGAAATTCTGTCCGGATTCGTTCCGAGTGATTCTAGTATGACGTTGCATCACTCGGACTTGAATACTAATCGAATTTTCCTGAATACTTGAAGTAACAAGTATGATACTCTTGTATACTCTTGTATTCGTTTAGTTGATGCTTCGAATATTCTTGAATATTGGACATTGTCAAATTCTTCCTACCGAAATACCCTACGAATATCAGTCGTATGTTACGAATATTCCTGAATACTAGACATCCCTGACGTTTTCTTAGCGAACAACCCTCCGAATTTCAGTCGTATGTTACGAATATTCCTGAATACTAGACACCCCTGACGTCTTCTAGTCGAACTACCCTCTGAATATCATTGGTATAATACGGATATTCTTGAATTCTCAACGTATTCTTCACAACATCCCATCGAAATACGGGAGATTTTCAAGCATTTTACCCATTCAAAGGCCTATAACTACATCAAAATACATAGAAAAACAAAATATACAAGTATAAACAAACAAATTCATAGCATTGAAATGTGTTTTATTAAAATACGGTATAGGATTTATCAATTGACATGGCGGTAACATTTGAACAGTAATAGATAATAGACTACTAACTTGAATCATTTAACTACTTGATATCTTAATAAACGTGTCTCATAGTGTCCTTTATATATACACTCAACTGTTCGCAATCAATGTAGCCAGAGGACAAGTCGACGTACGCTATGAAGTACCTCAAAGAAACGGACATCGATCACTGGTTCCCAGCTTGGAGCATTTTTGGCCGCTTCGCTGAAGTCGCAATCCAAGATTCTCCAGTTTAACTAAAAAGATATAAAAGTATCTTAAAATCTTTTCATCTAAAAGCATAATCACAAGTCAATGTACGTACAAGCTTATTACCCGAGCTGATTTACTCGAAAGAACAATCATATTCCCGTCATAGTGAAAACAAAATATGGCCATCCTAAAAGGAGTCTCTTTTATGACCTTCTTCTTCCCTATAAGAAGGTTTAAAATTGACTTCTCGTACGATAAACTCGGTCAATACTAATAATTGCTTATCAAATATTCAACTTACCGCCAGAGACTTCGGCGTCCTTCCATTGTCGCCCTTGTAGAATACCTATTTCTACTCTGATGAAGCTTGTTCTTCTTTCAAACAATGTATTAAAGCTTTCTCTATATTTCCTCCTCGATTTGAGAATAATGTAGGCCATATTTTAGGCTCAAAATATAGGATTTTGTAGAACATATTCGCTATCTCCTCGATCGTACTTCAACCGTTCACTGAATGAGCGCCTACTATTCAAAACACGCACGTGATCAAATACCGTGTTTTCATTGGTTTATTGTGAGAAATGCACGGGATTCCTGTGCATTGACCGCTGACTCAACATTTCGCTGGCCAATTATTAATTCATCGAAAAGACAAAGGTGTTTGTAAAGTTGTCTATGCTTTTTGGACCTCTTTCTTTTGATTTTTGACCTAAAAACAGCTCAAAGGACACAAGTCAACAAGATAAAACAAAGGTACGTAAGATAAAGATACTTTTCGTGAGGTATTCCTCGATTAAGACCTTTTAAATCGACTTTGAAGGGAACGTAAATTTTGGCGCCAATTTTGCACAGTAGTAGGTCAACATGGTCCAAACTGACTGGATTTGGAAGCTGTTCCTTTTATTATCCAAAGGGACACAATTAATTGTGCTTCTTATTAATTAAATTATTAATATTTTTGTTGCTTTTACTATGTTTGCTAAACAAAGTACTGTAAACTGCTTTGGATTCTATGTTGTTGATCAAGCATAAATAATTAATTTTGTTGTTGTACTAGACACTGATTATCCACATCAAACAATGAGTCGTACTTGTATTTTACAACCTGCGTTGTTTTATTCGTTAAAACATGTCCAAATTCATAACCAATTATATAACTAACTCTTTGCATTCAAATTTTCAAACATTTGCTTGGTTTTTAGGATTACAAAGCAACCATTATTCCAGAATGTGCAAATATATCATGTGAAGCATAGCTAAGAAAAAGAAGAAGAAGAAGAAGAGGAAAAAATAATTAATAATAAAAAGGTCTCTTCATGGCATTAAAAGAAACATGCTCTTGCAATATAAAAATTCAAAAGGATTTCCATGCATTGACTACATAAGGAAATGCTGCACTAGTGTAAGAGGAGAGAAAAAATCTATGCCAGGAAGTTATAAAGGAGATGAACTGAAACTACCACAGCTACATGAAGAATTACCAACTGCAATGCTGGTAATTATATTTTTTCATATTTTAAAACTGCAAATGTGATTTGTGTTGGTTAACATGTTTTGCATAATATTGTAGTATTGTAGTGTCATTTCACAGTGTTTTGAAAGTTACAGAGGGGAGTACAAAAAAATCCAACTATGCAGTGTACTTGTAGCTTTTTATTATGAAACATATTACTATTGTTTTGTTGGCATCATGATATTGGTATCCAGACATACTGGATCTAAAAGAATCCAAACATTGATGCTTTGATGAGAATAAAAAATGTTCAACATTACAGAGGGGAACAGAAAAAGTGACATTTTTTAATCTTAAAATAAAACTCAAGAACTCTGCAAAGTTTTGATATATCAAGCACACTCTTTTACATAATAATGTTCCATATTTACCTGACTTTATAAAGTCACAGAAGACAAGGTTGGTTTATTCATCTAAAGTTGTGATTTGTGGCCTAATCAATTTAAAGCACTTGTCATATATTAGGAAGTTACTAAAGGGAAATTCTGTCCATGACCTATTACACCATCAAATACCATGCAAAACTTGAAAATAAGACTCTTTCATGATAAATAAGCCAATTTAAATTACTTTCGTTGAAATGATAGATAAGCTTATCTAAATTATTTTGTTTGAAACCTTGTTTCCTGATGAAACAATTTTCCCCGAACATTTCTATGATGTCACTGTTAGAGGGAATGAGTGCTTCATGTCCACCAGCACAGGCAACATTTTTGTAATATCTACATGTACATTAAAAAAATAGAAAAACAATCAGGACTTTATCATTTGATTATTCAGCTTCTTTGAAAAGTAATTTGATATTGTGTGTGAACATTAACTTTTTTTGTCCACAAATACTATGAAATGACCCTATCATGAAATCTTGACAAAATTTAATGTTTGACACAGAAGAGTGACTATAGATTGTATTATCTCTCAACAGGTGTAAATGAAACTGCTTATTGGAAGTGGAATGACCAAGAGTTGTTATTTATATGATTAAATCCATGGTTTTTGTAAATAATTCACCCAGAAATGACTTGATTACTTAAAATTAACAGCAGAGTAAATTTTCACTTGAATGGTACATGTGACCATTTTTAAAAACTGACAATTTCAAAAATTTTGTCACAATTTGTCAAGTGACAATATTTATTCATGTGTGAGTATTACATAAATTTAGTCTGAAATTATTAGAATATCTGGCCATCAACAAAATTGTTTTTATTTTGTTGTAATTCAATTTTGTGACTTGCACTTTGAGATTTATATATATATTTTTTGTCAATTTTATTCATGTAATGTCTTTGTGTATAAATGTTTGCCCGAGCTTTATGATTTTGCACTACCCGGTGAGTGCCACTTAGTGAGATCTTCAGGCTGGTTTCAGTGCATAATTGAGTGGCTGGCAGGATTTATCCATGTGTGTGCATTATTGGATAAAATTGAACCTGAATGTATTGGAATATCTGTTTGTTCATAAAAAAATCACAGGAACTTGCAATTGAAAAAGCCTCACATTTGTACTATTTGTTCATTTCGATTAATTGAAATCAACATTTTTGGTAAGACAAAACAATGAAAAAGCGAATTTTGTTTATCAGAAAATCGCAATCAACAGATATCAGATTAAACGGCCAGTAACCTTGAAACGACTCGTGACCAAATGCTTTCAGCAAACCATCTCACAACAATAAAAAGAGTACAAACACCAAAAGTTTACAATAAATTGATAACACCCACTTGAATGATTTCTTGAACATGTTAAAGAAAATCGACTTATCATTATGCCAGTAGTATTTATGCATGATTATGTATCACATTTTTGATCACTCAGAAATAAATGAATACTATTTGAAGATTCCAGTAATATTCACACTTCAGATATGAAAATCCTCATACGGTAGAAATATCTTTTACGAAAAGTATGCGTAAATATTCAAACCGCAGAAAGTATTATTCAAAGTCACAAAGAAATATTATTTTTGGGATTATCTGAAGTATTCTAGTTGAAAATCCCTGTGCATTCATACTTCACATACTCGAGTCCGAATACTCTAGAGATAAATGTTATGCAAAGTATGCGTAAGAATTCAGCATGTGTGCACTCTACTTATTGAAAAATGTTTATTGTATCAAAATATTGGTGTTTAGACATCTATTTTAGAATGTAAACTGCATGATGTATCACACTTTTCATCACTCAGAAATAAATGAATATTAATTGAAGATTCCAGTAATATTCATACTTCAGATATGAAAATCTTCATACCGTAGAAATATCTTGTACGAAAAATATGCGTGAATATTCAAACCGCAGAAAGTATTTTTCGAAGTCACGAAGAAATATTATTTTTGGGATATCTGAAGTATTCTAGTTGAAAATGCCTGTGCATTCATACTTTACATATTCGAGTCCGAATACTTTAGAGATAAATGTTATGCAAAGTATGCGTAAGAATTCAGGTTGTATACTACTAGAATACGTCACGTATATCATCCGTCTCGAATATCCTAGAATACTCCAAGTCAAGAAGCGATATTCTTTTTCTGAATACTCTTGAATATTTGCCTTTTGGCACAGTGTATGGAGTATATGAGAGTACCGAGGAGTTCATGGAAGTGCATGAGAGTGTATGGAAGTGAATGAGAGTATATGAGGGTATATGGAAGTGCATGAGAGTATGTGAGTACATGGGAGTTCATGGGAGTTCATAGGAGTACATTAAAGAGCATGAGGATGCATGGGAGGACATGGGAATACATGGAGTGTATGGGAGTATGAGGGAGTTCATGGGAGTACACGATGAGAGTTTGTGGAAGTGCATGGGTGTGTATGGGAGTGCATACATGGGAGTATGTAGGGTTGCATGGAGTATAGGAGAGTTATGGTAGTATATGGGAGTACACAGGATTACATTGGAGTATTTGAGAGTACATGGGAGTACACGGGAGTTCACTGGAGTGGATGACAGTGCATGGGAGTGCATGGCCGTGCATTGGAGGCATGGGAATATGTGGGAGTACATGGAAGAACACAAGAAAGCATGGGAGTATGTGGGGAGCGAGTGTACTAGGGAACGTGTATGGGAGTGCATGTGAGAACATGGAGGTACAGGCTTACTGTATTTTACGAAACGAAACGAAACGAAATCTGCATGTACTTTACGAAATCTGTCTTTTACAAAACCTGTTATAAATATTAGGTTAAATCATATTCAGGTTCATACGATCATAACAACAACCGGCCGACATCATTTATGCATGAGACTTGTCTACTTTGAATTCTCTGATCTTAAGATGCAGTATTCGAGGTAATCTTCCAATGCATATTCTCTAAGAAGGAGAGAATTATCGGCTTTTCCGTCATGCGAACCTTTGTCGCCATCTTGGCGGCTGATTTGCAAAAAGGAGAAACCGCATGCGAGGCAAGTGCGGTTTACTTACTAGTTGCGAAAATTACGAGCTTTGCTGTAAAGATTCGAATCTTTGGAGTTAAAGCTGGTGAAATAATATGTCTTAAAACCATGAACCCAGAGTGAACACGCAATGATTTCTGGGAATGAGCGCACTCCTATGTACTTTGGGTCACATACGAATCCTGAAATTAACAAGTTAACATCAAGGCCTTGGTTTGTCCTCTTGCAATGACTGAAGTAGGTATACAACTATTTCAAAAAGCGTTGTCGCGGTTCAGAGCAAAAACGTCAAGCAAAGACCGAAATGAATGCTGGTTTTATGCCGGTATGTAATGTTTCAAATCAAACTTGTTTTTAACTAATTACAAAATGTGAGCATTTTTACGTGCTTGTTAGTATAGTAGAACAAAAAGACATTGTTCAGAGTAATCCACATATTCTTTGTTTTTGTTGTTTTCACAAATCGCAAGCTTCGTCACCACAGGAAACCCAGAGTACTTTATTAATTCCTTAATTCCTTTACCTAAAGCCGGGCTCCCTGTGATCCACTTGGAAGCACGTGATCAACGGAAATGATGAGCATGAGTTGGATGGCTTTTGGCTGAGGTTTTTCTACTTTTATGCCGGTTTACTACTTGTTTGTGGGAAATACATGTTGGTAAGTGGTTATAAATTGTATTAGTAATATTGTGCGTTTTACAATTATGTGATTTTATGCCGATAAATCAATCGAAGTACCGATTCAGCAGAAGGCGAAATGGCGCCAAATTCTGTACCTTCGTAGTGCTCAGTTTGTGATCAATTAAGTGTAGTTCGGTAGTTCCTTCCTCTTCTAGAAAGATTTCCATTCTAAGTGCATTTAATAAAAGCGTTCAACTATACGGTGTTCGATGGAATAGTTCTTCGTCGTTGCTTTATTATGAGCACGTTTGTCCTTTAATGAGAGTAACTAAAATACGAGCCTGTGTGTGCGAGCCGCGAGCCTATTTTTGCGAGTCTTCAATATAAACGTAAAATGCTGTATTTTTGAGACATTTATTGGTAATAAATTGCTACGAGACACATATAAACCTAAATTAAGCTTACTACTGCTTGAAGTCTTCTTGGGTTTGGACAACTGATGGTGGACATCGCCGACTTCCGAGAAACGAACGCCATTAATGTTCAGCGGTATTATTATTATTATTATTATTATTTATTTAAACACGTATCGTCCAGGAGCTAGAAACTCGTTCAAAATACGAACGTGTGTGAACAACATAAATTAATTATAACTTGGAAACATAATATAGAAAAAAATGGTATGAAATTATCAATAGTTATAGAAAATAAATTGAACTGAAGAATCTAAAGAATGGCTTTCTTAAGGTTGCTTTTGAATTCAGTTAGACTCGCTGCATTATGAACTTTGTTGGGAAGACTATTCCAACCGTTAGCAGCCATATAGCTAAATGATTTTTTCTTCCATAATAAGTTAAACCTAGGTATAGCTAGCTTATATCCATCTCCCCTGAGATTATAATGTGTTTTTCTAAAGCTAAAAAGATTCTTTATATACTGAGGACCATCTCCATATAAACTCTTATAAAGTAATACCATTGACTGATAGATACGTCGTTTCTTGAGATTAGATAGTTCGACGGTACTTAATATCTGCTCATATGGAACAGTTTTACCATAGCCTAACACAGATCTAAGAATATAATAATTAGCGTTATCTAGTCGGTCGCTTTGAACTTTACCTAAACCTAGCATTAAAGGACCACAGTATTCTAGGTGTGGAAGAATAAACGCCTTGTATAGCATAATCATCTTATCGATGGGCAAAGATCTTCTAATTCGCCTCAAAGCAGCAGCCTTAGCATAAGCTTTCTTAAGTTGCTCAGAGATGTGGATCTTAAAATTAAGTTTACTATCCAGGGTTACCCCCAGGATCTTAACATTATTAGTAATGTCTATCTTAGTGCTGTCCAAATAAAGTCCATAGTCGTACTTGCATGGGCCAACGGAGAATGCCTGTGTTTTGCTGTTGTTGACATTCAGGTGGTTACTTCTGAACCAGGACGATAACGTCTTCAGATCTTTGTTGACCACAAACTCCAGCACAGTTGGAGAGACATCAGCACCATAACTTGTGGTATCATCAGCATAAAGTCTGAGTGAGACGTTTGGGACGCTGTAGTTTACATCATTGATAAAGATATTGAACAGAAGAGGACCCAATAAAGAACCCTGTGGCACGCCAGTTTTGACGGTGCTGTAGCTAGAAACCACACCCTTGACTCTGACTCGCTGTTTCCTTTCCAGGAGATAAGATGTCATTAGATCTAATGCTGGTTGGGAGAAGCCATAGGCTCGTAGTTTTGCAAGCAACAATCGATGGTTGATAGAGTCAAATGCTTTGCTTAAATCAACAGCCACAGCAATAACAGCTTCTCTGTCGTCAAGGCTTTCTCTCCAATCCTCAGTCATCTTTAAGAGGGCAGTGCAGCATGAGTGAGTCTTAAGGAAGCCAGATAGGTTCAAAGAAAGATGAGGTTGTATAGCATCGTAAATTTGGTCATACAAAACTTTTTCACAGATTTTAGATATCGCTGGTAGAATGGAGATCGGCCGATAGTTGGATTTCTGTGTATAGCCAAGTCATCCTATGAGCCAAGTCCTTCATATATGGAACATAAGGGTATTTGCACAGGGAGCCCGGGAAGAAAGCATGCTTGCATTTTGTTTCAATGGTATACCTATAATGTAAGCTATTTATCGTCTACGTCTCGCGTTTTTAGGACAGCAGAAATGCTAATTTCCTAACAAGATCCAATATATTTGAAACAGTTCTTTGGTTACAATTTTTTCTCGCAGTTGGATCAAGAGCTTTAATATAGTGAACAATTTGAGGTATGCATGAACGATTATTTGACTGCGTCATACCATATGACCAGCTCTAGGGGCCTTCTTTTCTTTTGTTTTCGCTTTAGCCAGTATATCAAGGGAATATAAAGAATAATACATTCCAGAATTCCGCATATTAGCTCAGCAAAATCTCTGAAATTTTCATGTGGCCCGATCGAAACTTTGTTCACCTTTCGGACCAGTTCGAATCGTTTAATGCATAATAGCGAAAAAAGGGCACAAAAGGGGTGTTAAATTAGTAAAAATACGAAAATAATCCAGTAATTCCAAGGCAAAAGTGTTAAATTAAAGAAAAACTAAGTGAAACCTTACCTTGTATTCCTCCATCTTGTCTCAAAGATAAACCTAGACTATAATTTACATGTTTTGGCGCGAAATTATATTTATGGCACAAAAAAGGCTCGTGGCTCGCATACAGAGGCTCGGGCTCGCAGGCTCGCAATTTAGCAACCCCCTCCTTTAATTGTGGTTAAAGATTTGTGATAAATTTCTTTTCTTAAAAGTGTATGTGTAACATTGGCGAGCAGAATAAAGTATTCTTGTTTTGTTGGAATAGTTTTTGGGGAATTTAGTCTACTAAAGTCTACTAACAATTTGGAGCAACGATTTGGCGCCAACTTGACGAGTTCCCACACAATTGAAAATTTACAAGTTTCCTTGCAGTTTTAACTTGCAAAACTTAAAAAAATAGACCTCTATGAGGCCATGTGGTTACTGGCCTCAAATCCAAATATAGATATAGACACATTTCAAGGCCTGTCCCTGGTTGGGGATGGGGGTAGGGGTTTACTTCGACTAGTGCATACACACACACCGACTTTGTCCTAGTGCTCTTGGTAAGTTTATTTAAGGTATCAGGAGGGGTTGGGGACCTCTACTCGCGCGAACTGAAATTATGCGCCAGCTTTGTAAAATATTTCAGTAAAAGTATATATTTTTATGAAACTGAATAAATGTAGTTTTTGAAAATTAATTCAAAATTTTTAATCTTTAAAATCTCCAAACGATATTGCAACTTATGCGCGTTTTGACCGTGCTTCATTTGTAAAGTCCAAATCTGTGAGGATTGTCATTTCAGCAGTAAAAAACACGTTAGCAGACTCTTAATACGTTAATCTCAAAAACAGTGTCTGGGATTTATTCATACTGCTTTAGATCGGCCGCTTTTGAGTCTTAAATATCGATGTTTGAATTTACCAAGTACAAGTGTACAAACCAAACAATATCTCAACAACGAAGCCGAAAATCTAAAATTGCTGGCACTGTTTTTTCGTTCAAGCTTTGATTGATAATTGTGGAAAATTTGAAATCAAACCGTTTAATTACAAGGAAATTAGAGCGCTTTAAAAGGACAATTTTTCCTCTTTCAAAAATGCCGGATAAATGCGTTTATTCATTCGGGCCAGAAAGCCACAGGGGTGTTTACACAACACCTGAGATCTGTCAGTGCGTTGTCATCCTACCTGGCCATTCTCAAAGTTCCTAGCCATTATTGCATAGTAATGAGAGTCTTGCGGTCATTCGTAGCAGAGGTCAACTGTTTTACAGCAAGCCAACCAAGGTTAGTGTTCTCTTTCTTGAAATACTCATTCACATTAGAATTTGGTTCTGACTTTGAAATCCCAAACTGTTTTAGATAAAATTACAAAGCGAGACTAGATAAATATGCCAAGAAGAAGAAGAGGAGCAGATAGAGGAGTGGAAACAAGCCCGGAAAATTTACCGCGGGAATCTATGATTGCAGAAATGAGAGCGAATGGGTAAGTATCATAACAAAACGAATTGCACAGCCTTGTCAATTATCTTACGGGCCATTAGATGCAACTTTATAACGCTTGTGAGTAAAAGATATTCATGATTTGTTTCAATTAGATTTGACGGCGAAGTGTTTGCTGAAAACCTTGAAGCAAGCACTTATCAAAGGAAAAGACGCGGGAAACCGGCGAGACTAAACCGGTATTTCCACTACTGTACTTGGGCACACGCATTGATGGTAAATTTGTGATACACATTCGAATTAAAAATTCAGTTTTATATGGATGAAACATGTCGTTGCAACTAAAACCTTCTTCTCTTCATAGCGAAAGAAAATTGGCCCGGATTCAGCAGAAAACACGTTCCCGCCGAGTGTCCTGGCATTCATACGGGACATTGTACCAGGAAACATCAAGGGTGAATTTCGTGAGGTACATAATCTCAATTACATTTTTTCAGTGGTGAAAATGTTTTCGATTTTTGGAAGTTTACATTATTCGATCTACGGACTTGCACTGACATTGTCTGCTGGCAAATCTATACAAATGAAATGTCCTTCGTATCTTCAAGCCTCAATCAAGATTATTGCTTTTCAGCATGGGTACTTGGTTTTCGATGCTGGAATTCTGCAAAGCATTGGAATTGCCAAGCTGGTAGCTGCGGTAATTTTTGTCTTGTACTTGAGACAACGTACTTGAATCCAACAGAGAAATAGCTGATCCATCAATGTACAAATATGTTCAAGTTATACATTTGTTTCTAGGTATTCTTCCAAGAGTGATTTTCATCTGACTGTGTAAGAAAAACGACTATTTAGTTGGTACATGTTGGTAAAGAACAAAATAAAATAGATTCAGAGTGTAGCAACAACAATAGTTTGCCAATTCTTTCACAGTCAAATGAAAATCACTAATATTTCATTCACGGATTTCTTGCCTTCAGATGTAAATGTACATATACCTTTCCTACTTTTTGTACTTGAACAGTTTTCATCCATAAAACAAATATTAGAAAATAATTTGTAATAATCAGATGAGAAGAAAACAATGGAATTATAGTTTACTAATGTGTAAAAAACACTATTGTACACTTTTAGAGTGAAGACATAAACCCGTGAAACAGAATCTATTAGTCAAGGTGTAGTTGTCAAAAAGATACAAAAGAAAACAAAGGAATTAGACTATTAACTCTTATTTCATGGGTTAAATGACTTCACTCTGTGTTCCTTTTATAGTAATTATAACTCACTATGATCTTCAATTATGAATGTCTTAGTTTTATTAGTGTATATGAAATTTTTATCTATTTATTTACAGATATCCTGTGCTTATAATAAATATATAACATTGATATGAAACAGATTGTAGCCCAACACTAATCTCAGTAACATTCAGTCACTGACACTGACAATTATACAAATATAGATCTAGCAATTAAGGTATCAGGGTACCCCTAGCGACCGGTGTGCGTTCAACTCTATATTGCGCCAAAACTTTTAGTCTAAACCCCATTAAAGTATACATTTTTAGAAAGCTGAATAAATGTAGAAACTATTTCTATCATTTTTATCGTAAAATAATTTTTTCCTTTTAGGTTACAGCGAATTATTCAAATTTTCACTGAGGTGTCTTCGCGGAGTTGCTGGTCAATCAATATTGATCCGAAAACAATGTTTACTATCTTTCTGAGATCATGAGATATCACTTGTCAAAAGTGTGTCTCAGATTTTTGATTAGTTGCCCCGTTCTTCTGTTATACGTTCCTAAAGTTACAACACCGCCAAAATAGCTGTATCCGATACAAAACAGACGTTAACTTTGGAATGGAGCAAAAAGTCAAAAATCTGAGACACACTTTTAAAGAACAACTATCGAAGACGACCTCTGATTTCAGATGAATCCATTAAAATCCCTTTGACCGGGAACTCAAAATACATGGCTAATTGAACGTAAATTCACTTCAAAGAAAAACACAAAAATGTGTTTTGGAGCAAAGAAGCGGGTTTGTTGATACAAGGGGATTATAACACATAATAATCTTGCCTGATGACAGCTGAAGTAAAGGGCAACCAAAATCTTGTTACGTTTCTCACACAAATGGCGGGAAGTCAAGGCAATTTGATCCCATTGAACTTTGGCTCTTGTTGAATAATCTTTTTACAAAGGTTTCGATAGTTTAGACAAATATATTCTTCATCCACAAGCTCTCTTGATGACAGGTCAATTGACAAGTGATGTCAACAGATAATTGCCAGGGATTTTGCCAGTTTTTCGTTTATAACTCGCTATTAATAATCGCTAGTGAAATAATTTTTTCACTAAATCATAGCTTATTGTGTATTCTATCAGAAAATGTAAAAAAGTAAAAATCGACCCATTTGAGAAACTTTGGGGTACCCTGATACCTTAAAACTATTACTGAAATTATGAAATTTTTAACAAATGAAAAACTTTATTCTCAAATGTAGTAAATGCTAAACTGGAAAATAAACTTTTTAGGTTGATCATGCAAAACATGTACTTTCTATTTTTATACTTTGAAAAAGTTTCCTTGTCAATTTTAAAATTTCAAGGTTCATAGCTGCCTTACAAATAAATAAACTGAAAAAACAAAACAAAACAAAAAACAATGTTTCCCTGAAGACTTTTCAGGTTTTCTCTTCTTTGAGGCACTTCTCTGAGGCACTGGCAGGTTTTTCTTCTATGAGGTACTGGCAGGCTTTGCTTTTTTTTTGCAGCCCTCGAAGGTTTTTTTTCTTTGCTGCACTTGCAGGGTTTTTTTTCTTTGTTGCACTTGCAGGGTTTTTTTTCTTTGCTGCACTTGCAGGTTATTTTTTCTTTGCTGCACTTGCAGGTTTTTTTTTCTTTGCTGCACTTGCAGGGTTTTTTTTCTTTGCTGCACTTGCAGGGATTTTTTTCTTTGAAGCACTAGTTTGCTTTTTCTTACGTGGCTGATGGCTGCCATGAAATGCTTGGGATTTGTAGGTTGTTCCCTCTGCATGGACAAATGCATCTTCTTTGCTTAAGTGTTCTTCTTTTTACGGTGGGTTTTGGTGGAAGTTGAAGCATGATAGTTGCTTTGGTATATTCTCTGCTTATCAATCTTTTCCCACGACAGCTTCATTGCTTCTGTGACTTTAATTGACAGACTTGGTATCAACTCTGAATACGTCTTTGTGAAGCCATTGTTGAATTGCAGTACTCCAAGGCTAATGGCTGTACTTATCTCAGTTGGACTGTTTGACATATCCTTTGTGGACATACTCCAAATAATGTGGTGTAATGACTCATTGGCATTCTGGCTCATGCAATTTTCACAGCCTGAAAGGAAGGCCTCATTGCCAAGGAGGTCAAATATTGGCTGGACAACCTCAACAATGGCTGGACACAATGGTTTTTTTATAGGCTTGTGTAGGTTGGTTCCATTTGCCAGATCTTTTTGGTAAGTGCACCAAGAGCTGGATCCCTTGGGACAGGTTAATTTCTAAATTTAAGTTCATTAAATAATTTAGATGCTGAATCTTGAAAAGTTCCTGTCGTTAAGGGTATAGTAAGTTGTGGGGCTATGCTTGAGCGTAGCTGTCTCTCTGGTGCATGCCTCTCTAATGGAAGATATTCTGGCCACGATGAGTTAAACATGGCTTGGTGAGCAGATCGAAGTAAATGAAATTGAGTTCTCTCTTTAGTTGGAAGCCATCCTAACTTCATGACATCTTCTTCTGTAGCAAAGTGATTGGTGACAAAGCTTGCTGCAGAGTTTTGTACTTTCTGGATCTTTTTCTGTAAGTATGCAGGAAGTGGATAGCATACTATATCATTGAAGTGTAGCCTTGAAAGAACCAGGCTTTCAGCTAGTTGCTTCTTTATATGAAATGGTGCCAGATTTCGTATTTTCCGTAGTGTTGACAAGACACCATAACACGATGATTGCACATACTTTACGTGATCTGACCATTTGAGATTTTCATCAAACCAAGTACCCAGGAGCTTGAATGTCTTTACTCTCTCTACTGTTTGACCTTTTATTTTAAGAGATGGTGTAAACTCTTCGAGACCATGCGTCCGTGACATCTGCTGTGTTGACACTAACATTTGCTTGGTCTTCTTTTCATTTAGTAATAAATTAGTTTCAATCGCCCAATTTTCAAGTGCTGAGAATGTTGTTTCCATCTTGTGTGTACAGGTCCTAAGATCTGTGGGTGCACTATGACTGTAGAACATAGTGTCATCTGCATACTGGAAACAAGTGCAATTCGCGTCGTCCTGGAGGTCGTTGACATATAGGTTAAACAGGACGGGTCCCAATATTGAGCCCTGAGACACTCCAAACTCGATGTCCACTAGATCTGACTGTCTATCATTAACTTGCACAAACTGGTTTCTTCCTGTTAGGTAGCTAAGTACCCAGTTCAAAGATTTGCGCGAGAATCCAATTGAGTGAAGCTTCTTCAACACGGTTGAAAAGTCCACCGTATCGAACGCCTTGGAGAAGTCAGCGAAAGTGATGAGTGTTACTTCTCCTTTCTTCATAGCCCGAACTATATCATCTCGTATTCGTAATAGAACGGTTGTTGTTGAATGTCCTTTGCGATAACCAGAGATGTTGTTGTTCAATACTTTCTGCTGACTGATGTATTCCAACAGCTGATGAAGAACAAGGCGTTCGTACACTTTAGACAGCGCAGGTAAGATGGCAATAGGTCTAAAGTCGTCAGTCTTTGATGGAACATCTGTTTTCGGTATCGGAGAAACACGCGCACATTTCCAAGGATCAGGAAATCTTTGATATGAGATAAAGCCATTGATGATGTGTGTCAGTGGTGAAGCTATCTGCTCGGCAACGAGTTTCAGGTATTTCACAGCTATTTGATCAGGTCCCGTTTAACAGTCATTCCTCATTGTAGTTAACTGCTTCAATACCTCTCCATGGGTGATAGGACACAAAGTAAAAGACCTGGAAGAGCAGTTGTCAGGAAGTTCCTTCTCAAGAAGGTCTTTTGACTTTTCATCGATGATTTGAGAATGTTCTGCCCAGCTATTATGATGAACGGGAGCTGGGAGACCCATTATTCCGAATAACTTCTCAGCAGCACTGTGTCCTCGACCAATTGAACGTAATCCAAGTACAGCTAAGCAGTTTATTTCAAAAAACTTGCCCTGTTTATCTGAAGTGGGGAACATTGAATTGAAATTACAGTTCTCGTTTGTACATTGTATAGTCCAGTAGGTTCCCAGTCCTTGTCTCTTTGAAGTTTCTTCTAATAACTGGATGCTAGAACCACAGAATTTACAAGATACTAGAGCTTGTAATTGTTCGTTCAATTGGGCTCCATTCACGATCGAGAGTCTTGGTGTTGTTAATTCTTGTCGGTCGCGGCGGTCACCATCTTGTGATGCTGTAGTCTTGGAGATTTCATTTGGCAGCTTTTTTGAGCTGGCACAAAGCTCCCTTAAGCTGGGATCTTCCTGATCATGAAATTCCTCAGGCCATTGCTTCCTCTGCTCAAAATAAGAACCTTTGTCCGAAGTGGCAAGAAGTGACCTTCGGTCCAAAGGGAATGGTCGTTTTGCCTCCTTTGCCGCAGAACCAACAAGTGATTTTCGCTTTGAGACGGCATGGAAACAACTTATAAAATAATTACATTTTAAACTATACACAATTGAAAAGATTGAAATTTTAAAATATATACACGTTTAAAGGCCTTCTAGTAACTGCTTAGAGTGTTGTATCGATACTACTGTGAACTAAACCATGATGGCTTCATGTCAAAACCGTTTCTAGGCAACCTTGTGCCGGTGACAGATTGCTAATTAACTGATGACAATAAGTTTCCGGAAGAGTTTTGGTCACGATATTTATTTTCATCAATTTATCGCGATTAAAAATTCTTAATCGATTTTTTTTTAGCCAATATCAAAGATGATATTGCATTCTTCCCAATAAAAGAAAAAACAATTTTTGGAAATTTTTGTCTCACCAACCCCTCCTGATACCTTAAATTTCTACATAAGCAAAATGAAAAACTGAAGTACTGTATAAAATGTAACAGAACCATTGAGAAATATAAATCATGTTCAACCTGCCTTCGCATCTTTAACTAGTAAATGTATATTGTAAACACAATTGGAAACAAACAAAATTTCAACCAAACATATCTTTCTAAAACTCGAAACAATCAATTAAGAACAATAATTTCTAACAGTCAAGCATATGGGGAAATGACAATTTTCACTTCACCCTTATCTTTTGTATACAGATAGGCTATCTATGGGGAAGTAATAAAACAGCCCTGAAAAAGTTGGGAAATCCTCTGTTGCCATGGCAACGGCAAACTTTCCAAGTGACCACGCATATGGTATTTTGAGACAAAAATCCCAATTAAAATTGTCGAAATTCAATGCAAGTTTTCCCCTAGTTCCTCTCAACTATTTTTTATCTAAACGCTACCATAAATTAATCAATGTCTCTACTTTACATTCGTACTAATATTGTCTACTTTGAATTTTTATATATTGAGATAACTGACAATCAATTACTACATATATGAGATTTTTTTATGATCAGTAAATATGACCCAACTTCGTTGGCATATTTCTTCGAAAGTACGCAAGTTGCAAACTTGGCATTACATATGCACATTATCTAGTCCTTGTAGTTACAGAATCTTGTAAAATCTCTGCGGGGTGGGACATACTTTTTGGGCTACATACCGAATAAAACCAAGAAAAATTCAAAAATGCTAAATTTGTATGTTCTTCAAGGTCATCGTATACCGAGATGGCAGCATATAACATGGCAATGACATGTTCCAGGTAATGATGAAAATATTGTCGTTTGATTTCCGAGAAAGAAACAGAGGTTTTATTTGGGAAAAAGCTGGCAAAAATTATTTTGTAATGCATGTACCTTGCGATTCGACGTTTTAATAGTGAATGTCCAGAAGATGTTTGGCCTCTTGATCTCGAAATATCCCATCCAAATCAAGTCCAAATCCAAGTTTATAAGTAGAAGAACGTATAATCCTTGGTAACAGTGAGGTGTTATTTCTACCGGAGCCGACGGATGCACGCAAAGAAGTAAACAATTTCGTTATCTTCCAGATCTTGGTAAGTCGGCCATTACCTCTGTTACACATGGGTTGAAGAAGTTATTTCTCCATAGTTCAAGCGTATAAGGAAGCAGCCACTCTACAAGATACTGTTTGGCTCAAAATGTACTTAAGAAATAGAAGATTTATATTTTTGGGGTCATCTTTTGTGCGAAAAGCTGACATATTTATGTCCTTGCACAGAAAATCTCTGTTCGTACAACCGCTGACCGGAAGTAAATGCGAAGTTTATGTAAATTTCAGTTTTTCGGTTTCCTTCGTTCACGGGTTTTCTTTTCCTTCTGTTTGTCCTTTTTCTTTTCTTTTCCCTCTTTACTTTACTTTTCTTTTCTCTTTTTTCTTTTCTTTTCTCTCTGTTCTTCTCTTTCTCTCCTTCTATTTCCTTTTTTCTTTTTCTTTTCTCTCTTCTTTTTGCACTATGATTCCTTTTGCTACACTTGCTTTGGTTCACTTTAAGTTGCAAAAACGCTGATTGTCAAAATTCTTTTTGCTAGCACTAAGATTTATTTGGCAGTAGATTTTGCTTTTTCTTGTGTGCGTTTCAGTGTGAAGTTATACGTTGCTGGTTTGGCTGCTGCTGTAAGTTGCTACTACGACTGTTGTTGGATAAATGTATACCTTGGGAAGGGTTGAAAAAACAAAACCCATTATCAGACTGTTACACTTGGCCACTTCTTCCCAACATAATTGTGTTATATTTGCCCCACTCCCAATAGCCTGCGAAGATGGAGGGGGATGGGAGGGGAAGAGAAGGAGAGGAGGGGCCTCTTCCCTTTTCTTCCCCTCCTCCTTCCTCCTCCCCAAAAGAGCCAGGCTATGCAGGCTACCATATATATCAAACGGGTTATCCACATCAATTAATTGTACTAATTGTAATCACTGTCTGCAGGTACAGGTTGCTTTGATCTTTAAAACGCCTTCCACGTAAGGAGCTTTCTTTCGCCCTGACACAGGAACCCCATACTCTTGGCAAATACCCTTCAAAGTTGCCATTCGTAGCTTAGTAACATCCTTGTTTGCCATGTTACACAAGTTGATATCTCTGAACATCATCGGGTGAGGTACAAAATCCAATGTATTGGCAATTTCATCTACTACTGCTTTAATATAGCCGTCTTTCATGACTGCATCGTATTCTGCAGATGTTATTTGCTTTTTCTTGGCTGCAAAACGCGAAAAGTAGGAAGATATTTGCTGAGGTGTCAAAAATTCATCTAAAGTGAACAAGCGATTGTTATGCGCATCACGTACTCTGCGCATCTCTTTTGCTACCTCTTCTCCTGTTAGCTTTTTCCCAGACTGCTCGCCCTCTATAAACTTCATATCAAGGAATGATTTCTGCTTGTCAGTGAACCTCGATTTTTGTGAGCTCGATTTTAAAGCCCATCCAGATTCTAGTGAAGCTCCGTCAGTTGGCTGAACGACGTTGACCTCATGCAGGCTTGGATGGGCTGATTGACGGTCGTATAAGTAGTGGGCATAGGTCAGTTTCGCTTTGTCCTGCAGGGTCATTTTTTCCACACTTCGTTTGTGAATTCCATATTCACAGTGTCTTTCCAAAGCTGAATATCTGATGAACACTTTGGTGCAGCCCTCCTCTGGACAAGGAAATATTTTGCCGCTAGCGCTTGGACTCCTCATGTCGCTACTATCTGATGAATGTACGTCACTGGTTTCATCCCCGCTGGTGTCGCTACCATCGCTGGGCGGTGCTGCAATAGGAGACTTTTTTTGTTGTCTTTGAAATACTGGAACAAAATCGTCTGATTCTGCTTCCTGGTCAAACCAAGAGTAATCATTTACTTCTGGCACTGTTGAATAACAGAATGCAATATATTTATAAATACACTATCAAATGCTATATCATTGACTCATATATTCAGTGTATGTTTTTATCCTGCCATCTGGAATTGTTTGTCGTGCACTTTTCAGACCCGTTTTAATTTAATGATCGATGCCATCTTCATTTTGTATAAAGTCTATAAAGCTATCAGTATAATCTATCGTACCTGATTCAAAAGCACTCCATTCAAAGATTGTACCTTCTCCGACTTTATAAGCTTTGTATGCTGTGAAACCGTTTTCGCTGTAGACGAAATTATTAAGTGTACTAATGCCGTCTATCCGGGAATAATTATCAGTTGAGCTGTTGTTGACTACTTGTACAACTGTTGCGTTGACCCCTGCGATTCCACCCCTGGATTCAATGGCTTTCTTTAGCTCAGTTGGGTTGGTAACAGAGTTGCCCTCGTTAACATAGCTTTTGACATGGGCTTTCACCTGGGCAGCCTTTCTGTCGCAGGAGCCCTTTCCACCTTGGGGATCACTGAAATCTATCCGACTTATGTGGATATTGCTACGCTTGGAAATGGTGTTTGCAGACAGAATTGTTAATGTTGAATGGTAACAGCCAGCATTATCCTGGCGAAAGTATGCAACTGTGATTTCTGGGTGCTTCTTTTTTAAGGAATGTAAAACGTGATCCATGATCAAGACGACCGTGTAGCTATCCTGAAGACCAGATTTTAGAATGTGAATAAACGTTTTCGTCTGGAGATTCCCATTAACTTTTCGGTGGCATACAGACACATGCCATGATATTCCACGTTTTCCAAAAAAATCGCTCTGAGCTTCCCTGTACTGAGATGGCATATACTTCATCGCAAAATCTTGTACAATTAGTACGCTGTTAGAATCCAAAGCATCTATGATGTCTAGACGAGCAAGGTCTTGGTTAATACTGCGAAGCTGATGTGCTTTCCATGCATATATACTTTCTTTTGCTTTCTTTATAAGGAAAAGTACCTCGTCTCTGTCATCTTCACAAGCGTACTCCAGTGTGTTTGCATCACTTTGAATGCTTTCTAGAACCTAACGTACAATCAGTAGTGTGATTATTATTGCATGTGCCAAATAATAATTTCAATAAAATAACATCAACATAATATAAGAACCTGTCCATTAGGTTGACATATCACCTTGTCTACAGAAGAGCATCTATCACAGCTTTGGTCATGCTTATGGTTACATGCTGTTTTGTAACGTGGATTTCGACCATCACTTAAAGCGAAGGTACTGCAGTGGTCTGGAATCGAAGACTCTCTTGATACATGAACCTAGGAATTGATAACAAATAAGAGCAACGGTGGTACAAATTGTGCATGTATATACCTATGTGCACAAACATCGACTCCGCTTTCAAAATAATCGAATCTAGAAACTGAGACCGAAATGTTACACTAGTCATATTAAAACGACAAACGCTTAGTCTCAATCGCTGTTTGAAACGTCCATGTAAACGCCCTTCTTTAAAATCAACTAATCAAAAAATTACCCTGTGCTCATTTCGCTCTCAACTTCTATGTTTTCAGTGAAGCGCCAATGTTTATGCAAATAGGTATATATATGTAAATGCATATATCTTGGACAATTTTCTGGCAATGCTAAGTGCAGTTCTCTTACTTTGTAGTCTCCCTTGAGATATGCTTTACCCTCTAATAGAGATTCCTTATAACTAACTGCTTTTTTTCTATCAAGTCCTGATTCTTCCAACTTCTCAACCACCAATTTCAAGTCATCAAAGGATCGCGATCCCTCCGCTAAATAGTTGTCAAGTCCTTGCATGCATTTCCTCACTGAAGCTACACAGCTCTCAGAAAGAACTTTCATAAGAGTACTCTTTGCCAGTGGAGAGAATTCTTGCTCTTGGCAATACTGAATGTATTGATTTACCAGTCGAGACGGTATGAGCAGCCTGATAACATTTGGGATGTCTAGTCGTTCTCCAGTTGACAGTTTAAGTTGTCTTCTACCAAACGGGAGATCTTGGATGGCATGTTGACTTGTAATAAACTCAATGAAATGTTCTAGTCGTGCAGGATCAACTTTTTCTCTTATTGCCTTATGGGGTTTAGGAACTTCAGCACCTATTCCATATTGTAACCCATGTCGCCGTGCTTCTGTGAATCTATATCTAGAGATACCAGGTATGAGATCCTCTACTTCTCGGAAAGAAAGCTTATTTGCTAAGACGCTCAATAGTTGAGTACGAGTGCTGGAGTGTGATGTCTGTTTATAAGTCTCTACCAACGCCCGCAGTGATGAATCTGTACAACTTTGCGCTTCATATCTATCCTTCATTGTTTGACATTCCTTCAAAGCGTTCCACAGTGATCCAGCATCGCATGGGGCCACGATTTCAAGTACAGTTTCAACTATTTCTGCAGTTTTAGACGTGTAGAAACGTTGTGTTTTTGGAGTAATATCCTTCCATGGAATTTGTAAAGTTCGAGTGAGTGGTTCGTGTCCCCCAAAAGCCAGAACTTCGTTCACTGCTTGCAGCCGTTCCTGTTCCAACTTGTTCTTGTTATTTTCTTCTTCTTCGCTGTCGTCCAATACATCTCTACAGTCGTTTTTCCAGGATAAATCCACTCGCTTAGGAGTTTGTACCTGCATACTTATCATACGAAGTTTGTTTGCACAGGAAACTTTACTAGCTCTTGCATTTATCTGCTCACTTGGAATCTATTTGGAAAATGAAAATAATAATAATATGAATAAAACCGTCTTAATTCATTTAAGGGGCGTTAACAAGATGTTATACCTCTAATTCTTGTGAAGCAATCCTATAAGAAAGTGATCCTCTACAATCTCTGCATATTGCTGCAAATAAACCAACAATGTAAAACGCATTATCATTGGAGCGTTTGACACACGGCGAGGTGTAGCCCTCGCATTCCGTATGGTTTACGTGCCTCCTAATACAAACAAACAAACAAACAAACAAACAAACAAACAAACAAACAACAACAAATTAAAAATAAACCGAGCACATATCAAGTAATAATTATCCAGTACATCAATTCTACTATTGTACCTGAGCCCAACGGAATCAGCTTTCCAGTTATTTCTTGAATATATTTCGAAAGACCCTTTGTTACCGCACGGTCACCTTTTGCCTTGTTGCTCTTATGATGAGCCACCTCATCTGGTACTTGGCATAATTTGCGGCGGCCTCTCCAGTAAATTCCCAAACTATCCCGATGATATTTGCATATAATAAATGTGTTTGTTTCATCGTGAGAGACATCAAAATAACCTAAAAACAGTATTAAACCCATCATATTAAAACATTGGACAATCTGATTTTTGTTTCTATTGCCACCTTAACTGTTCCTCCTATATAGTATTCCTCGCGAGCCGGCGCTTTTAGATGTTGCAATGTACTAGGTGTTTCGGTTAATCTTGATCTTTGCCGATTTTCTACTGTAGCCGCCTTTCATTGGAATATTTTTTAAGATTCTAAAATCCTTTTATCTTTTCCTTTAATGATAATACTATGAAACGAATTTTCAATATACATTTTTCCAAACAAACTTAGAACTATATTAATTGTAAATATTCTGAAAACTCACCTGCTCGACACAAAATCAAATCAATTTCATCTCGAACTTCTCGACACTTACTGAGCTGATACGTTTGTAAATGTCTAGATATGTCTCTGTCACATTTTAGAAGCTCGATTTTATCACTTGTACAGAGATGAGGAGTTAAAACACCAAACGAACAGCTTTCCATACTAAAGTATTAGACCTGGAATGAACAAGTTGTATACACTTTCCCGCCCCCGTCGCAGGACTAACATTTACTTCCGGTCAGCGGTTGTACAAACAGAGATTTTCTGTGCAGGGACATAAATATGTCAGCTTTTCGCACAAAAAATGCTCCAAAAATATAAATCTTCTATTTCTTAAGTACATTTTGAGCCAAACAGTATCTTGTAGAGTGGCTGCTTCCTTATACGCTTGAACTATGGAGAAATAACTTCTTCAACCCATGTGTAACAAAGGTAATGGCCGACCTACCAAGATCTGGAAGATAACGAAGTTGTTTACTTCTTTGCGTGCATCCGTCGGCTCCGGTAGAAATAACACCTCACTGTTACCAAGGATTATACGTTCTTCTACTTATAAACTTGGATTTGGACTTGATTTGGATGGGATATTTCGAGATCAAGAGGCCAAACATCTTCTGGACATTCACTATTAAAACGTCGAATCGCAAGGTACGTGCATTACAAAATAATTTTTGCCAGCTTTTTCCCAAATAAAACCTCTGTTTCTTTCTCGGAAATCAAACGACAATATTTTCATCATTACCTGGAATATGTCATTGCCATGTTATATGCTGCCATCTCGGTATACGATGACCTTGAAGAACATACAAATTTAGCATTTTTGAATTTTTCTTGGTTTTATTCGGTATGTAGCCCAAAAAGTATGTCCCACCCCGCAGAGATTTTACAAGATTCTGTAACTACAAGGACTAGATAATGTGCATATGTAATGCCAAGTTTGCAACTTGCGTACTTTCGAAGAAATATGCCAACGAAGTTGGGTCATATTTACTGATCATAAAAAAATCTCATATATGTAGTAATTGATTGTCAGTTATCTCAATATATAAAAATTCAAAGTAGACAATATTAGTACGAATGTAAAGTAGAGACATTGATTAATTTATGGTAGCGTTTAGATAAAAAATAGTTGAGAGGAACTAGGGGAAAACTTGCATTGAATTTCGACAATTTTAATTGGGATTTTTGTCTCAAAATACCATATGCGTGGTCACTTGGAAAGTTTGCCGTTGCCATGGCAACAGAGGATTTCCCAACTTTTTCAGGGCTGTTTTATTACTTCCCCATAGATAGCCTATCTGTATACAAAAGATAAGGGTGAAGTGAAAATTTTCATTTCCCCATATGCTTGACTGTTAGAAATTATTGTTCTTAAAGCTCTGCCTGATTACATCAAGTAAAGAAAAGGAACATAGTCTTTCTACATTACCTTATAAATGCCTACGACCCAAAGCCATTGATCTACACTAAAATATCACCCCATGTTTCTGTGCTTAAGTTTCCTATTTCATTCCGAACGGCTTCGTCAATACTATGTTTATCGAAAATTGATCAAATGTTTCCCTTACAGAGGACCTCCCTGAAAACCACTTAACGTGACGGGAGTATCCTCTTTAAAGATTTCTTCTTCTTCTTCTTCTTCTTCTTCTTCTTCTTCTTATCTTTATGCACTAAACTGAACAATTTGGTCTGAAGAGATATATTTTATAACCACAAAGCCTATATTTGATTATTAATAATCGATTTAAACACCCTCAGACGGGCACATGAAGTTCGCATATCTTTTGGCTTGACACTTAGGCTCTACTTCAGGGATTTCCGAATTACGCACACACGCACCCTTGAAGCCCATGGCATAGTGTGTTACTGGCATAAAGCATAAAGCCAGTAACCACAAAAATAATATTCTGGAAACCTCGTAAAAAGTTCGCGATGTTTATGGACATTAATCTGTGCCAATCTTAACGTTTTTAAGCAAAAAATTGTATTAGTAATGAAAACAAAATAAAAAAATTAAAATCCTGTCTATTTGTTATGTTTGAATAGTTTAATTAGGTTGACCCATATGACCTTGCTGGATTGTTTCTTTTATACAGTGTATAAGACCCCCCCTGGTTTAACTTTCAGAAAAACATGACCCACCCCCTTTCATATAGTAAATGTTTTTAAGAAGATGAATCACTATCCTCTAATGTACTGGATGCGTCAAATGGTAAAAAGTTGGTGATGTACGCCTTTGCCTCTCCAGTTATCAAATTTGTGTCTGACTGAACTACCTGATGCAATACTCTAGCCATCCATTTGTTTAATGTTTCAACTTAAACACAAACATCATCAATCAACTGTAATGGAATGACATCCACATGATCTTCACATACTTTTACAGGAAGAATATGTGAAATAGTAGCACCGGTGATACTGTCAGTTGACAGCACAGTGCTGGAATCTTTTGCTAAAGCAGTAACAATAGCCCGGTATATAGGTTCCCTACAAGTGCAGGTGTCAGAACAGAAAACAGGATTTTTGCAGTTAACATAAAACATAACAAAATACCATATTTGGCCATATTTTGTACCCTGTATAGAATTATACTTAATTGTATAATTATTGCACCTCATACCAGGTTTGTATTCTCTACAATGAATAAGGTTGCCATGAATATTGATGCGCTTAAACTTAAACGAAGCCCATATTTTTCTTTAGCTCCCTTTTCTTAAACCCTCTTTTCTTAGGCTGCCATCTTAAGATTCGTAAGTCTCTTACATAGTATTTGCTTGACACCACTCTAAAACATGAATATTTAAAAAGTAACTTAAATTATTTATTAGGCATTAGTAATTGGTTTGATCAATTCCCCCCATACACTTAGCTAGTATGTATCTGAGATTTATCTTTCACCATTATTATATATTATAAGTACGTAGTTTCATTTTAAGGCTGTTTTATATTAGTGACATAAACTATATGGCCACCCATTATTTTACAAGTTTACCATTAACTAAAAAAGAAAATTTATTTGAACTGATACACCAGCCCTGCAGTAAGTCAGTTGTAACACAAAGATTTTTTTAGATTTTTTAGATAATAGATTGAAATAGTCTTCATTACAAACTGTGGAAATTTACTTGATTAATTAAGCTTTACTGAAGTCTGCAATGATATTTTGATTACAAAATCAATTATTGGGTGACTACAGTAAAGCACATTCAACAGTTTATAAATTAACATGGAATATAATCAGACCTACCCAATATGGAAACTCTATTTTTAGGCCAGAGGATTGGTTGTTCATCATGCAAGAGAGGCACCTGTTCGCAAAGTCTTATCGCTGCTTCTTTGACATGATCTGCTAATACTACTTCCCCAAGAGCAGAGTTTAAACATACTACAGTATCTCTGATTAACTGTCTTCTGGCTTTATCATCAAGTGGAATATTTTTTTCTATGCTGTCTTTTACCTCTTTGGAAATTGGAATGCTGAAACTTTCACTTAGGTATCTTTTCAGCTCTTTATTTGTATCTGTTGCTTAGTCATTTCAACACACGACATAGCCTAGGTGAAGACTTCCATGTTGTTTGTAAAATGGATGGATGCAAACAGGAATTTTTTAAAGCAAACTCATTTACAAAGCATGCAAGAAGCAAACATTGTATACACCTTTATAGTCTTGGTTTAGATGGACTTGGATCACTTCAAGAGCAAATCATCCAAGGTGAATTTGGAATTTAGTTTAGATTACTCATCAATACAAGTTCAAGTGGTAGGAAATAGTGTCATTACACCAGCCTGCAGGCATTGTATCAAATGTGGGCGCATCATTGGAATTTTGAAGTGTACATTAGTTGGACTTTTTCCATATGCAAGGCATGTTGCAAAGGCTATAGCAAACACACCGCAATAACTCCCATTCTTCTGTTGCACACATAGGTTACTGATACCCTTAAAATTGGGACCAAGTAGGTTCTTTGCAAGCTCAATTGTTTCTTGAGGTATTATTGGAGATGACATGCTGTCCAATAGAGATATATGCCCAGGAAGGCAGCCAATTGACGTTAAGCACACCCAGTGATTATTATTTACATGCACAATCTGAATAAAATCTCCAGTCATGACACTAAATTGTCTTATAGGACCAAGTGTTGGCCTTTGAAAACCACTGATTTGATTGTTAATTTTACTTAAAAGCACACATCTTGAATGATGCTGCAGTCTAGCCATCCACTTGGAGAGGCAATTAGATCAAACTCTTTTTGACTGAGTGCATTAATGGACTTTTGTTTCTCACTTAGACTCATAGGTTTTTGTACTACTTTCACAAACTCAATGTCATTGTCTTTGTTCTTTTGGGATTGATTCTTTATTTTTTTTGCACTCTGGGCAAAACCATGTCGTCTTGGAGTTGTTAGGCATGCGTTTTAGATTTAAACAAGAGCCAAAATGGCTTCTCACTCTGGCCGCTTTTTGGAATAAAATGTTTGAATTTTTCTGTGAAGTTTTTATTTCTCTCACTGGCATTTGAGCCTTTGGGTTTCGAGAAGTGAAACTACTTAGCTCAGTTGTGTGACATGAACCTGGGAGTGACGTGTTCAGCGTATATACATCAGTCCATAAGTCGTATAAGTTCATACTTAAGTGGATTATTTTGGTTTTTTTCTTTTCTTTTCTTTCTGTTTTTAAAGGAGATTCTATTTGATATACTTTTGCTAAGGTATTTTGTTGACTTGAAGCACAAGGATATATTTACAGTTGCGTGACACTGATAAACAAATCAAGGGTCAAATTAAATATTCTCATTGTCGTTGTCAATGTCGTCAGTCACAGTGAAGCTTACTATTTTTGGTATCGATGAAAACAATTTTGAGAGGTAACCGAGAACAAGAAAACATTATTATAAACAAATGCGTTAGTAAAATGCAATGGGCATTTTAGTTCAATGATGGCCGTTTTCGGCGATCGCCTGTCTACTACTGATTCCCGGTACTGATTACTAATTTCTAAATTTAATCTAAAAAGCTTGCCTATAAAGCTAGTTAAGCTTAGAAGCGAATTGCACAGAGAGTGGGCGACAAATCTTAGAAGCAAATGGACAAAAAATGTCACGAAAAAATGTCACATAAACAAAAAGTCCTAAGACAGCTTTTCCAGACAACAGTTGAACACAATATGCAGAACATAACTCAACAACAAGTCTCCTGAATCTATCATGTCTCTATTTATTTGGAATAGATGACTTTGAAAAACGTTTCTGTACTTGGAACTGTGCCTAAGTTCAGTCAAACACTCAAGTACATATATGATGACTTTTTGTTTTATGATGAACTTTTTGCACTACATTTAAGAATAAAATTTTTAAAAGATAAGAATTTGGTTTTTAATGAAAAAATAATAATTGAATTTTGCATGCAAACTAATGAAAGTTGTATTGAATTGTTTCACAATTTCATCTAAAATATATTATTAATTCTGAAGTTGCTTTGAGTCCTTCATAAAATTGAAAATACTTAATTTTTTGTTTTCATGTCAGTAGGAGTTAAGACCAACTTCTCATGGCTTTTACAAAAAGAGATCTTCAATTTGAGAACCAGATTTTTCACTAAACAACAGGCTTTACCATTGGAAATAATTTCCAAATGAAAAAATGAGAGTATTTTGAGTCCCCTTGTTTTGTATAATAAATGGTGACTCCTTTTACGTCATCACATTTGAAATTTGAAATTTGAAACCTTTATATCTCAGAACATATGGATTGTAAAAAATAAGATAAAAAGATCTTTACTATACTCTCTGATGAGAACTGAGTTTGAAGATAAAAAAAGATAATTAAATGTCATAGGGACTTTAAACATAAATGATGATCCAGCAGATGCATTGCAGTAAAAGCACAAAATTTTTGGGAACTCAAATCAACTTGCAAAAATAAGAAGCATTTATTCACAAACACAAATTGTTTATTCACAATAAAAGTTAATTATACATTTAAAGTTTATATTTATTTAAACTTTCCTTGCAAATTCGAGGCATTTGTTTTGAGAATTGCTATTTGTATCTGTCAAGCATTCACAGGGACGTCAATCAAAAATTGTAAGTCTTTGAGTGCTTTTCTGTCAAGAAATCCAGCTCAATTTCACTGACTCAAATATACAACAAAGTCAAATAATGTTGAGAATAACAGACTTTTCCAAACAAATCCAAAGCGAAAGTAAATGTCTCTATTTATTTGGAATAGATGACTTTGAAAAACTTTTCTGTACTTGGAACTGTGAAGTTCAGTCAAACACTCAAGTACATGTGTGAGGACTTTTTGTTTTATGATGAACTTTTTGCACTACATTTAAGAATACAATTTTTAAAAGATAAGAATTTGGTTTTTAATGAAAAAATAATAACAGAGAGCCACCCTTTAACGCTGCATCAGGGCCAATAGGCAATTAGGCCAAAAATACAAGGCATAACAGCTAAATGATCACAGCACAGCCCTAAGAAATTTAGAGCATAACAGCCAATGGAACATAGCACAGCCATAATTATCATAACAGCTAACATGATCACAGCACAGCCCTAAGAAATGTAGGGCATAACAGCCATAGCACAGCCATAAAAATTATTAATATAAGGCATAACAGCTAATGAGCACAGCACAGCCATAAATAATGGCCTAACACTGTGATCCTAGCACAGCCAAAAATACACAAATATTAACAAATATTAACAAATACACATTATAGTTAAATTTGAAATTACTTGGGCACATCATTTGTTTGCCTCTTTAACATATCGAGGGCCTTCAACAAAGCACCTCTATAACTTCGGTATAACAGATACTGACTGCGCTTGTTGAGGTGTACACTATCTTTACAAAGGACTACCTGAGATTTCTGTAAATCACGATGTTTTCAAGTAAAAACTGGTGAAGGTTAATCATCTAATACTACTTCCAAGTAGTGGTTAAGCAAATTGGAAGATACATTAAAGGATGTGTAGGGCATATCGGTGCTCATCATATGCCAGTGTATGACCAAACACAATCCCACTACTTTAACTTTAAGTGCTGACATCAAATGAGTGACTAAATCATCTATCTCCGATCCAACTGTTTCTGGTTGCCGATAGCTTTCCACGTTGTTTGTTCCTAATTCCAGTATTACAATCTCAGGCTGTAGCTCTTCCAGTTTCTCCAGCCGTTTGCCAACTTGTAAACGTTTTAATGTAAGGCCACCGTAGCCCATCGAAAAAATCTCAGCTAATTTTTCCAAGCCAAAATTATAATATGCTCTACGATCAAAAGGCTTGCTAAGGTCTTGGTATAAGCGGTGAACAAATGAGTGACCAAAAATAACCGCTTTGGGACGAGAAGCTGCCATCTTAGCGTACCGAAGCCGTCGACCGTGAAAAATCAAATTTACTTTAGCACCAACAAAAAGACTTAGAAAAGACTTAAGGCCCGGCCAAACAAGGAATGTTGGGTGACCCAACACCATGCAACATTGTTGGGCGATCTAACATTGTTGGATCATCAAACAAATTCTTGGGTGGCCAAACGGCTTCAAGCATTGCTGTAAAACAACAACCGGGAAGACTATTATGGTCTATAGAATCACCCAGAATGCATCGCTCATTGGCATCACAATCCAAAATGGCGAATTGCTTAGAGGATTACAAGTTATTTCAATGTTTAGCAACCACTGTTTTGCTTGATTTATTGAGTGATGGTGAAGATAAAAGAGAAAGTAAACGAGGGAAAACTAGACAATGGATAAGAAGAAGAGAAGAGAAAGGGTATTACCAGAATATCGTAAGAGAACTGGGAGTAGAAGATACCTCAAGCTACCGTGAAATGATGAGGATGAACCATGAAGATTTTGTCGCTATACTAACACTTATTGAGCCTGATATAATGCCTCAACAAGTAACTGGTGGCCACAAAGTGATCAGCCCTGCTGAACGTCTGACATTGACGATACGATTTCTTGCCACTGGCGAGACGTTTCGCTCATTAAGCTTCCAATTTAGAATCTCGAGGTCAGCCATCTCCTACATTGTGAACGAGGTATGTGAGGCCATACAGAAGAGACTTGGGCCACTGTATTTAAAGTTGCCGTCCACACAAGAAGAGTGGACAAATATTGCTGAACAATTTGAGGAATGTTGGAACTTTCCGAACTGTATAGGTGCCATTGATGGCAAACATATAGTGATGCAGCCACCAGCTAATGCTGGTTCCTATTACTATAACTACAAGCATACTAACTCAGTAGTCCTCATGGCTGTGGCAGGGCCTGATTACGAATGTATTTATGCAGATGTTGGTACAAATGGAAGGGTTTCAGATGGAGGTGTCTGGAATAAGTGTAGTCTGTCTCAAGAAATTGAAAAAGGCAATGTTTGTATTCCCCCACCAAAGTGCTTGCCATGTGGTGTGGATGAGCAGCCTCATGTATTTGTTGCTGATGATGCCTTTGCTCTAAAGAACTATGTGATGAAGCCTTATCCACAGAATGGTTTAACACTTGAAAAGAGAGTGTACAATTACCGCCACAGCAGAGCCAGGAGAATTGTTGAAAATCTTTTTGGAATTGTTGCAAACAGATGGTGCTTGTTTAGAAATGTTTTACAACTGAATCCAAGGTCCATTGAAAGTTTGGTTATGGCTGCCCTCACACTTCATAACTACTTGAGAAAAAGCAGGTCAGCAAACATCTACTGCCCCCATAGGATTGCATGACATGGAGACAGGAAATGGAGAGGTGATTAGAGGTTCATGGAGACTGGAGAGCACAGGAGAGTCATTGGAACCTTTAGCTGTTCCAACTACTGGGCACAATGCTACGAGTAATGCCAAGATGGTCAGAGATAACTTCAAGGATTATTTTGTCACTGATGGTGCTGTTGACTGGCAGTGAGACAATGAATACTAATGAGAAAGCCACGCTTTTGATAGCTCTGTACTTTCTGAGCTGTTTTTGCTTCAGAACCGACCAAAAGTCAACTGAAAACTTAACATCATCTTTTCAACAAGTACTGAAACTAATTCACGACGTAGAGCTGAACCCAGGGCCGCAGAAATCCAAGAAGTTAACTTATGTTACCGTCGCTCACCTCAATGTCCGCTCCTTGAAATCTCGTGAAACATTTCACTTGGTCTCAAATGTAATTACTGAAAGCAGTTACGACATTTTTACTATCTCGGAATCGTGGCTTGATACTACTACAAGTAATGCAGATATAAATATAAATGGATATCTTATGTTTAGACAAGACCGTGGTGAACACAAATCTGGTGGCGGACTTGTGGTCTATGTTAAAAACACCTTCAAAGCTGTTGTCATCGAACAATTGTCGTCAGTCTCTGAAACCAACTTCCAACAACTCTGGCTCAAGATTCAATGTAAAAACCTTAAATCATTTCTGCTGTGCACAGTCTACAGACCCCCAAACTCTCCAATTGGTGCTCTAGGAGACCTAACAAAAGCACTTGTAGATTCTTTGTTACTAGGACTCGACATCATATTAATAGGAGACATGAACATAAATATGTTAGCAGAAAGTTCAGACCGTGATACCTTGGTTGACCTTTGTTCCACCTTTAACTTCACTCAACTAGTAAAGGATCCAACAAGGATTACCGAAACTTCACGAACATTAATTGATGTCGCCCTCACTACAAATGAAAATATTATTCAAGATTGCAAAGTGATAACCACATCAATAAGCGACCACAACTTAGTATCTCTGACACTAAAGTTAAAAACGCCCAAGCCGAAATCAGGTTACATTACTTCAAGAAGCTATAAAAACTATGACTCAAATAAATTCGCTAAAGATTTGGCAGATGTCCCATTCCATGTTATCAGTATTTTTGACGAAGTAGATGACCAGATCAATGCATACAACCTATTGTTTAATCAAGTCCTCGATACTCATGCACCCGTGAAAAAGATGAAAATCAGATCAAAGCCAAATCCCTACATTACGCAAGAGATAAAAGCTCTAATGAAAACAAGAGATAAATGGCATAAAAGCGCAATCAAAACAAATGATCGTTTACATTGGAATGCGTATCGCTTCTTCAGGCAAGAAGTCAAGCGGGAAATCAGGTTTGAAGAAAAACAATACGTGCGTACTGAGTTAAACAACAGCAATGGGAACACAAACTCGATCTGGAAGACCATAAATCGATGCCTACCCAAGGAAAGATCTCCTCTAGCGCCAGTGGAAGACCCAGTTCTACAAGCCAACAGATTTAATGAATATTACACCTCAGTAGGTCAGATCACGGCAGAAAAGGCAAAAGCTCTAGCTGAGCAATTCAAGTTAAATACACCTCCGGCCGTGAACATCTCACCGCTTGTCGCCGAAAGCCAATCCTTTACCCTCAAGCCGATCACAGAAGAGGATACTCGCAAAATAATCCAAAGCTTGTCAACGAACAAAGCCCCAGGAATTGATCAAATCTCTGCGAGAGCGCTGAAAGACAGCCTACCTACAACACTACCTGCTATCACTTATATAGTAAACAACTCTTTTCGCACAAACTCTTTTCCACTTTCGTGGAAAATGGCCAAAGTAATCCCTTGTCCCAAGACTAAGGACTCAGAAGAACCATGTGACACTCGCCCTCTTTCATTACTGCCTATCATGTCTAAAGTCTGTGAAAGAGCAGCCCACTCACAATTAACGTCATTCCTTGAAGAAAATAATATCATTTCAGAATTCCAAAGTGGTAATAGAAAACAACATTCAACTGAAACAGCGCTCCTCTATTTTACCGACGAACTCTTAAAGAACATGGACCAAAGGAACATTACCATCGTTATCCTGTTAGACATGTCCAAAGCTTTTGATAGCATTAAACACGATATCCTTCTATCAAAATTGCAAAGATATGGCATTTCAGCAGCATCCATCCCATGGTTCGAGAGTTACTTGTCCAATCGCAATCAAGTTGTACAAGTAGAGAATACAACATCTGAGCCACTCCCCCTTACGTTTGGTGTCCCGCAAGGAACAATCCTCTCCCCTGTACTATTTACATTGTATATTAATGATTTGTTATCTATCCCCAGGCACTGTAAAGCAATGGGATACGTTGACGATACAAAGCTTTTTCTAGCGCTTCCCCAGAAAGACGTGCCCGAAGCCATTCCATTACTAAATGATGATCTGAGAGTTATCGCACAATGGTGTTGCGCGAACTCGCTCCTCATCAACCCAGACAAAACAAAGGTTTTGGCCGTTGGAGTACCACAGCGCCTGAAATCCCTGCCTCCATTCTCATTAACACTACTTGGTAAAGACATCGAAGTTGTCCCAGCAGCTAAAGATCTTGGAGTTATCATCGACAAATGTCTGAACTACAACGAACATGTAACTAAAACCGCATCAAGCTGTTTCTACAAACTTAGTAGAATCAATAGAATTAAGCACCTATTAGACACTAAGACTTTGATACTGTTAATTAGTTCATTTATATTCTCTTCATTATTTTATTGTTCTACCGTATGGAGTAACACTACGAAAGCAAACAAAAACAAGCTACAATTAGTACAAAATTACGCAGCAAGAATCGTCCTTGGTCTAAGGAAGTATGACCACATCTCTGAAGGACTCAAATCACTTAAATGGCTAAACATCCAAGAAAAACTGTATCTAAATGATTGCATTATGTTACACAAATGTGTCTATGGAAATGCACCGCGATACTTATCCAACAAGTTTGTACGAAGGAACAAGATACACAAAAGAAATACCAGGCAAAACCAAGACCTCGATCTACCAGTTTGCAGATTAGCAACGGGCCAACGAGCATTCACATACAGAGGAGCTAAAATATGGAATTCATTGTCAAATGAATTAAAGTATACAGAGCAAATAAAGACTTTTAAGAAACGTCTAATTAATAATATAATAATATCTCGTTAGTATGTATAATTTCCCTTTTTTTTTTCTTTTTTTTCTCTTTTATATTTATATTCGAAATTTTTAAGAATTGTACAGTATATTTAGTATATTAGTATATTGTTGCTGAAAAGCCTTTTTAAAGGAGCACAATAAAGTTTGTATGTATGTATGTATGTATGAGACATGGTGTGATGACGTAACTTTGACATTACAGTGCCTTTCATAATTCATAAACTTGATGAATTTTGCATCAGCCCAAAAATTGAAGCTGTTCTGATTGCCATGAATCAAATATGTATCAGCTTGGGTTTTTAAAGTGTTAATATTCTACATTTTTTACTAAGAAGACAAGTGTAATAAAGCTAAAGTTTCGATGCCTGGCTAGCATCATTATCAAAGCAATTACAATAAGATAACTTCAGAGTTCTTATAGTAACAAATGTCCCAAGGGTGAACAGTTATGAAAACACTTTTGCTCTTACAGGATCTGATTGGATATTGAGTGTTGTCTCAATTTACGAATGTACAACATTTCATAAATTAGACAGTCAATCTTTGATGCACCATTCTTGTTACTATAAGAACTCTGAAATTATCTTATTGTAATTGCTTTGATAATGTTAGCTTTATTACACTTGTCTTCTTAGTAAAAACTACTAGTAAGTCTGCATTAATTAATATTCTACATTCAAAAACAAACCAAAATTGAATTTCTTAACATAATACTCAAGTTGTTGATTGATGGCAGTCAGAACATGGAAAAAGCTCGTCACATTTTCTACAGAGGCTGCATAATTATGAGAGGTTTTAATATTTCTGGCATAAATATGTAATATGTATTTATATTTACTGTAGCTTTTTCAACCATCTTTAAATGTAATATTAAAAACAAGAATCAAGTTTAAGGGGATTCTAAACAACACTTCCTATCTACAGGAGTAGTATTTTTATATTTTAGTGTCCAAATGTTTGTCCCTACATTCATTGCTATTATAACGCTTGTAAAATGTGCTGCAGAATATCAGTTTGTATGACTATTGTTTCATACTTTCCCAGTCTTTTATGGCTTGGGACTTTATCTCAGAAAGGATAACATAATTATCTAAGAAGTTATGGTATGCCTAGTATTTTTGCAATGGAGAAAAGGGACACAGTCATGGGAAAAGGGAAACAGTCACATATACATTTCTGTATTTACAGAACAATAACATTACTACATATTAGTGGTCTCTAAATGATTTTTATTTAAGTTGGTTTCTTTAATTCAAGAATAAACAGTAACAAAGTCATGTAATAAATGCATCGATAATTTTTTCTGTACTTGTCTATAAAAACTGTATAAGAGCAAAATATCTAATAGCTCAGTTATAATAAAAACAGTAACATGTTTTAATAAAATACTATTGTAATTAATATATTGTGGTACAGTAATCTTTACAGCATTAAGCTCAAATTAAAGTATGACCACTGTTATGTTTTGGGTCAAAGGATGCAAAAAATGTGAATAATAATTAACAGTGGTTGTACTTTTGAGTTTTGTGCTGGAACTATCTGACTTCCAAATTAACTCTGGAATAACATCATGCATATCATAATATGTAATAAAAATTTGTATTAATTTATGTAATAAATATTTTTTTCTTCTACAAATGTGATAAATAGTTAACAGTAACATTGCATGCATCCTCATACATCAATTGTGGTAATTTGGATTTTATAGCATTCCCATGTATGATCCATGTCCATAATCATTTGAACTGTAATCAGTTGAGGAAGATTGCATGCCATTATTAATTGGATAGGGAGAATGGCCAGCAAGTTCAAGTTCAAATATAATGTCTGTAATTCTCTTCTCTGCCATCATCCTTGTCCTTTTGTCAAATTTATCGAGTTTTTCAGCTACATACATAGCAAAGTGACACTGCTTTTTCTCTGGAGGCGATGTACTTTGTCTTCCTTTGAGCACTTCAAGACAAGTTGAGAGAACTTCATGCTTTTTTGATGCAAGCTGCTCTTCAGCTTTCCTCTTGGACAACTTCTGTGTTCGTGCACTTTGTCGTGGCGTTTCGTACAAATCAGCCGGTTCATTCTCCTGGTTTTTGGTCAGGCTCTTGTCAGACACACTGTCCACATCTTCCTCAGCTGAAGCAGCATCAGTGTTAGATTGTAAATGTAAACTATCTTTACTCTTACCAGCTTTAAGAACTGGTAAAAGAAACTGGAGTCGGTCCCAGTAAATCCACGTTGATTTATAGCTTTCATGAACTCCTTGTCCAGATTTTTTTTGCTAGTTTTGGCAACTTCACGATTTAGTTGAGATTGTAATCCAGTGATTTTGGTCTTAATATCAGATGATGTTATACCCACAAGTTCGTCTTGTAAGATTTTGTACGCTTGGGCTCGCTTCTCTTTCAAATGATATTCTTTCGAAAAAACATCCCACAGGCAGGTTTGTTGCTCTAAAATGTCAATCAGAGTTTCAACCTCATGGTCAGTCCATTTCTTGTTGGTTTCTTTTTACTCGTTTTTTCTTTCTGGCTTTCTTCAGAGTTCGTTTCAACGACATCAACTTTAGCACCTTCCTCCTCCGCCATCTTGACAGATCTGACTTGTTTATATTACACTGGGTGTATCCATGGAGACGACTGAATTTGAAAGCGCAGTATGCATGTGTGTATCTAACATGTTTGTAATGACCGGCCAAACGAATCAAACATCGCACATCAAACACGAGAACAAAAAAAATGTTGGATGGTGTTTGATAGAATGTTTGACGGCCTTCAAACTCCATGCAACATGTTTGATGCTCAATCCAACAGCATCCAACAACATTCAACAACATCAAACAAGGTGGCCAAATGACAAAATGTTGGATCGCCCAACAATGTTGCATGGTGTTGGGTCACCCAACATTTCTCGTTAGGCCGGGTCTTTAGAAAAGCTGAAGAAAATTCTTAAAAACAAGCTGAGATAAAAATTAAACAAAAATTGAAAGTTTACCCAATGACAAATTTTCCCGTGATGACAGTCCCAATAAGGGGGGATAATTTCATGCCATCCACTCCACCCCTACTTAACTAGATTCAGGCCCTCCTCCACCTGAAAACGAATTAAATACCAGAGGGATAGCATAACGTTTTTATTGCTGCACAATAATTTCTAAATGCAAATGAAATCCACACAAGATTTTGTACATCAAGTGACATTGCAGCAGAGCTTGATTGTTGTCCAACAAAGACTGTGTTTACAATCGACTTTCTGCTCAAAACCTTTTGCAAACCACCCCAAATCCTTAAAGATTCCTTAAAAACAAACTTCTAACACATTCAGTTAAAGCTGTGCCTGTTTTTTACGAGAAAAAGAAAGAGAATTTGTTCTTACTTACCGACTATCCAGACGATAACGATCACATGGAGCACAAGGACAGGCTAGTCTACAATAGAGCTTGGGTTTCCTGTTTCATTCCGATTGTCTTCAGAGACGCCATATTTATTGAAAAACTTGGAAGGTCAAGGAGGTATCATGCTTTTTTTAATAACTTCTTAACTTCTCAAATTAGGTCACGTGATAAACTTTGAAACCTTGGAAAGTTCCGCTTTTGAAATCTAGAGCGGAGCTAGAAATATTTCTAGATCCGCTGCGTCTTCAGAGCAGAGCTAGAAATATTTCTAAATCCGCTCTGAAGACGCAGCGATTTCAAAGTTAGGACAAACTTGCATAAAGGCAGAGTAGAGGGCCGTCTCCCGATCTGTACCAAAGCCTTTGAGGTATCTAAAACCTGGGCAAATTCTTGTAAGGGGCACTAGCAAAGAAATGGTATGTATCAAATAATTTCCAGCAGTGAACTAGAACTGGACCAAGAAAAAAGTGGATGCTGACCGCTTTTGTTCTCCAGACCAGGGTGTCTGTAGATGGTAAAGGTAGCATAGAACTCTCCCAGGTTAAATGTCGGGTTAATACCAAGGATCATGTTTGCAGGTCTATCCATACCACAGCAGAAGGACTCTATATCTGTGAGTTGCCATGCATCAGCCAAGATACATCTGGGTTCTGGCACTCCACAAACCTCACGAGTAAACTCCTTGCCTTTTCTTGCAGATTTACATCTTTCCATTACTTCCGCTAACTCCTCTGTTCTTCCAAACTGAAGGGTCTTGAAAGAACTGTTTTGACTTTTTGATTGACTCAAATCATAAGCTTGCTGCTTGTTTCTGCATAGGTCACCTGAAACACAACATAAAAATCTGTGAGATGTTATTATCATCACCATCACCATCATTATTATCATCATCATCATTACTAGTAATAGTAGTAGTAGTAGTAGTCTTAGTCATAGTCTTAATCTTAGTCTTAGTCTTATTAGTCTGTAGTATCATTCAACAGAATAAATTCAGACAGAATAATTCAACTGTGGTCATGCTATTAGACCGCTATCTGGCACAGAAATACTGTCCAGTAAGGTCTTTACTGAATGGTACTGGCATTGCTTGGGTATTTAAATAATTAAAATGAAGCAATTCTTGTTACCCCAAATTTCCTTTTGGCCGTGCAATCACCAATTGCCGATTGCCATTTGCTCAGTCAACCTTTTTTGAAATAGCTATATATCCTCCCTGCTTTGTGTTGATTGTAGCCATTGCAACTGATGGTGAATCGGTTCTGAATTTTACTTTCAATTCATCCATAACACTTTTCTTAGTTGCTTTATAGGGAACAGCCCTAGCTTCAGAGTTGCCATGGGTCTGCACTCACTATTAACTGCATTCCCTGTGAAATAACTATGAAAACTCCATGAATTCAAAGCCTATGAATATGCTATGAAATGCCTATCTAAGAGTATGAAAAATCCACCCATGAAAGGAATCCTTGTGCAGTGTTCCATGAAATTCCTATGAAAACCATATAACAATAACACACCACAAATAGACTATGAAATATACCATAAGGCAACTATGAATTTCATATGTTATGTATTCATAGATTTTAGGGCATAAATAATATATTTAACTATATATGCAGTTTTATTTGTACTCACCACTTTAGCCATTCATTTCCAGACCTTTATCAACAAAACTTTTGTTATTTCGTTCATTTATGTTTTCCCACTAATTATACAAGCATAAAAACTTCAATGCTGCATTTTACGAGCTACGTTTACTGGGCAGGGAGACAAACAACAAGCCAAAGATTGGAGTAAAATGGCTGTAGGCTGTGACCTACAGCCGCATTTAATCACATAATAATAAATTGTATTATATGATACATTGATAACACTTTGATATAGAGAACAATGATTACTGCCCAGTGAAGGTGAGGGCAAAATAATCGCCAAAGCAAAATGAAGAATAAATCATTTTGCAGCCCCACCCAAGGAAAATGCAGCAAAGAGACTACGTTCAAATTATGAAGGTTATAAATTGCAAGACTGTCGCCCCTGCTGACAGCCTACAGATGTAAAAGAACACTTCTCTATTTAAAATCATTATCCAAAGTTGAAGATTAAATTATATGTTGAAAATTATGGAAGAAAAATCATGAGACTGTCGCCCCTGCAAACAGCCCATGTATGGAACTAGAACAACAACTGTACAACAATCCTCATATTATAATCTTTGTCAAGTGTTTCTAGACTTTGCTAATCATATAAACTATTATTTATAAACATATATCTCTAAAATCAAATGGATCAATGAAACAGCTGTTGCCCCTGCTAACAGACCATGGATATATAAATACTCTTATAATGATTTACTTTTGTAACTTGTATGTACAACTATTATGAAGATTAAATCAAACATAATTCAATTTGATTTATAGAAAAATGGGGAATCCATCACCCCCATATAGAACTAGAACACAACTATGTACAATGGATTAATATTATGTATAGAACTAAAATCATATATTCAAATTTAAATATTCTAGGAAATGGCACGTGAGGCTGTCGCCCCTGCTAACAGCCCCAGTATGCATCCAAATTATATGCTTTTAAGAGAATTGGCTGATCACCCCTGTAAATCAGTCAAGTATAACTCAATATGTGTTAACAGTCAAACAAACTAAGTAGATAATGAAGGAATTCTAATATATTTAGTAAAAGCATTTGATTGCCATCGCCCCAATGTACGAATTTGCAAATCTGACAATCCTCTGTCTGCAGCAGTGAGAGGCAGCACCTATTCTAAAACTGTGTCCCTTATAACGGGAGGAGTCGAGACCACAAGATTTGCACAGCCAATGAAAGTTGTGCAACAAATGAACTACGGGTTACAGGTTTTCCATGCTCAATGAAAAGTGGACCAGGCATAGGTCCCCTAAGTTTTAAATAGAGTAGCAATGATTCGACTGGACAATGTGACTGTTGACGGTTGATGATAATCGAAAATGGACGCCTATTATAGTTATGTTTATAATCCGTAAAAGTAAGCTTAAGTGACACAATCATTCCCTTCGAGTCAACAAGTTGAGTCAATTGAGGCAGTTGAATTGGAGGACATGCTCCCATTTTTGGCGCAGTCATCTCACCCACACGCAAAAATGCATAAAATGCTAATGAGCACATAGCGCGAAACTGAACCCTGTTATACAATGGACAAGAGAAACCTTCAGCTGCATCAACAAGTTTATGAAAAATGGGAAGCGTAATTGGTAATCGAGTGTCAACCCGCTGCCCCCTCTTCCTATAACCTTTTAGCATCTGTACAATGAAAAAACACTTAGAGGGGTCAGGAAAATTTGACAGCTTATGAAAATAAGCAAGAGCCGAAACATAGGTAGTAACTGTGGATGGTGCATATCCTTTGTCAAACAAATAAGCAATAAAAAGTGCTAAAGTAGTGGGTGGGATGGGAAGAGAAAAACAAGCGCGCCCAAAAATATTATGAGAAAATTGCTGGAACCAATGCCATGACCTCTTATATGTTGGAAGTGAAGATTTTTGGAGACTAGCTGACAATAATTCTAAGATTGCAGGTTGAAGCTCTGAGGCTGCAGACAGAGAGGGATTGACGTGGGATAGCTGTCCATTTGAGGCGCCATTCGCTTGAAAGCCTGTACCTGTAATCGGGACAAAGCATCTGCTAAGTTGTTATGGACACCAGGAATATGTTTAGCCTTGAAAACAATGTTATGGCGTAAGCATGCCAGAACAAGCTTTCTTACAAAGAACATTAAATCCTTATCCCTACAGGACTGCTTGTTAATAACATGGACCAACGCAATGTTGTCAGTGAAAAACAGTACATGCTTGTTGGCCATGGTGTGGCCCCACAGGTAAAGACTTAAAACAATTGGATAAAACTCCAATATGGCAATATTACGATATGCCCAACTGTCAGGCCATTTCCCATAACACCAGTGACTGCCAAATACTGCCCCAAAACCATGGGCCCCGGAAGCTGTCTGTAGTACAAATTCAGTTTGCTTGATGAAAGCCAATCATTGTCTAAAAAGAAAGACTTGCCATTGAAACCTTGCAAAAATTTTAACCATAGATTAAGGTCTTTTTTAACGACTTGGTTGAGACGGATTTTGTGAAAAGGTGATTTGATGCCAATGGTTAAATCGATAAGGCGGCGCAAAAAGGCCCGCCCCGGCTGTACGACCGAACATGCAAAATTTAAAAGCCCAATCAGGGACTGCAACTCACGCAGGGTGACCTTTTTGCGGTGCTGAAATTCTAAGATAGTCGTCACACACTTATCGAGTTTATCCTGTGGCAGCCTGGCCTCGTTCAAAATAGTGTCCAATTCAATTCCAACAAAAGAAAGAGTGGTTGCTGGACCGCAAGTCTTTTCTGGTGCTATGGGAACTCCCAAGTATGAACAAAAATCGAGAAAGATGTTGAGCTGCTGGCGACAAAGTTGCTCTGATGGGGCAATGAATAGAAAATCATCCAATAAATGCAACAAATGTTGTATTTTAAACTTTGTCCGAGCAACCCATTCCAAGGCCGAACTAAAGGTCTCAAAAGTTTTGCAGGAGCTAGAACAACCCATAGGCATGCAACGATCATAGTAATATTCCCCCCTCCACTTCATACCAAGATAGGGATAGTCCTTAGGGTTTATAGGCAAGATACGAAATGCACTCTTGATGTCAGTCTTAGCAAGGTAAGCACCCCTCCCCACTGATTTAATATGGGTGATGGCATCCCCTATAGTTGCATAGCAGACCCGAGAGTGGTCTGGGGGAATACCGTCGTTAATTGAAGAACCTCTGGGGAAGGACAAATGGTGAATTAACCTGAATTCGCCCAAGGTCTTCTTAGGGACCACACCCAAAGGTGAAACAGAAAAATTGGTGAATGGAGGGTGGGGGAAAGGACCAGCCAGCCTCTGGGCTTCCAGCTCTTTAACAATTTTTGTATCGACCACCGATGGGTTTTCCAAAGCAGAAAGCAAATTATTGGAATCACTAGAAAAGGGGTCACCCTGGAACTGTATAGAAAAACCCTTCTTGAAACCATCAAAAAGGAATTCAGCCCTAGAAGGGTCATAGCCAATTAAAAGCCGCCTAAGCCGTTCAGGATTTACTGGAGTTGGAAGGGTTTGCATTGGGGCGATGGGCTCCACGAAATGCCGTATTAGATGGTGTGTGGGAACTGGCAGGCCGGGGGGGAAAAGGCAGATTGTGGAGCTGAGCGACGAAAAGTTACACAAATTAGCTTTGTGAGTGCCGTCACATTTGAAACAATTGTGACTGTATGCACAGCCATCACAACGTCCACCTTTATGAAACCTAAAACAATAACCAGGTGGCACACGGAAATTTTGTTTCCCTGTGACAGATGTACCGGACTTCCGACCGGCAGAGGAACTGGACTGAGCACGCAACCAAAGTTCCCCATTGATTGTCTCCCATGGCATTGAAGAAGGCCGGGACTGACGTATAAATCTAAAATTTTCATCATAAAATCTCCAGTCATGCCCCCGTGCTGCCAGATCCCTAACTATTTCACCATACTTCATTAACTTTGGTGCCTCTGAAGGAAATTTACTGGTATACACACCCACAAATACTAAAAAACATGAACCCCACTGATCTATAGTGAAAATCTTACGAGGTTTGGATGCAGACTCCAAACATAACGAGGGTGCACCATCACTATCAACTGTTTGGACAGCAATTTTAAACTTGTTTTCATGTACTGGGTTTGAAAGCAAAACCCCAAAATCTATATATTCTATCAGCCCAAATCTTGGCACGTATCTTGTCCTGACACCCTGCAGTCAATTGGTAAACTGCAGGAAGTAAAGATGTTACTTGGCATTGATTTCTGCTCACCTGCCATGGACTGGCTAACTCCAAAGACTGCCTGTTCAACCAATAACTTTGTGTTCGCCGTAGTTGCAGTCACGTTTGCTTCATCATTCAGCTCTTGGGACTGCCCCTCCTGGCTGGCACTTGTACCTGGATCAGATACCTTGGGCTTAAGACGGCGGGTGACTTCATCTGCTACTCGGCCGATCAGCATGTCAAATTGTTCCGGTGTAAGGGCTAGTGATGGACTAGATGTTGGTAGGCTGTTTGAGCTATCCTCCACACGTGGGCGCTTCTCTGTCGACCCTGTGCTGTCATCGACTGGTCGTTTAGGGGGCATAGTTCTATAACAAAAAAGGGGGGAAAATGCAGGATCGAATTCTCCCTGCAACTGGGAACAAATCTGTTATCCCAATTAGAAACATAATCTGGGAACAAACTGTTATCCCAACTAGAAACATAATCTGGGAACAAACTGTTATCCCAACTAGAAACATAATCTGGGAACAAACTGTTAACCCAACTAGAAACATAATCTGGGAACAAACTGTTATCCCAACTAGAAACATAATCTGGGAACAAACTGTTATCCCAACTAGAAACATAATCTGGGAACAAACTGTTATCCCAACTAGAAACATAATCTGGGAACAAACTGTTATCCCAACTAGAAACATAATCTGGGAACAAACTGTTATCCCAACTAGAAACATAATCTGGGAACAAACTGTTATCCCAACTAGAAACATAATCTAGGAACAAGCTGTTCTATCTTCTAACAAACCTCTGGGAGCAAAGCTATTACCCAACGATAAATACTATAAACCGAAGCTAGCCCCCTTTTTAAACAAATTCTGGTAACAAAAATTACTATGAAACTAAACCGAAGCTAGGACAAATTAAAATTGGTACTCTAAAAAGGGGTATCAATGAATTAAGCCAATGTTTGGTGAGACACAAAGAACAAGAAATTGAAAAACCTAGGCGTCCCTTAGCAAATATAATTGAAATTGACTATAAAGGTGGCCAATAAACAACCACAAAAAGGAGACGATGAGAGAATTACAGCATAGCCAGCGCTTTCAAAATTGCTCCCCTATAGCTCCGATACAACAAATACTGCCCCACGGCGTTCAAATGTACCCCATCAGTCAAATAGAAAGGTTGGGAAGGGCTAGTAAAAGAACTATGAGTCCAACAAAAAACTTGAGGTACGTCCAAAACAACAGAAAGGTATTGCTTCAGAATTGAGGCATCCTGACAAAACCGCTCGCACCCCGCGAAAGTATCGCCACGTGGAATAACGTGACAAACGCCTATCACACGAACTGAAAAATTTTTCAGAAGCAAAGAAACGAGCTCCTCAATTTCAGAACCGACTACTTCAGGCGATAGGTTAGCCAAATCGTTAGTTCCTAACTCTAAAATGATCACGTCGGGTTGAAGACGATGGACCACGTGGAGATCGTAAGCTCTAAGTTTACCGACTGTTCGGCCTCCCACCCCATGGAAACAAACCGTGGCGTTTGTGAGATTAAAATTTTGGTTTGCCCGGGGGTGAAATCGAGATGCTAAGTCATCGCGCATTCTTCTAACGAAAGAATGACCCAAAATAAGTACAGTATGCGCGCTCTCCGCCATCTTAGCTAAATCTAACACCAGATTATGCCGCAAGGAGCTACGGCGTATAAAATACTGCTCGCAGACAGGATACGAAACCAAAAAACAGAATAACAAGCACTTAATATCGACACAAAACGTAACTGAGAACCCCGAGCGATTAAAACAATGAAAAAAAAAACCCAGGAGTTTTACGGTCCAACGTACCTTAAAAATTGAAAACACGTCCTTGCTTGGTGGAAGTTAGATAAGAATGACACTTGTATAATGATGACAGGCTGCTCAGCCGGATGTGATGTCACATTCAACTGAGTCTACAATGCGTGTCCAGGTCATGATTCGCTGTTATTACATAATAATTCTACACAGGAAACCCACATGTCGTGACAAAACATAAAAATTCTATTTGCCAGCAAATATTCCATTTATTTACATAACCACACACACAGTCATCACAACATTTTTTCACATGTAATGATCGATTGATGTAATTGTAACTCGAAATGATTTGCTTCCATCATTTTTGTCTTTGAATATAAAGTGATCAGGCAACTAATGATGTAAAGAAATCTGAAAATTTTAGGATTATGCAAATAGGTACAGATCTCTGATTAAATCTCTTAAACAACTACATGCAGCTTAATCTGAACTAATTAGGATGAATATTTTTTATAACATAGCTAAAATCTTACGCGCGCTCTGATTGGCCAGAAAGCTATGACCTATTTGCCCATGGGCTGCACTGTGCGTGCTCTATCTTCATCATCGTCTTTTTGAAATTGTTCGTTTTTAAAATGGTGACACATATAATGCACACTCTGATTGGCTGAAAAATCTATGAACTATTTCCCCATGGGCTGCATGGCTCCGTTTTTAACATTCTAGGCTCTGTTATAAATCAATTAGACAACAGAAAGCCGCTTGCCCATTGCGTTATAGACGCACTTGAGAAAATATTCTGTTGTCTAATTAATAAATGGTAACTATGTTACACAGGTTATATTATGTACACAACAAATGTATAAAAGCTGGCCATTTTCAGCCAATATTTGTGTGCAAAGGTGTTTTCCTAGGCATGTGAAGGGAAATAAAAGTGACATTTCAATTAATTATAATTGCATTTCAAACAAATTTGACAAAATAAAAAAGTGATTGAATGTGATTGCAAAGTATTGAGCTTTCATATTTTTATTGCTTTAATTTCCTCCATATTTTGTAAGATTACACTGTAAATAGGATACGTGCCTCAAAATGCTCTAGATTTCAAAGTTAATGCGCACTAGACAACATGAGAAACAAATGAAATACATTGAAATATTTATTGATCATACACAATCTCATTACATTTCTTATCTTAGTTTGTCAGCTATACCATTCTCTATTTCTTGTACTGATTTATAGTAACGTTACAATTTCCACTGATATTTAATAGGCGCATCTGAGCAATATATATTTGGTAAGATTACACTGTAAATAGGATACATGCCTCAAAATGGACAAAACAATTTATTGAAAAAAATATATAGTTACTTGATTTTCAAATTTTTGCACTTACCTGTGTTGGACATTTTTTATAATAAAAATTTAAAAAGCTGTGGCCCATATAAAGCATAAAATGGAAAGTGCATATTTAACTTAATGTTGTGTTTGTATGCTATCAATAGCTATCATGTATAACTCTTGCTTTTCTGACTCTCTTGCTTTGTAGCATGCCTACTTTAAAAATATCCACATCAGGCCTAACGTCCCATATCCAACCAGGTTTCCCAGTGTGCTTTTTGGGGACTGCATTGGTTGCCTGCAATTGTTGATCATTAGCTGCAGGGGCCTGGCCCTGTTCAAAGGTGTTCTGTTCCTGGCATGCTGAGGCAGGTGTTTGTTCACTTGTTACCTCAGCTTGTTTAGCTGCTGCAACTGAATGAATTGTCCTCTGCTGGTGATCATTGTCTGCATTGGATTTGCCCTGGTTTGTCTTAGGCTTTTTAATTTAGTTGTTTGTACCTTTAAAAGCTGGTTCATCTTCCAGAACAATTGATTTCCAGTCTAAAGAAAAAGGATTGGATAAAGTGTGTTAGCTAGGGGCTAGATTTCCTTTTAGAAATAAGGTTTCCTGTGCTTTTATTTGTTTTACACAAAAATGGGACCCTAGGTATAGGTTAATATGATGTGACTGACACATGAACAGTCAATTTTTCCTCAACCAACTGTTATCAATTTTCTTAGATCGTTCAATTCAAAAATTCATCAGTAGGGGCTGCTGATAAAAGTGAGTTCCGTTCTTGACTAAAGTATACAGCTGATCAGAAAACAAAAGAGGGCACCAGATATCATAAGTAGTTTGTGACTGACTGCTTTTTTGTTTAGTTTCGCAACATTACATTGAGGAGCTATTTATTTTCATATAAATATGTTAAAATAAGTAATTGGGATACTTAATTAAGCCTGCAGCCTCATGGTTTTAAATTTAAAAAACACTCCTGCTCGTTTATTAAACATTACTTTTAAAAAAAACTTATCAGAAGGTTGAAGCCTCCACAAGGCGAAATAATGGCTGTCAGTGACTCTTAAACAAGACTGAAAGACAACAAAAGTTAAAATTTAAGTGCCTTTTTTAATAACTTTAACAATCCTTATCCTTAAACTTTCAGTGACTTTACAAGACTTTTTAAAGGTTACAAAATACCCATTTCAGAACCTTTAAGGAGTCATGTAAATGTAACGAAATTGCAAATGTTAGACATTTTAAGAAACACGAAAAGGTATTGACATTTTACATTTCGTGTCTATAAATACATTTTCAATGCTGTCTGATTAAATATAAACATTAAGCGCCTATGAAAGTTTTGAATGGGCAAATAAATCTAAACTTTAATTCCTTTAAACACCGTGGTATACTTTTATTTAAGAAAACACATAAAATTTTTTTCAAATTCGAGTTCAATTTTCTTTGCATTTAGCCAGATATCAAATTACAAATAAAGCCTTTGATCATTCAACGCTTTTGCACCCATTTCTACTTATTTCTACTCCAACGATGCCGTAGAAAACACAATCAAACACATCAATATTTACTTCATACAATCATTTATTCGTATCAATTAAACTACAAGTATATCATTAATGGTTTATCATGAAAATATTGAAACAATAACAAATAATAGTCAAGAAAAAATGCTATATATAAGATTGAAAAGTCAAGAAAAAAATACGATATAATACACGATAATACGATACAATATAAGGTTCAAAACTGAGTTTAGCGTGGCATAGATGATTATGAAGGTCTCCCCGGTGAGCTTAAAGAGGATGAATTATTAGAACTGTTAGACTGAGCCTTGCAAACAGCCCATCTAACACACTGTATAGGTCTTGGCCTTTCAGATTGCCTCACGTTACTATGAATTTGAGAAACACTTTTCATACGAGCTCAACGCGATAGCCTTGAAAGAATTTGGTGGTCTAAGGCTTTTTCCCCCTCCCTCATCTCTCTTCTCTCCCATGCCAGTGGCCTCTGCCCAGGATCATCTTCTTCTTTCTCGCTTTCCTCTGAGGAAATATAATCTGTGTTGGCTAATATCGCTCTCCACTTCTCCTTCTCCTCTTCTGGCCAGTCCATGAACTCCACGGCACTAAGTCTGTCGGCTTGTTTCTATAACAAAAAATGATAAAAACAGATCTAGCTTACTATCGAATTATTGAATTTATAAAAACTTATCTTTTTTTATTTTCATGATTTATATAAACTAAACTAACTACGGATTTATGATAAACTGCGATTGGTTCCAAACGACGTCACATTCTGTCGGAGTGATCTATCTGGTGTTAATGAATTTACCGAGACAAGAGCGATTCAAACGTGAGAACATTTTTCTTGTTGGAATCCTTCCAAATTTAAAAAAAGAACCACAGTCATTAAATAACATCCTGGTACCTATCGTCAACGACTTGAATGCATTATGGAGGGGAATTTGATTGCTCACAAGTGAATCTCCTTTGTTCCCACTTACATTTCGAGCTGCACTGCTATGTGCTTCATCTGATATTCCCGCCTCTAGGAAATTGTGTGGCTTTCTTAGTCATTCAGCTGAGCTTGCATGCTCACGTTGCTTTAAGAAATTTCCTGGTAATTTTGGAGACAAAAAGAACTACTCTGGATTTGAAAGAGACACATGGGAGACAAGGACAGACCAAAAGCAAAGGAGAAGAGTAGCTAGAGTGCAGCGTGCAAAAACTAATGCACAAAGAAAGAGGTTGGAGAAAAAACATGGCGTAAGGTATACGACTCTGCTTGACCTTCCTTATTATGACTCTGTCAGATTCTGCATTATAGACCCAATGCACAACCTTTTTCTTGGTACTGCTAAACATATGTTTAAACTGTGGCTCGAAAAAGGACTCTTGACAAGTGATACTATCAAAGAAATGAGCTCACGAATTGCAAGTATGAATGTCCAAAGTGATGCTGGGAGGATTCCGTCAAACATCCGTTCAAATTATGGCTCATTTACAGCCGAAGAATGGAAAAATTGGACAATGGTGTTTTCTATGTTTTGTCTTGACTCTTACCAGATGCTGACCTTCAATGCTGGCAGTCATTTGTGTTGGCATGTAGATCCCTATGCAAGCCATTTTTAACAAAAGATGACATAACTAAAGGTGACTTCCTGCTTGTTAAATTTTGCAGGAATGTCAAACGTTTGTAACTTACAGCAACACCAAATATGCATCTTCATGGACATTTAAAAGAATGCATTAATGATTTTGTTCATTGTATGGATTTTGGTGTTTTTCATTCTAATGATACAATGGGCTTCTTGGAAGTTTTAAAACTAACAACAATAACCCAGAAATACAGATCATGCAAAAATTTAACATAACATCTTTTTCCAATGATTTATGTCTTCCTCAAGAGTTTTCTAGTGAGTTAAGGTCAGTGGTGGTCGAAAATCGAGTATTTCAAACCGTCGATGCAAAAAGTACCATGTTTAGTGGAACCTGCAGAATCCACGAGTTTGAATGGGGAGACACAAGCATGATAGCTTTACCTAATTGTTTCGTCAAAGGAGTTGTGGATAGTGATGACATGGAAGCCTTAAAGTGTGTTTACACAACTGGCCTTGATTTGGCTACCTGTACCTTTTCACAAGTTATTAAGAAGTTTAAAACAGTTGAAATTGGTATGACAACTTATGGTTCAAGGATAGCATACCGTAGCTTACAGTCAGCACGTATCAGAACATCTTGGTGTGGTGATGATGGGACAATCAATAGCTTATCTTAAAATGTGAGACCAGGATATGTAAAGCACTATATTAGACATGAGTTTAAGGTTGGCGGTACATCAAAAGAACACATATTTGCGATTGTTGATTGGTACCAATACCATCCACAGAAGGGATACTTCCGTAACCGCATTGAAGTTTGGAAAGTAAGATATTTTGAACAGGGGGGATCTTCCACTTTTCTTCCCGTACAAAGAATTGTAAGCACATTTGCTGCTGCATCATATAAGGTAGCTGGATTGATAGCCTTGTTGTAAGTCCCATACCTATGTTTAACCTGAATATATTGTAAATAGAAAGTGATGGGGGAAACTATCAACGAAATTATGTGAATATTAACATTATTATGTGTAATATGTGATGAAATAAACTTGATAAAGGAAATCCGTCACTATCAGAAATCCACCGAGTTGCTGATCAGAAAACTTCCCTTCCAGCGCCTGGTTAGAGAAATAGCACAAGACTTCAAGACTGATCTTCGCTTTCAAAGCTCCGCCGTCATGGCTCTACAAGAGGCAAGCGAAGCCTACCTCGTTGGACTCTTCGAAGACACCAACTTGTGTGCCATCCACGCTAAGAGAGTCACCAATCATGCCCAAGGATATCCAGCTGGCAAGGAGGATCAGGGTGAACGAGCTTAGAATTCCTTTCCATCAAAACAACGGCTTTTCTAAAAGCCACCACATGCACCAAAAGTCAATGACTAGAATGCTATAATTGAAACCAAGCACACAAAAACCATACACAGGCACGAGTGAATAATAGATGTTATGGATTGTTGATATTATTTTCGTCCTAGAACTAAAGTTCTAGAACAAACAACCATGAAAGGAGTAGGAAATCCTGTGGGCTCTCCTTCGACCCCTGTACTAGGATGGTCAGCTCCTGATATAGCTTGGTCGATGATTTCTCCTGGTAGTGTACCCTCAGAATTTGGCGTAGTTTCTGTAACGTTATGCCCTGCATCATCTCCAAATACGATTTGAGTTTGGTACCTGAGTTGATGGCGCGAATTACGGCGTCAATGATTTCGGTCTCCTTATACCCTTTCGCCATGCCACTGTCAATTTGTCTCATAAGACCAACATACAACAATTTATCCTTTTCACCGCCAACGGAACCCGATATCTTGAATTCTCTTCTAAGGATTTGGTCGATCTTGAGGAGTTGACTTCCACTTTCAGTTGGGCTGACTGTTTTCTCCTCAGCCTCTTTTAGAAGTTTTAGCATTTTAGATTGTAATAATTCGTATTCTTGTCGAGCTTTTTCGTAATCCGTTTGAGCTGAAGGCAGAGGGTTATCGTCCGATTCCGTGCAAACGTACTTCCACGCATCCTGTACGAAGGCATCCTTGTCCTTGTGTTCGTCAATAAGTTTCTCAAACTCTCTCCTTAGTGTCTTTGGTACGTGGAGACGGCCTTTCGTTATCGCAGAACCAACATCGACCTTAAGGAATTGCGCGAGATCTTCCAATCCAGTCATAGGCAAGCTACAAATTTTAGCTTCGATTTCCAATTGGAGATCCTCGGTCGATTTCCCTTCCAGCGTCATGTTGATTCTACGTCCTTCCTCCGCTATGAGACTAATAACAGGCTAGTGAGAACAAGCAACGGCAAACAGAATAGTTCCTAATCATGCGACAGCATGTCCATGTTGATCCGTGTGGTCCGTTTCCCAACCACGAGCCACAACCAATGGAAGGCTTATATACACCAACGACAAAAATCCAATATCCAACTTCTCCAGTCAATGTTGAGGTCGGAGTCACCAAAATGTTACACTCCTGGTTTGACTTCAAAGTAAAACTCCTTATCTTCGGTTTGTGTTCTTTATTGTTCACGAATATTCGAGGTTCTTCTTGTCTTACTCTACAACTATACAACACACGTGTTCTGTAATCTGACTCCTAATCTTAACTACTGAAATATGTCACATGAGCTACGTCACATTAGCTTGCTATTGAAGATATTCTTCTCAGTTACGCTCTCTATCTGGGGAAGACTTGAGCCTGCTGTAGCTTCTCTCAAGGATGTATGTTGCTTTTCCAGACAGGTTCAGCTCGTCCTCTCTCAAAGGAACTTTACCCCTTTTTGTTTTTATTTTGGTTATTTTGTCATCTTCTTCAATAAGATATGCATACTCCTTTGGGGCCCCATGTGTTTTATAGGTTCCTAAATCATCTGAGGTTATATCAGAGGGATGGATCAGAAATGACAAATTGACAAGGAAGCTTGAATCCCAATGCACTTTTGATTGCTGCATCGTGCAAATTTTACTCTTTGGTAGCTTTTTGGGTCCCTCGAGAAGAATCAGTACTGCATCTTTTGTTTAATATGACTGTTTCCCTTCAAGAAAAGGTGTTTCCTGGATTTAATTAAGGCATCCTTTGTGGCTGAAATAATAAAATAAAGGCTAGATCTTAAAAAATAGAAACCGTTATAATGTAAATCCCCCCCCCAAAAAAAAAGCCAGGAGATGGGCTGCTGGGTGGGGCAGAGTAATTTTGTTGAGTGGACAAAGGGATGTAAGAAAGCATTACTACAACAACCTTACTCCACCCAATCCAACTTTGTTTAATTGCCCTAATGCTCATCACATGACAATGTACATTGTAGAATTGGGAAGATGAAAAGTTTTAAGAAATTGCCATTTTCAATCTGCGCCACCAAATAGATTGTGTAGTTATGTATGAATAGATTACATAGATATTATTGCAGTTACCTTTTCAAGCGAGAGAACAATTGATCCCTTTTTATAGAATGCTTCAATTTCAGTTTATTCCTCATCATCGGTATGTGAAAGACTAAAAAATTACAGCATTAATTAAGGATGTATTGCTGTCCATACTGATTTTCACTAGCAACGCTTTGTGAGGCAAAACACCTGCCATTGCTGTCAAACACGAATTTCGATTGGAATAACTTAGGAAAACTTCACCACAAGATATTTTTTTCAAATATACTCACCTTCTTTATTTTCTTCCACAATTTCATATTTTACCTCAAAAATCTAATGTTTTGCATCATTTATTAATGGCAAGCTTCTTGATAGGCTAAAACAAAACAATGAATGAAATTTATTGATAACTATATGAGTAAATTAATAAATTGAAAGAGACGAAGAAAATGAAATAAAAATAAGACAAAATAGAATAAAAATGAAATAGAAAAATAGAATAGAATAACATAGAAGAGGAGAGAAGAGAACAATGGAATGGGATGGCTTATTGGCATTTGTTGTTCATGCATGATCCTCTGGTACTTAGGTCATCAAGGGAGGACTTGCTTTTTTCAGAATGAAAATATTCGTGACGGGTGGAATTCTGATTTTCTTTCTTGAGTTTGAACTGAACAACAATTAAAGCGAGCAAAACCCTTCTATCTCTCCCACAGGAACAATATCGTGACATTCCATACATGAAGATGACAGACATTTACCTTGTTTGTGACTGCGAGGTGTTAATGAGGTGTTTGTAACTTTGTAACTTCGTAACTCTGTAACTACATAACTCATAACACTATTTCCAGGGAACCTTTATCATTGTCTTAGTGAAATCGCCCAGTCATTGTAAATTGAGTCTCGGTAAGAACTAATCATTGAACTTGTGTGACCTCTTACCTGTGTCTTCAACAGCACAATATATCATCTGATCATGTAAAATCAAAGATAATTTTATCCATGTTTCTCATGTATGTAAAGGAGTGAAAATTGAATGAGACAACTGGATAACAAAAGCATTGCCCGATTTTGCATTGATTTATTTCAATAATCAAAAGCTGTGTAATATAAATAAGGGATTCATCCAAATTTTTTATCCTCCCATGGTTTCTGGCTTGTACATTAAATGTAATTCCACCAAAAAAAATGTGGTGATGATAGAGATGACGCAGAAGAGTTTGATAGTAGAATGACAACTACTACAAGATTGGGAAGACGTGCAACTCGTTAACTGCTATATTAAAAAAGGTCAGCCTAAATTATAAGTTATGGGGGAGGGGGAGGGCCAGAAAAAATTGTGCAAGTATTTAGGAGGGCCAACGTTTTTATACATAAGGAAAGGGGGGCCACTCAAAATCATACAGGCCAAAAATGCACCAGCCCTGCTCCCTCTAATTATTGACCTGTCCCTAAACCATATAGGGACCCATTTTTACCAAGTGCAAGGAAACAAGTATCCGTTGCTAATGTGTCATACTTTTGAATCTCATTAACGATTTAGCTTTTTACCGTGAAAATGTAAAATAGTTGAAAAACTTGTAACATTTTTTTAATTCGAACACGTTGGGTTCATATAACTACAAGTACTTGTCACTGAAGTTGATAATGCTTTGTGAAATTTACAAGGTACATCACAATGATTGTAAAACAATTAGCTTGGTTTCAGCTGGGAAATCATATTTGACATTCACTAAAAATGGCACAAGTTCTTGGCTTACAATAGTTTACTAGAGTAATTGAGATATTCTCAAGCTAGAAAATAACAAATAAACTTGTGATTTTAAACTATCACTTGAAATAAAGTGTGCATTGTCCATGATATTACTACTTCGTATCTTTTAGATGAATCATCTCAGCATTAGCCTAATACGCAATTTGTAAAACATCTGTTACATGTAATCAATAGAAGTCATCTTTAATTTCATCCTTTATCGATCGAGAAGGCAAACTCAACTAATTACTGATAGCATCACTAAGTTTGATTATTATCAGTACCTGCATCCAGGGTTTATTATTTCATTATTTTGTTTGCTTGCCACTTTTACAAGTGTATCAAATCCTGACCAATTATCGAGGGAAAAATCCCAGCCCCATGAATCACAACCCTCGACCAGCTGCTGGTTTTGGTCATTTAAATTCCTAAAGCGCGAGATAGTGATAAGCGAGATTTGAGACTGTTTTCCACGTAAACGTCTTTGGTGTTATGACCACAGAAGGTCCCAAGAACGTTGCACAATTTGTGGAAAACCTTTAGGGCACATGAGCCTCGACCATTCTGTCAAAAGATGAAAAATATCAATAAACAAACTAAAGAGGAAACAAGAGAAAAACGTAGTCTCAAAATAGACCGACATTGTAGATCAACAGTGAACAAACACAAAGTCTGCAGGATCTAGGTAATGGTCTCAGGGAATCAGGATGCAAACTTGAACTCTTCAAAGCGAGGCTCCAAAACATAAAATAACCATGCACCAAGTCAGCAAGAAATTGCAAAACAGCATAAACCAATGAATCAACAGGGATCAGGATAAATAGCAGGATGATTAGCATAATTCTCCATACTCCTTAAGTACTTATAACAATTCCCCTGATAGTTACATACCATCTAGAGAATATTTTTTCGCAGATTTGCAAAACGTGAAAAAAAATCCTCTTAAATTCACTAATACTATCCATCCCATGGGGGCAAACACAATGTAGACACCGACTGGATGTGGCATGCTTGGCTGGATCCGCAGACTCACCAAAAGTACAAAGAAAGGAGCATGCACAAAAAATACCAACAAATTCCTTGCACATATGTAAAATCAACTCTTAATGCAAGCACGCAAAAAGACAGTGACCAAAAACAGTGTTGCGAAGCCCACAACTAAAGGCTTCTTTACATGTAGGTAAATCGTTTTGGTTATCCTTAAACCACTTGATAGACAAGCCTGCAAGTTTGGAATTTAACAATAATAAAACATACTTGACAGCTAGGATCTCCCTTAACGTCAAGCTGGCAGACATTTCTTCCTTAGACCAAGAACAGGCCACGTACTGTCACCCACATTGAACAGAAAATCCTCCAAAACCTAGCATCCGAGTAAACTAAGCCTACAATGCTGGATTTCGGCATCATAACTTTGCCATTCAGACATTCTATATTGCTCGTCCAAAAAGAAAGTTCTTCACGAATCTCATCAGAAAAGCTGTATAACAGTTCCGTGTGGAGTCTTGTCACATTCCCAACGGCACATGACATTGAAATGATTTGACTGATAATGGATGCCAAACCACGAACCAACTCCAACGAATAATTTAGTCTTGAATAATATTCTGGATGTTTTTCCTTAATCCCGCAAGTGTGAAATCTGTGCACTTGCTCAAGACACAAGTTTTAAATTGCTGATTTTGGTGGCCTTATGTATGACAATAACTGCAAACAACTTTGGAACATCCAATTGCTGGTCATTCCTGTACATTGATTGTCATCGAGTCTATCTTGATTTGAATTTCTCTTGATTCGTCTTGCTCTTGTTGTAATTGTGCCTTTAGTTTTCTTTTTTGTTCTTCGAAAGCTGGCAAAATTGCCTGCAAATATCAACATACAGGTTACGTTATATGTAAAACTAATCAGGTGAATTACACTTGATTTATCGCTAATATTTTCTTTATAGTCAGCAAAAACGAAAACAAGACTTACTTTGCGAGCAGTGGGAGTCGGCTTGGTTTCTATCTTTGTTTCCAGTTGTGAAGCCTTTTCTCTGGAACGGAGGGGTAATGGAGCTCATCTCTCAACTTTTCTAGCTGGTAAATTAATAATGCTTTGGCTCCCAACGGGAGGTCACCACTTTTTAAGGTGGGACTTATGTTGATTTGCAGTTCCTTTCCCCCATGACAGCAGAATTATATTTATTAAACAATCTGTGAAGCTGACGCTCCTTAATTGTTTCCTGATAGCAGATATAATTTAGTTTCAACTTCTTGTGTAGAGGGTGAATTGAATTGAAGACGATAGACTCAGCAAGTCCTTGGATGGATGCATAATGACATGAGGTAGAACTTGGAGGGACGTCAACTGTGTGTACCACAACTCAGTTGACCAATGAGGTGCAACCACAAAACCTGTTCCTTGATCTTGGATTAGCTTTTGTATCACTTTTGACAGGTAACTGAAAGGAGGAAAACAGTAGAAATATTTATCACTCCAGGATATACATAAAGCATTCACAAAGGATGCTTTTGAATCTGGTCTATATGAACAGAACATTGTTTGGGGAGAAACCTAAAGCATTTAATGCCTTGTTAAGCCTATAGGATTTAACATCCATTCAGTGTCCTGAGAACAAAAGTACTTAGACTCTCTGTCAGCTACAGTATTATGTGAGCCCGGAATACAAACAGCTGTTAATATTAATATTTAGATACATTGCAAGTTCCCAATTTTTTACAGCAACGTTGTTGCATTTAACATTATGGCATGTACCTATGTTATTAATGATTGCCCCTGCCGTAGTGTTGTCGATTATCAACTTCATGTGTCTACCTCCTAGAGAGTTTTTAAAACTCTTTGGAGCAAAGTAGGCAGCCATTAATTCTAAATAGTTAATGTGGTTATCCTTTTGAGACCACCTACCACCTAAAAACTTGAGGCCCCCCCTTTTGACCCAAAAATTCAGAAGCCCCCCTTAACATCAAAGGGCCCCCCCTTGAAATCTTCATGCCTCCCCTCGTCATATTAAATGAACCTTCCCTTATGAATAGCATTCCCAAATTGGATTTGGTACAAGCCCAATAAAGAATCATTCTTTGCAATCAAAGGCATAATTGTTGCATTAGTTTTCACTTCTTCTTACTGATTTCTATCTGCTTTTGAGGAATAATAGTTTAATAATAATAGGCATTCAAACGCCATGGTAAAATGATAGGAATCTAATCAATTTTTGAGGTACAGCATGTCCAAAATGTGCAAACATTGTGACTACTATATCGTAAGCGAAATACCTTAAACCAGGGTATAAATCAGCTGCCTATTTCATTTGGTGTCAGACCTTTGGGCATACAGATCCACCTACTGGTTAATCTGGAAAATCGAAACTATTATTCAAACCGAACGAAATCGATCCCATTCCTTGAGCAACTGTAGTACTCTCTTGTCCTCACTTCTGCTGTCTCAATACGCGATAACTCTTCCAACCACCAGATCATTTTCCTGATATGACTTTAACTTCTCAACTGAAAGTGACGGTAGCGCAGTTTCTTCTCTGATGCCAGAATTTCCACAGCAACATTAATTCCATCTTCATCATTGCAGAATGTTTCGATCAGAGTGTTCATGGCTTCTTTTGGTTTGCTCTCTGTTACTTGGCTGTTGGAAATAGCAGAAAACGCCTCTCGCATTATGACTTGTAAATCTTTAAGCTTTAAGCCATATCGTTTAAGTCTTGCAGATACTGCCTCGAGACTCTCAAGATGTTCCTCAAAGGTTTTTGAATAGACAATGATGTCATCTATGTAGACGATGCACTCTTAAAATTGAGTTTGGCCAAGCAGTGCTCCATTAATTGCTGGAATATGGCCGGAATGTTGGTGAGTCCAAACGCCATTTGGTCGCAGTCATAGAAACCAAGAGGACCAACTGTGAATGCTGTCTTTGATTTGTCATCTTCCATCTTGATCTGCCAATAGCCATCTCAAGATCTAACGTAGAAAACCAAGAACATTCAGCCATTGCTTCCAGCGCTTCATCCGTTCTGGGTAGGGCATAAGCATCTTTAAACTCATCACCAATAGATGAGCTTGGGGTTGGGTGCCACAAGAGAGACTGACCTGCATGTCCCAGTCCCTCCAGGAGGTCACCATGGCAACATGCCACAGTTCACCCCTAAACACCCGTCACACTGAAAATCAGTGGAATTGATACCTACCTGACAGTACTTACCAATGCATAGAAATATATTCCATTTGGAGGGGGCAGAAACACACAAACACACAAAACGACTACAATAGCAGTTTGACCCGCAAAAGTCAGCACTGATAATCAGGGACAGGGAGGGAGGGCAAAAGTATAAGATCCGCAACGATCTGCTATGGTTTGATCCGCGATGATCAGTGCTGCCAATACGACGGGGAACAACTCCTTATAAGCAATAGAATGATCCAATTGTGAGGGGAACCAGCACCCATTGAACCATTGATCCTGAAAAATGGCACCATAGCCAACCGCCCCTGCTGCATCAGAGGTGACTTCCAGGTCTGACACTGCTGACATACCTGGAAATAGCCAGAAGCAAACCCCCGACCATTCTGCTGTATATTGCAGCCACCATTGCAAATCTTTCTGGAATTCCCTATTGAACCAAATCGGATGGTCCTGACTGCGGAAGCACCGCAGCAAGTCGATCACATGTCCGATAAAGGCTTTGTCGGGCCAGCAAACCTTTGCAGCATAATGCAAGTGACCTATCAGAGATTCTAGTTGGCCACCTCATTGGCGAGATATTCCCCAATGACTCGTGGGTGCTGGTATGCTGATGGTTTGTTTCTTGTAGCAGATTTCAAAGGGCCAGTTTCCTGGAAACCCAGACGGAAACCACACTGTAGGCCATTTACAACAAAAGACGCAAGCGCTTGGTCGGGGTGGAGTCTCAGTTCTTCAGCAAACACATCAGGCTTTAAAGGGGTGACCCTTGCAACAGGGGGCAACAAAAGACTGGCTTGTTGACCTGTGACTGCTGGTACTTGCGAGCTCACCACGCTGCTAGCCGACCTGGAGGCTGGTTAACTCGTTGGGATCGCCGGGAACTCCCCCGCGGTGGAACTTGTTGAAGGAAAACAACCCATAGCACCAGTGGCGATGTTCAACACTGAAGGATCGCTACACGCTTGATTGGCCTAATCCGCCGCCATCGCTGCCTTCATGGCCCAGGCTATAGCTTGAATGAATTTCTCCGAAAGTTCCTCAGACGGCTGAGTGGAGCTATTCGATGCTGACGAAGTAAACGGAGGTACATATTGACTGTCCATGCTGTTACGCGTGGTGCGACGCATGATCGTACTACAACGATGAACTTGAACTACCAACAATCTACTAGAATTACCTAACCAACAAGGTTATAACCACACAAGCACAGCAACAAAAGTATAAGATCCGCAACGATCTGCTATGGTTTGATCCGCGATGATCAGCAAGACAAGGGCAGGTGTCTGATGACATGCGTATAAGAAGCCCCTGCACCTCTTAGAGTCCCCCCACACTGCAGCTACCCAGGAGACGGCTGGCCACCATTGTCTCGATTTTAACTTTGCCTAAATTACATTTAGCCTCATTTAACTGTTTTAGGTTTCAATTTCTGGAAATCAATACAAAATCTCAACGATCAATCACGGTTTCTTACCAAAACTATTGGAGAACTGTAAGGACTATGTGATTCTCGTATGTTTCATCATACAGTGGTATATTATGCTTAACAGTTGATGTGCACCCCATGTCATTTGGTCCTAATGAGAAGACACTTCCTCAAAAAACACTTCAAAAAAGTGTCACTTTTTTTACATATATTGTAAGCACTCTAGCGTTTGCAACTAATTAAAAGTCAAGCATTGTTACCGAAGCAACGCGTGTAATCGTTATGGTTGGTCGATCATGTATTGAATCAAAAAAGTACTCTTTGGTCTCTTTTAATACAGTTTCTTACATATGAATACCCTTATAAATAGTAATTACTAAGTATCAAATGTCAAGAGATCAACCTGAAAAAATATGATATACAAATCAAAACTCTTTGAAGTGAATATTCGTTACCAGGCCTCCTCACCCTGCTTCGGCCATTTCCCGACGAATTCCCGGCCTTTGCCCCACCATCCCTCCACACCAGTAAAATCTACACTTTATCCCCACCTCCTGGGGCATCATTACTTGTCATATCTGATCCTAAGCCCCACATTTCCCCTACCCCGTCCCTGGTTGGGGAGGGGGGGGGGGGTACTTTGACTAGTGCATAATTATCGTATGAAAACCAGCCGCAAACAAAATTACTTTATATTTTCTTTTTCCCTCGATCTGTTAATCTTTGCAAAAATCTTCCAAAAAAATCTCAAAGATCTAAGCATCTCGCAACTTAAGAAGCAACTAATTGATTTATACATGGAAAAACTTCCCAGTTATAAGCCGCCATAATAATATTGTAATGATAGTCAATTTCCTATACGTCTATACGTTATATTTGTGATGTTTTATCTTTTAAGGGTATTGTAAAGCAATTGGGGCTGCTGCCCTGTAAACAATATCCTGCTACCTTTGTGGCAAAATAAATAAATAAATGAATAAATATGTTATCGGTCGATTAACCACGGAATACAGCTGTGAATTTTTACTTGTCACTTGCATTTTGCATTGGCTTGCCAAAACACAGCGTGACTCGTAAAGATACACAACCCATAACCTATATGTATTGCTTTAAAGATGTCTCTATCTGGACTGATTCCATTCAGGGTGAAGTAATCTTGCATGCATAGATCGCATCCACCACAGCAAGCCGAACTGAGAAGCTGCTATAAATCACTAAAACTCGAAGCTAATCCAATCCACGAGTTATATACGGTTTGATTGTAGGGAAGCACATATATTTATGTCTTATTTACTGAATGAATTCCTTTCAGAGCTATCTATTCTGGATTTTAAATACAACAGAAATCCTATGTTTGGTGCATTGCAAGATGGTAGCTTTTCGTTTCTATTGTGTTTGACCCCTGTGATTTGTTGAAAATTTTAAACTCAAAAGAAAATATTTCTGAAAACCAGTTTCAGTACATTTTACTCCATAAACGTTCTCCGTCCACAGTTTGATTCATCCCTAGTTTGAATCGAAATTCATGGGAAAGCGATATGCTGAAAGTCCAGTCTCATGAATACAAAGTGGTCGAAATGAACAAAAGAACGTCATATTTCCTACAACTGGCTTCCAGTCCCACAAGACTCACCACAGGAAGCCCAGAACAAGAAAGAAAGGAATAGAGGCACAGATGACCTCAACAGTCTAGCTTACATCCTGTAGCAGATGGAAATGGGGTCTTATCTTTTAGGAGTTTGGTTTATTACTATGGGGATTTCCTTACAGATCGTATCAGGTATAGTATTAATTACCTTATCGCCTTGTCTTCATCTACTAATATGTTTTTGCATGATAAAAAACATTAATTTACCAACAGTTCTTGGGCACAATTTTGATGATGAAACAAAGAAGTGTGTGGATGTTTTCTTTTCTCTTGACTTTTCTTTCTTTTTTTAAGGAAATAGCTCACACTCTTACTAATCTTATTTCAAATAATCTTTTTACATCTTGAGGAAACAAGGTGAAAAGAAGAATGACAAAAAATTTAAAAAAAACATACTTTGTTACGCTGCTGTTGCGTGGGATGCAGAAAAAAATAATCTCAGATCCTTAGAAGGCACTTGATCTCTTAGTAATCTTATCCATTCATTCATTCATGTCACATTGAAGTCTTATTCACAACTGGCAACCTTGTCATTACTTTTCCGGCTATACTCGCTGAACTATAAACAAAACCTATGTAAACTCAATCTGAAAGATGGAGAGTCGAGATTCTTGAGTTCGATAGACAGTTAAGTATCGTGAATTTGTATCAAATTCGATGTTTTAGAGCGTGAAACGTGATCGTGAAACGTGATCCTGTAGCGTAATCATGAATCAGTACTCCATTTACAAAGGTTCCGGAACACTTATCATGCTTAACACCTTATGTTAATTTCAAGCTAGGTCTCTTACAATTCATGTTTCCCTTTCTCTTTCTCTATAAAGGACCGAACACCATACAGTCCTTACAGTCATTAAACTCCAATGCCTATCGTATTTAGCGATCTTTCACATTTAGCAAGGACTTGAAAGTACCTTAAAGACTGTAAAGATGACATTCTGTTCCAGTTTATTCAATCAATTTAAGATATCGGTTTTCTCTACTAAAAACCAAGCTGGTTTCTACAGTAAACATTATCACCATCGATAACAAAATAATTTTAGCTTCGTTAGGTTGTCATGGAAACTTATGCTGGAGGGAAACACTCCTTTTACTGGTTGATTGAACGGTTGTAGCTGTGTAACCTGAATTATTCTTGAACTTTTCTGAATTTCTTGTGATTCAGTGACGTTGATGTTTGACGTTTTCACAAATCCATCATTGTGCATCCAGAACAAACATGTACACATATAGTATAAACAAGTACGCTTGAAATCAGCAACACAAACCATTAATGTAATTACTGCCTGGTTTTGCTTACATTGAAAGACTTTTGTTGATTGTAACGCACTCGTGCGGTGATGTTCAAAAGATAACGAGTCATATTCTTTTTTTTTTTTTTGTGCACCGCTTCACAATTAAAGTTAGCTGATACTAAAGTTGATGATTTTACTTTTCCTTTATTGCCGCTATACTGGTTCAAAGAGCCCCTCGCTACTTTTTAAGAGCACAACCAGGTGATCGAGACGGTCCACGTGCTGGTACATTCTCCCTTTCTGAGTACTTTTGCAAAACGATTTCTAAAAATAACCCAAATGAGGAGCAGAATGAAGCGATTTGCCCCGGACGTACACTGTAAAATCTGGACCCGGATCCGGACCCAAATAAACTGAAAAAAGAAAGAAAAAAAAAAAGAAAAATAGATAGTTTTTTTCGTTTATAGTTTTTTTGTTTTTTTTTTTCGTTGTTTATAGTTTTTTTCGTTGTTTATAGTGGTTTTTTTTTCGTTTATAGTTTCTAGGTTAAAAGGCTAAATATTCTACCCGCAATGGTTTCCAAGAGCACCTTTAAACGAGTACGACCCCAAACGTGGTGTATAAGACATTTACGGGATTTTTTTCCTTTCTTCCCATCTTGCTATCTTGCTATTTTTTTATCTCTCTATTTTTCTTTCTTTCTTTCTTTTTTGAACTCTTTTTTAGCCATTCTTTTCATATATTTTTCAATGATTTTCTTTCTTTCTTCCTTTTTTTTTTCGGTTTATTTGGGTCCGGGTACGAGTCCGGATTTTACAGTATGCCGCGATACAGAACCAATATTAAGTGGCATCACCCATTGACCCTATATGACTTCCGGTGGTAATGGAGACCTGGAAGTGTGTTGTAACTGCTTGACATCGACTGAAAAGCACTCCTTGCTGTACGTAAGAAAAATGTCGCAATAAAACACAACTAAACAAAGAATCTTCAGCAATGATGTATATTGATGTTTCTCTTGAGTGCTGCTGAGTTTGGGTGTGTAAATTTACGTAAAAATGCACAAACTATCCTATAATGCTAGTAATAATTTTCCCTCAAATAGTTCAACCCCCCCCCCCCCCCCCCCCAAAAAAAAAAGAAAAGAAAAGAGTTTTAGTTTCCTGGTTATATTGCTTTTCCCTGAATGCACTACCTCAACTATGTAACAACTTGCCTGATAACTTTAATTTATCCAAACAAGTCTTCTTTCGGAGACGTAACACTATTGTAAATTTCAGGGCAACAGCCTGGCTATGTGTACATTGGATGCTTCTACGACTCACATGAAAGAGCGCTGACCCATTTGGTCGAAAATTTTCGTGATGCCATCGATTGGAAAGCCTTGAAGAAGACAGTCGATAACTGTGCAGCCCGAGTAAAGCAAAGTGGGTGAGTACAGTGACTGTTGATTCCTTAATATCTCCTCAATAAATTTCATTAGCTTTTGACAGTAACGGCGCGCCATATATTGGTCAGTATCTTAATATGGATAACAGTGTTAGAGCACCTAATAAATGGACGTGATAATCACCAATGTTTTCACAGGTACAAGTATTTTGGGATTCAGTTTTACGGAGAATGCTGGAGTGATAAGAGCGCCGAGACCACGTTTGCCAAAGCTGGACCTGCAAGTCTAGACAAGTGTAAATTTGGTGTTGGAACAGACTGGGTGAATGCTATGTATAAGCTTGTTAACCTCCCAGGTAAGGAAGGGATCGACTTACATGTCTCACTAGCTGTCTTTGTCTTCAATCGATGTCTTGGCGCTGTTACACGGTGCAATTGTTCTTGAAACTTGCAATGCAACGCTGTTGCGTTGCAAGTTGCAGGCAGAAGAGATTGCGCGTGTAACGCCCTTCTCTGCAACTTGCAATGCAACGTTGAAAGTTGCAGAAAAAGCTAAACGAGTTTCTACTTTTTGTAACGTTGCGAAGCACGTTGCATCACGCAACATCTATCCAGCAATCTGCAATTGTGATGAATCTAGAATCCACCACATATCAACTAAGAACGTTCTAGAACATTCTTTATGTATTGTGTGTTCAGTTGAGTATTTTCCAGAACATTCTAGTCTTAACTAAGAGAAATGCTGAGTCGTACTTAAGTGTACCAGTAGAGATTTGTAGAGATTTCTGGAATGATGTAATATCTATATTTAGTATCATGATTGTATATAGTAATGAGTTATTTTTAGAACCATAAGGATATATAAGAGAGTCGGGCAAGTTTGAAAAACAGTATGTGTCAAGTCAAAGTTCAAAGAAATACAAGCAGATTAAAGGAGTTTTCAGCTGATCTTTTACTGTCTGGTTGCTTTGATTAAGTGTCGATTTGTGCATTTGTGACACAGTGCAATCCGATCGCAAATGCCCAATCAGAACGTAGTGACCACGGACATGGCTGGTTTTTCGAAGGTCAAGAAAGAGTTGCATTGCGAATTGCAGAGAGAATTGCGAGCGTCTGACATCTTGCCAGCAATTTGCAATGCTCTGCTTTTGTCAGCATTGCATTGCAAGTTGCAAGAAAAAATTGCATCGTGTAACAGCGCCTTTACACGGCCGGTCGATTGGATTCGAAAGACTTGTTTGTTATATGTTTTTTATCATGTTTCCTCTTCTATTTTTGCTAGTTTTTCAAACGTTTGATCGTTTGTCAATTTGCATATCGTCTAATTATTGACTGCAGTTTACTTTTCATCAAGCTTGTTCTAGTGAGCTGCGTTTCCTGTCCAAACCCAGTTCCGGTGTTATCCACGGGCTAACTTGGTGTTCCAGTCAGAACGACTCTTCGTCATGGCTTGAAATGACTTTCAATGGTCCAACAAGAATTACTGGTATTTGTTCACCATAACTACGTGTTTGTTTCTTAGTAACATATTACCGGTACATTCTTACCCACACAATAAAGGATATCATTCAACTAATTACATCATGATATTGCGCACTGATTAGGGATAGGTATACAAGGCAAATATCCTGATCGATGGGTAACTACGTTCACTATGGATTACTCTGAAGGAGAAATGTTTGTTCCTTATAGAGAAAGAGGCCTTATAAGGGTAAGTATTCAATGTGAACACTAAACTAATCTAAGACACGCCAAGTGCTGTTGCTCTATATCTATAAAGCACTATTGCAATTGCGACGCTACCACTATGCTGTCAAAAAGGTGTTCACTGATCATGGGCCTTTTAGAGCGCGCTGTAGAATGTTTAAACAAATGCTTTGACAACGCGTTCACTAACTACCAGCCGCTCACTCACTAACACCTGTTAATGAATAGTGTATAATAACCTCTCTACTAACAAAGAGTATCGTGGGGCTTGATATTCTTGTAGACTTTTCAAGGCAATATCAACTGGTACGATCTCCAAATTCAATGGCTCGTTAACCCAACTGAAGGGCAAATGTTTCGTGTGTCACCCAAAACATGGCATCCCAGCCCAGGTCCCATTTGTGCTCATTTCAGACTCTTTGGTTGTAAAATACACTGAAGTGAGACTGGTAAGTATAACATGCCAAAGATAGAAGGGAAGGGATAGAAAGTTGGAGTTATCTTAAGACTAATATCATGTTCTCAGTTGTTTACTTCACATTTTAACGAATAATTTTGTTACCTTGCCAGGTACATAAAGGCAGACGTCAAGCGACAATCAAAACAAATTGAACCAAAAAATAAACTCAATAAAAGCAGAAAACTAGTGCTGATGTCTTTATTGTGGTTTATTAGTAGCATATCTAAGTGCTATTAGCAATATATTGTGTGTAATAAGTTTGCTAACCAGTATTCCACATACTGGTAACACGAACTACCCAATAGCCATGGAATTCCGTCTTCTGGTGCCCTACGACAGCAACAAAAACATCTTTAGGCCAAATTTACACAGGAAATCCACACTGTCAACGCACTCGCTAGCAACGATTATTCCCCTCCACGGCCGAAGCCAACACCCACTGTACTGAGGACGAAGCCCGACCACGCAACATTGGATGGAAGAGGAACGTGTGCCATGAATATTATGGTCTGAAGGCCTGGCCACGAGTGAAAACAGCAAACAGAACAACTTTTACACAGAGGAAACATTACAGGATTATTACTTAGACAAACAAACATAAACTGGCTAAATGCATTTCGATTGAGTGCCTGTTTTCTTGTCTCCTCTTTCTTTTTGTTTTGTTTTGTTTATTTATTAATTTTTTTTTTTTTTTCCTGGCATAGTAAAAAGCAAATCAATAACTGATGCTGCGTTTCTATGTAGAGCTCATGACGTCACCAAATCCAACAACGTTGAGAGACGCCCTCTCCCCGCCTGGTTCAAAATAAACTGTTCGTATTCAATTACCTTGTTTACACATCGCAGCCGTATACTTTTACTTTCATGCAGACATGAATAGAGGACCAAGACTGAGGTTTAAACCTTAGAAACTGGGCGTTGATTGGAAAAGTCAGCCAGTGCGTCTCCAAGGTAAAGCGATCTGAATTTCCAACAAAAGTCTAAAACAAAATAAGAATACAATGTAAATGCTCAAAAGGAAATGAGATTTAAAAATTGCCCCTATCCCATCACCAACACTCTCTTTGAAGTTGGTTTGTTTACCTTAGTGTGGCCTTTTTCTTTATAAGGAAGCCATGATTCTCCTTCTTCGCTGTATTCCAGTGAGTAGGTAGTTACCCAGCTATCTTTGCTACCCCCTTGAGTTCCGATACCTGGTCGATAAGACGTTAAAAGTAAAAAGAAGTTTATATATTTTTAAGATGAAACTTCATTTTGAATTACTTCGACATGTTTCGAGAGTCCTGCTCTCATCGTCAGCAGTGAGTAATTACACAAAGTGGCTATTTATAAGGAATGTTTACAGAAATATTAATGGGTGACCAACTACTAAATTAATGATTTAATTTGAGGTTGATATGCTTGAGTTGCTGGTTCAAGCTGGGTTGAACCTCGAACCTTGAACAAACAAAACATCAAACAAAAGACAATAGAATGTTTATGCATACATACCTGAGATTTTCATGGCTTTTTTAAGGTCAACCACAATCCATTGGTACTTTTTCCGGTTTCCAGCACACCAAGCACCGTCCGTCACTTGACCGCTGCTAACTTGAGCCTTAAAATCCATTTCCTTGGAACATTCTAGATATCGTTGAAAATGTTAATAACCAAAATTACAAAAGCAATGTTGATCATGAGAGAAGGTTGCGTCCAAACAAATGTACTGGATTCTCTGGAATCTCCCGGAGATTCATCCGTTGCGTCTTATAGATCTATTATTATCAATTGTTTCAAATTATTGACAAACCGACTAGGGTAACACCTAGTTCTTCATCATTAATCGATCACATTGACACATCCCTTAGCCATTCATATCAAGAAATCGTTGCTGTTTTCGGACTTCCTGTGGTAAACAAACCGAGGGTCCCTGTTTCTACACTGTTTCAGTCAAGATGGCTATCTTGGTTAACAAGTTTTCACTCGAATGGCTGTAAATTTGGTTGGAATTTTTCAAGAAAATCGCTCTTTTGCGATACAAAACTTATCCCAACTTCCAAATATGGTAAATACAAATTTCCTTATATGGGTAAATTTCCTTATAAGGAGCTCGCGCGATTGGTGATTAGTGATCTTAATCTCGTCTTTGTAGTGCATAAAATTGGGATCTCGCGGTTAACAAGATTTTACTCACCGAAACAGCCCCATTTTGGGATTGAATCAGCTCTTTTCAATTTACAGTGTAATTGTAAAATCAAAGAAAATGTACTATAGAGATAAATTTGACAAATACTCAAAAGACTCAAATGTGACATGGAATGAAATGACATGCGCGGTACAAAATCAAATAATACAGCCACGGATCACTGAAATCAAATCATCATCATCAGAGTCATTCATAGAGTCAATAGACATTGCAAATGCTTTGAATTCCCATTTCACTGCAATTGCAGAAAAATTAGCATCAGGAATTAACACTAACACAACTCTTGCTGCAGTAATTACCTTCCTAATGTCAGTTTAGTGTTTTCCCTTCGCGCATTGAATTTATTGTAGCGAAGTTGAGAAATTACTCAAAGGCTTAATGATTGATAAAGCAACAGGTCTTGATGGAATTTCAAATCATATTGGAAGGGAAATGTGATAGTCACTATCATGATCTACAATAGAGGCAGACGGGAACTAGTGAATACAAATGGAAGTATAATTCTTCTCCTTTCCGAGCAAGGAAAATGGAATAAGACTATCTTTTAATCTGAGTTTCTTATCAATATGTTGCTATCATTCGTCCATTTCAATCTGCTAAGACAGTACAACCTCGTTCCCAAGGCCCTTTCCGCCCCCAAAACCAATTGAAAAAAAAAACTGGGAACGAGGTTGGATAAAACAAAGACCATAATGTAGATTGCTTTGGAACTGATTTCAAATGCAACAACGTTATACCATACCTGGCATGTCTTCTAATCTGTAGACTGCATTAGCCTTTTGTTTGCCTACTCCATTCCAACATTCCTTTGAAGCACCGTCACGAGCGTATGTCTTGCCAGCGTTTGAACCACCCCAACACTCACCAAAAAACTGAACTCCAAAGTATTCAAACCTTATGAAAAAGAGAATATCATGGATATCATGCTGTGCTAGTCGCCTTGACTGAAAACAGCTCTCTTTACTCAGGCTCTCTTTACAGCAGTTATGGGTTTACAGTCAGGTGTCCTGACACTAATCGTCACTAGTTCCCCTAACTCCTCCTCACATCTCGAACCAATCAGCTAAAAAGACATGTCTCGAACCCGTTAACCAAAGCAAAAGAGTCTGCTAATTTTGTGCAAAACTAAAAAATCCAACCATGTATCCAGACGAATCACTCAATCGTCGCATGTTACGTATAGCATGGAGATTTCGGCCCCATTCCTAGGCCGTAAGTGACTGCACCATACCACTAGGCTAACTGGGCTACTAAGGTATTTAGAAGACAAAATAACCTAGTATATCCTGTGAATGGATCGTCCGTCTATTGTGAACATTACGCGATCGGGTGGCACAGATGGAAGACTTAACTTTGAAGCAAGTGAGCAGATGTAAGAACCGGGTTTGAAACCTGCTAGGGCAGATTTTTATTTATTTTGCTAAACATCAAAATTAGTTAATTAACAGACATGGGCTCCTTTAACAGAGAGAGAAAAAGACAGAAAAAAGAAAGAAAAAAAAAAGAATGAAAGAATGGATAATAAAAACGGAATTTACGGGGATAAAATGTAATTCGGTTGCTTTGAAAAGCAAGACATTGTTAGATAGCTGAAGGTCGAGGTTTGCTTATAAACAAACAAACAAACATTCAGACACCAGCAATCTCCAAAGGTTCATTTGGAGAGGAAAGTGACTGTAGCTTCTTGGTTGCTTAGAAAGCTAATTAATTGACCGTTTCCTTATAATTTTTATTTCTATGTCACTAAGAAGCGGAGTGGAAAGGAGGGAATTGAAAAGAAAGGAAAAGTACGTATCCCTCGTCTCCCCAGCTCCCTCCTAAGTCACGTAGCTTCAGCTACGCGGCTAGTTTGAACTACCCAAGCGACGTGCCTCAGGGTTTTACCTGAACAACACCTATTTACAAACCTTTTGTTCTTGGCTTCCTCTGCACATTTTTGTACAGTTTTCCGCATGTTATACCAGTCGACTTCAGAACGAATATTAATGTACAGCAATGGTAATGGACGAGGCTCTACACCACCATCATTAAAACAACCAAGTGATACAAAGGTGGCTGGTTTAACTAGATAGAGAAAAAATAGTTACTTATTAATAATAGAGTGATTTTAAATACTAATAACTAGTGATTATTTCACAGTCCGATGAAAATCACTCTAACCTATTAACTAACTTACTACTCACTCACTCACTCACTCACTAACTAACTAACAACAACAACAAGAGCAACAAAACAACGAATCAAGCAAACAAAAAGGAAACCACTCAATTGACTGACTTCCCATCCTCTAAATAAACGCCGTTTATTTAGTGACTAATAATGAATTAACAACCCAACCAATTAACCGACAAACCATCCAACTAAACAAAAACCAACCAGCCAACCAACCATCCAAATAATTAATAGTTCCTTACATGGTGTAGTTGGCGCAAGCGTCTCTGGTTGCGTTGTTGCTGGGGGACTGGTAATGATCTCATGACCACCGCCCCCAGATAAACCTGAAAATAGACAACCAAAGCCCGATAAGTTTTTAGTATTATAAGAAATACAAAACATATATGGTAGAGTGGAAACACTATATCCGTCAAATATTTGTAATAATAAATTGTGCAATTTTAAGCAAATTCTATTATTTTTCTATTGTTTAATTAGCACTATTTTGTACTATTTAGTAATTCGTATTCCATGGATATATTATTTGCACTCTAAGTGAGGGTTAGGGCTCATAGATATTTTGTAAGTTTTCTTTTATTTGCATTTTTACACCCCCAGCCTTTATTCTGAAACAAATACTGCAACGATATCCCGGGGGGAGAGGAGTGGGTGGTTCTTGGTAGAAAATGGTTGGGTATGTGCGGCACTGCGGCTCGGTCCTGAGACTGGAAATACCCAAAAATATTCGAAAAATAACTGGAAAAGACCTTTTTAGGAATCCTAGGTTAGAACAAAGTTAATAGAGTGGAATGGTTAGGCAACCCATTGTTCTATTCTAAGGAGCAAACATGGATGTTGAGCAGGGCTTTGAGAGTGCACAATCTTTTGTTTTGCCTTCATTTATTATGCTTGACTGACCTGACCCAACATTTTCCATTGTCTGGTTGTCTGATATATGTTAGGAATGCTTTTGTTTTGTGCATGGGTCATGGTTGGCAAAAGTGAACAAAAGGATAGAACAATGGGTTGCCTAACCATTCCACTCTATTAACTTTGGTTGGATGTGTATTTGAAGTCTTTTTGCTTTACCAGCTACCAAAAAATTATAAATTTTATTCTAAAACCGGTTTATCGATCCGGATCCTTACACGCCGCACATCCATATTAGCAGAATATTAGGAGTACCCCCCCCCCCCCCGGGACAGTCATAAGCTATCAACTTACAGTCTTTGCGTATCTCTATTTCTTTGTCGGAGCAAAACGTACGAACCCCGTCACAACTATCAAACTTCTGGAGCGTCTCAAACCCTGCAGTCCTGTTTTTAACACGAATCTCTTCATAACATTTGGTTTTTGGGTCAAGACTGCCACGAATCCACTCGGACCATTTGCAAATGACTTGGTTGCAGTTACCTGGTCATAAATGAAAGAATGGTCACATCTATCGGTCACGTTATTCCCCCACATGCACATTCAGCGTCATTAAGCTTTTTTTTTCTACTCTAGTTACTGTAGAAGGGAATGTCCACCTTTGCGATCTTTCCGCTACAATTGCAGAGATGGCAAACAGTTCCAATGAAACGTTGCGTAGAGGGAAAATCATGTAGTGAATTGACAAACTGTTTTAAAACAATTTCATTTACAAATTAATGATATGTTCATGGAAAGTAGATGTTGCATATTTTCAGGTTGATTCAACATCGCACACAACATTCATGCAGAGATTGCTACTTTTTTGGTATAAATTACTGCGTTATTCCTGCTCTCCTAGATCATGGACATTGAGCATCTTTCCTAAATAAGTTATTATTGTTTATATAATAATTGGCATATTACGCGCGCTCTGATTGGTCGAACAACCATGTGTGATTAGAGTACACACACATAGATGGCGTCATCGAATCTTACGCGCGCTCTGATTGGTTGGAATGTTTCGATAGATATTATATAAAACAGATAGATTCGATTTTTCCGTGCGTCTGTACTCCAATCGATGCACAGAAGACGTCAAAATGTGGTGAGAATAACAGTCACGCCACTCGACTTCGTCTTTGTTCTCACCACATTTTGACGTCATCTGTGCATCGATTAGAGTACAGACGCACGGAAAAATGGAATCTATTTGTTAAATTGATATGCCTTAACAGTCCTTACATGATATGATCACATGATACACATTTGACTTACATTTGGTTCTAGTCTCGTCTTTTAGTACAGGACAAACATCTAGTCCGCTGCAGGATTGTAACTCAACGTATTTAATGGTCTTATTGTATTGACGAGTCCTGACCTGGACTGCACAGCCTTCGTTTGGTACTTCACCATTCCATGCTCCCCACTCCTTGAGCGTACAATCCTCTCGGTAAGAACAATTGCCTTGAAAGACAATTAATGAGGAAAATTGGTGACTCAGTTTTCTACAATTTCCAGGGCTCCTATTGATAGCAGTTGCTGTACAGTGACTGATGGGGCTACCCTGGTTAAATAAAGGCTTCATCCATTCATACTCTCAATGATGAATGTCCTTTTCATGATCAGATTCATGGTAGTCAAGAGAAAATGAGGTAAGAGAAGGAATCCCCGTGACCCATCATATGCCCCGTTTCATGCTATTTTTAGAACCTCGTCACCATGACCTCGACTTAACCAAGAATATTTTCGATTTTTTTTGTACTCCATTGCATTGCCCTTTTTCTCAAGTTAAAACTCTTTTTCACCGACAAATGTTATACACCCTTTTTCCGCTATTGTGATCTTGAGGCAATGCAAAAGCTCGCGCGCTCTCAACCAATCAGATTCACTCTAAAAGTAGCATCAAATGGACCATATGATTGTCCAAAGACCTAATACGCGCGATTTCTTCTCTTACCTCATCTTCTCTTGTGGTAGTATAACTGACAAGGCACATGAAATTTCTACAAATTACTAGTCGTTTCTAACAGAAAGTAAAGTGCTGCGAGCTGATTAAGGACGTTCGCGGACATTGTTCACGCGCACTTTTACTGCGCACGCTGACGCGCGCTACCTCAATAAATCCAAATGGCGGTCAAATTTTTTTTTCCGGTAATGACTTTTTTCGATTTTATGAATTTTATGTAAAAAGGCACAAAATTCTACAATGAAAACTTTACTGAAACGTACTGATGAAAATACTCGCAACGACGGGTACCTGGTTCATTTCCTGGCACCTATTTACACTGGGCCAACTTGGCTGGGTTTGCTCTGATTATATTCATGATCCCTCCTTTCTCTTACCAATCTTAACTAGTCTAAACTGGTTCAGTTGCCATACACGGTCTGTATAGTGACAGCGTTTCCTGCATGCCTTTAGTTTGACCTTGTTGAGCATGCCACTGTTCTCTTCACGGAGGGATATGAAGTTTGTGAATTTTGGGACAACGCACGTAATAAAGAAACGGCATCACGTACACGAGAAACGGATAACGTGACCTGCTTTTTTCGCGTCTGGCGTTGCTGTTCCAACTCGAGGATGGGTCATTTTACGTTTGCCGTAAACGTGAAAAGTCGCTCTTTCGTTTGAGTACCAAACGCGCAACGTCAGGTGCGAAATTCGTAGTTCACGTGTTCCTGTCTGCCGTTTGCCGTTTCCCGTGTGCGTGATGCTTAATCTCTCTAATATGCCAGTAGACGTGATCGTTACAATGTCTTTGTACTTGTTATGGTATGTACTTACACATCTTTCTAGATTCACTGGGTGGCGCACCACACCTGGTTGGCAAACCATCACACGAGTTCTCTTGATACTGAAGTTGTTTGGTGATCGTGACAGACTTCGTACGTTCCTGAAATGAGCACGTGTCTACAGGGATATTACCCTGCCACTCACCCCAGTCCCCGACTTCACATTTTACTACGTTGCACTTGCCTGAAATAAAAACGATCAAGATGTAGTGTATGATATCTAGAAAAAACAGCTCTTAGACAGTATTAACATAAACTTCAAACAGTTCCACGAGACTCGCACAAAATGTTGTAGTTATATTCATAATCAAACTTCAAAACACTTCAGAAATAATTATTGTTGAAGAAGCCATTTTTTCCCTCTTGTACGCAAGATTATTTTGATTCCTTTCGATTCTCTGTTTACTTACCGCGAGTTAAAACCTGTTCGATATGTTTAAATAAAACTATTATACAATAAAGGCTGTCCATTTAACTGACACTCATGTATGACATGTAAAATAATGTAATTAACTGCTGCAATGCTTGTAACTTTCATTTTATTAATACAAAAGTATAGATTCTTACACATTGACCGCTTTTCCTGTTTATCTGATGGGCATACAGTTGGGAGATCATCACAACTACCAACTTTGTGAACAAAAGCATCTTGGGCCGTGTAAGACTGTGCTCGTATCTGTTCTGCGCACGAACCAGCAGCGATGTCAGGGTCGCTCCATTTACTCCATTTTCCCAACTCACAATTGACGTACTTGCATTTGCCTTGAAAATGAAAATATTATCATCATTTAATATAATATTCAACAAGTGAACAGTACCATCTTAACCTGGAAAACTGCCGTTGCGGGGAAGAGGATTGGGGAAAAAGCTGAATGGGAGGGAAGGGGGGAGACAAAAGGCAAGAGAATGAGGAAAGTCGAAGGGGTGAAAGGGAAGCCGACACCTCCTCCTTTTCTCCCAACCTCCTCTTGCCACTGGAGAGGCATGTACGCAGGTTGCGTCAAGGTTCCAAGAGGGCACGAGAGTCGGAAGGTGCTCTGGTGTATGACGCATTCATGTTTAAAATATACTCAACTCTCGTAATATACCATTACATGTAGTACCGGTACAGGAATAGGCCGTTGCGTACGCAGTACCGGCACAGCATATAGTCCAGTTTCCAATTACTAGAGACCGCTGAGCTTCCTGACAAAAGGCGAATTTTTCAAGAAAGACCCATGGAAGTCAACTCGATTTTTATGTTGTTCTTCCTCAACAATTTATTCTTTTCTCTCACTGGCAATTTTGAATAATTTACGTTGACTCGAGTCTACCCTGTGTTTACGTGTCTGTTTCACTATTTTTTGCAGCGGTATCATCAAACTTGAAAAACGTTTTGGGCCGTTACGTATGTAGTACCGGTACAGCCATAGGCCATTACGTACGTATTAAGTAGCGAGAGTTACTTTCGGTCGTCTTAATCATACTGGTTGATGGTTGCAGAATCGCCGAACATCACCGCCATAAGCGTTGTGGTATTCATCACGTGAACACCACCATAAGCGTTGTGGCATTCATCACGTGAACACCACCATAAGCGTTGTGGCATTCATCACGTGAACACCACATAAGCGTTGTGGCATTCATCACGTGAACACCACCATAAGCGTTGTGGCATTCATCACGTGTCAATGTACTCACAGAAGGTCCTTGTTTCTTTAGGCTCTTCGATGCATTTTGTATTCAAGCCTTGACAACTATCACCTTGAGTATGCCTCAATGGCGACAAGTACGCTTTGCTTCGTGTCTGGATTTTACAGCCTACTTCCGTAACATCCTCACTCCATTTACTCCATTTCCCAAGCGTGCACGAATCGCGATATGCACATACACCTGTAAACAACAATACAATTCAAATTTTATTTAATTTAGTTCGAGTCATTCACTTGATATAATATTGTCTCAGCGAGTTCGGGGATGGAGTACCGTATAGACTGGAAATTCATGTTTAGTGATAGTAACCGCTTACATTGTTTCCTAGTCTCAGTGACGTCATCAGGACATTTTTGTGGAAGTGATGGGCAGCTACCCACGTGATCTTGATAAGCCAATGACATTTGGTATGTCTTTCTGCGAGTTTGCTGCTGACCACATGTACCATGTTCAAGGGCTTTAGGCTCCCACTCAGACCATTGCCCTAGCTCACATGTAGCGTATTTACAACTACCTTCAAGAATAAAAATATCAACATTCATTTAATTTTGAAGAGTTTTCAAAGCCTGAATACTGAACATAACATACATACTGTCTTTTCTTTTCTAAAGATTTACGAAAAATGACAAACAAAGCTTTCAATGGAAAAAGGTTGACTTACAGAAATCCCTTTTTTGTGTCGATGTAGCAGGACAGTCTTGTTGTACACCTTCACAATCATCACGTTCTTCATATTTTATTGTCTTGTCGTAAGAACGACTTCTTGTTTGAGTTCCACATTTTCCTTGACCAACAGAACCTGACCACGTACTCCAGTTATTGAGAGAACAAACTGCTTTCTTACAACTGCCTGGAATTAACAGTTGAAACAGTCTTTTGACTTGCTATACCACCGTCTTCTCACATTTTTTTCAGCCAACAGTTCGTCACCATCGTGCATAATTCATAGCAATAGTTACAACATAAAGATAAAAGTCAAAAAGACAAAAACACTACAACCACTGTGCAACCTGTGATCACCACCACCAACAACAACCATAAATCATGACATTGAGATTAACATTAGTAACAAAGCACCAAAAGCAAAGGCCTGGCCAAAAGGGGAATGTTTGATGACCAAACACGCCGATAAAACACTGTTTGGTGATCCAACATTGTTTGGTCCTCGAAAATTTTTACGGGTGCATGGCCAAACGGTATCCAACATCGCCGCAAACAAGTATTATGGCTTATAAAATCGGGCTGTATCTATGGATACGAGGGAATAAGCAAGCGTAGTAAGCATGCGCGCATCAAACATGCTCGTTTTGGCCGCCCAAACCAATCCAATATTGCCCATCAAACACAAGTTAAGAACAAAAGAAATGTTTGATGTTTTTTGATTGAATGTTTGATGCAGTTCAAATTCTACCAAACATGTTTGATGCTCCATAAAACAACATCAAACACCACCAAACAAGGTGGCCAAACGGCAAAATATTGAATCACCAAACAATATTTGATCGTGTTTGGTCATCAAACATTTCCAGTTTGGCCGGGACTTAAAACAGCAGCAAATACCAACTAACACTACCATCAATCGCTACTATCCATGTATATCACAACAAATACAGCGCCAGGTAATAAATGTATTAAATGCATGTGTTAATCGGTAAAAATTTACAAATGAATGAAACAGAAACCACATATAATAATCCAAGAGTTCTTTCCTAATTTGACGCCATTTTTATTAATTTATTAATTATTTATTAATTATTAATTAATTAATTTAATTTAATTTAATTTAATTTATTTTTGTGTACTGGTTAAGTAAAACGGAAATGTAGAAGGCAATTAGTTAACAATAACCACACGTTTAATTTCTATGGCAGAAATATTTGCGTCGGGACTTACATCTCTTTCGTACATCGATTTCTGGGCTCTTGCATTTCTTGTTAACATTAGCACAAGATCCAACTTTAGCTTCTGTTGTCCACGAAACCAAGTAACGTTGATGTCTTCGCTGTGTTCCACAGTCTCCTTGTGGGATATTGCCAGTCCATGCCGACCACGCACTAAGGGTGCATACTGCCTTTCTACAAATACCTTTACAAACAGATCATGTATCAATATGATGGTTAAAGGCAACGCATGCAGACGAGTGGAGGGTGGACAGGGAGGAGTGAGGGGAACAGAGGACTAAGAGAAGATTGCGAGGGTGTCTTTCACTTCTTCCCGTCACAGATACACTGAACCGTTAGGAAGCTAAAACATATCTTAGCGATTTATGAAAGGCTCTTAAAATACGTATTACGACAGGAATTGAAATATCATTATTTTTGCGCAAGTAGACTTCTCACCTCAGTGTTTACGAAAAAAAGACATTTAATTTACAATGGATTTATAGAGTCCAAAATCGAGCATAAAATCGTTGCGGCAAGCCTCTTGGATCACGGCTCTTCAAGTGAAGGCTAGATGCTCACTAGCCTGCGTTGCTGGCGGTCTACGGTTATTTTTAAAATTTCTTCCTCCGCCCAAAAACCGCAGACCACCAGCAACGCAGGCTAGATGCCCACTGCAATCTTTGTCTTGCACTTTTACGAGAAGTCTAGATAATGGTTATACTTACAGTAATTGCGACTTTCAGAAGGACTGGGTGGACAGGACGTCTGCAAGCCATAGCAATCATGTCTCCTGAACGTGGTTTGAATGGAATGTCGATAGGGTCTGTAACGCCTTTGTGTAACACATTCACTATTTCCACTGCCATACCAGCTACCCCATGGACCAAACGAGCAATCTTTACGATAGGGACACCTGACTGTAATGAAATAAAGATATTAGTCAGTTTGTTCGTTTGTTTGGCTTCTTAGTTATGCAGCTAGTTTGATTATTGTCACTGAAAATGACAGTCTATTGTGTCTCGTTCAGACGGGACGTTCGTGGGCCAATCATAT